>CM076573.1:279985828-280434433 GCA_034641835.2 Pinus albicaulis
AGGTTACTCTAGGCATATATTTATACATAAAAAGTTTAAACCATGGACTCCACGAATTTCCTGAATTAGACAACTGGGACGCATAGGCTATAAACCTGACATAACCATTAATCCTAGCCCTTTGATGGATAATGAAGTAATCTTGCCATGACCAATTTGTATTTTGGACAAAACCAAAGAAAACAGGGATGGGTTCATTGGACAATCCATAATACACATTCCAGTCTCTATTTCTATATGGGAGTTCACTATGGTATCCTAACATACATGACTCAGAATCAAACCATTTTTGTAAAATTATTTCCAATATTTCCGGAGGGAGACACTTTATCCTAGTAACTAGACAATCCCAACAAAACTCATATTTACACTGACTACATATGGTGAATGAACATGACTCTACACGGTGTTGACTAGTTGAAGCTTCACTTTGATGCAATGGTCTGAACATTTTGATTTCCTTGATTTCAGCTGAACCTTCTCTAGTAAGCATGTCTGCCAAGTAATTTTCTGCACCTGATTTATAGACAATATCAAAATCAAAACCTTCTAACCAAAGCGCCCACCTTAGAACTCTTGTACTCCCTTGTTCAAGCAACCTTTTATTTTCCAGAATACCTTTCATATGCTTTAGATCTGTTCTGACAACAAATCTGGTGCTCTTCAAATATAGCCGAAATCTCTTAATTCCTTTTTTAACTGCAAGTATTTCTTTATGAGAAGAGGGATACTTGATCTCTGTGGTATCAAAAGATCCTGAAGTATAAGCACATACTAATTCCTTTCTGCCATGATTTTGTAGTAGAATTGCTGCCCATGTGTGATCAGAAGCATCTGTTTCCAGAATAAAAGGCAAGTTAGTATCAGGCAACTTCAGACTAGGCAAATTCTGAATCTTACTTTTGATTGTTTTAACTGCAATAGTCATTTCAATAGTCCAGTAAGATTCTTTATTTAATCTCTTTTGAAGCACCTTAGTATCATCAGCCTGTTGTTCATTGAACTGCCTAATATAGTTTAGGCAACCCAAAAATCTCTGTAAAGATTTAATGTCTGGAAGAATATCTGGAAATTTGAGAAGATTCAGGAGTATATGTGGCTGAAGCTTTACATGACCTTGTTCTATATGTAATCCCAGATAATCAATGCTAATTTTACCAATCTGAAATTTTTCTTCAGAATCTGAAAGAACTAACCCATGCTGGTATACCAGATCATAAAATCTCTTGAGATGTACCTTATGAATATTTACATCTCGGTTGAAAACTAATAAATCATCAATATATACAATAATAAACTCCTCATGCCCAAAAATGTCTTCCATCCGTTTTTGGAATTCGGAGGGAGCATTTTTAAGACCGAATGGCATAACTGCCCATTGAAATTGCCCATGGGGAACTGTGAATGTTGTTTTGTAACGTTCTTCAGAAAGAATGCCTATTTGCCAAAATCCACTTTTGAGATCAAATTTACTGAAGACATTTGCATTAGAAATCTTAGCATGCAATAATTCTTTGTTTGGAAGAGGGTACCTGATAGGAAGGATAGCATCATTCAAGGCTTTATAGTTGATAACAAGCCTTTTATTACCTCTCTTCTGTTCATTATGTTTATTGAAATAAAAAGTTGGACATGCCCAAGGGCTTTTGCATGGCTCGATCAATTTTTGTTGCAGAAAATGGGATATTTCTTGTTTGCACAATGCTTGCTCTGACAGACTCATATGATTTGCACTGGCTTTTTTAGGACGAGGAACATATCCTTCTCGATAAGGTAATGCTACAAAATATTTCTCCCTTGTCCAGAATGCATCAGCACGGTTAGAAGTGCAATCTTGCCGTAGCTTATCAGTAATTGGCTGCAAAGTCTTTGTCCCATGAAGTTCTGCATTTTTTATGATTTTTTGAATTTTTGAAAGATCCTGGAGGGCATTCTGCAAAACATCAGGTTCTTCGGGAGGAACACTAACTTGGTATTCATTCTTTGCAGGGAGATCAACTGGACCTGAAGAAGTAGTCAGAGTTACAGTATCTTTGGCAAATGTTACTGGGAGATACCTTTTGAGGAAATCTTGCCCCAGTAGTAAGTCTGACCCAGTATCATAACTATACAAGGTGACATATGCAGGAACATCGCCTAGAAAAATTGGAAAATTAGGAGCAATATGTTTAATTTCCATGATTTCTTTATTGACAGCTCTGAATGAAATATTGGTTGGCTGCCAGTAATAAACAGGGATTGCACCATACTTACAACAACTGCTCATTGCACCAGAGTCTATTTGTGCATCTAGAGTATATTCCTTTATCTTGGGCAGTTTGATCTTTACTAGAATAACTACTCTGTCTCCTATGCTGAAAAGGTCTACTAATTCAACATCTTTAGCCTTTAAGGGAAAATCAGTTGGAACATCTTTTAACAATAACTTAGTCAATTGTGAATTACAATCTTCGTATTCAGCAAGATAAACCTAAAGCTTTGAGGAAAGTTGTATCATTTCATTTCTTGTTTGCTGAATAGCAGTTTCTAACTGAGCTAGCTGATTGCGGATTGAGACAAGAGGATCCATACCTGGCATGGTTGTGCCTTTGATCTGTAAGGGTTTGAAGAGAGATTCTAATTCTTTTTCAAGAAATTCATCATCTGAACCAGTATCTCTGTTTCTGACTTCTACCGCTGGTGAAAATGATCCAACAGAAGATTTAGGGAGCTGGCTTTGAAGCGTGCGAATCTTATCTTGCAATCTTCTTTTGATTGTAAACTAGCTGGGAGCAAGTTGTGAGAGTTGAAGCTTTACAGCTTCGATCTGTGACTGTAATGTATCCAGCGAAGAGAAATGAAACATCTTAATCTCTGGTATGAAAGTTTCATCAGAGTCAGAACTATCAGAACAAGAATTAATAGTTAGCTTATTAAAATCTCTCATCCTTACTGTATCAGAATCAGAACTTGAAGAAGTACTGGATACTTCGAAATACTCTCCATCGGAGTGGGATATAAGATCCCAGTCTTGAGGGTCATGGACTGTAGAGAAGATATCCATGATTTTTACTTGTTGGGTAGTCTTTTTTGCTTTGCATTTATTAGCAAAATGACCTTCTTTGCCACAAATAAAACATTTAGCATTTTTGGAAGGCTTAGCTCTTTTTCTGAAGACTACTCGTCGTTTTCTTGATTTCCATTGTGGAGCATACTTTTTCTTCCTTGGAGCATATTTGTCCTGAGAACAGTAACAATGCTTGGTTGCAGTTTTCTTTTTTGACTTTGCATGACAGCCAAAATCATAGGTCTCAGCAAATTTATTGCATAACTTTGTACTGAAATGCATCTGCTTCTTAAAATTATTTTTGGCTTTATCTGCTGCACGTTCCTTCTACAAAAATGAGATTATGAGCTGTTGCAGGGCTGCAAAAGACATAGCTTCAATCTGTATATTATTTTCTTGGATGTATTGATTTATCAGATCTGGGATTTTTCCTGGCATCGAAGCTATATAGTATCTCAAATAAGCAACATTGTGTGGATCAGCTGCTTGATACAGGAGTTTTTGCATCACACAATAATACTCATGTAGATAATCTATATTGCATAGTCTTTGTGAGAGAAACAATTGAGAGTGATGAGCAAATTCAGTAGGAACATCACCTACAAATTCATGTATTAAGGCATCAAAGAATGCTTTGAGAGGATCTCTTCCATCAACAATTTCTGTTTTTTCAGTATTAGAAATTTTTTCCCACCACTGTTTTAGGATCCCAGTGAAAGACCAGACCATTTGTGTGACTATATCAAACCATCTAGCTTTTGTTTCTTCTTTTCTCTGTAATGCCCAAGCATGCAAGTGATGAAAAGTGGCTATGACATCTGCATAAGATAAACAATCAATGTTGACTAACAGAGTGTTGCCAAATCCTTTGAAATTAGGATTCTCCATCCTAGCAGAGACATTTTCTAGATTTTCTCGATATCTAGAAAATGGACTAGATGCTGCGGCATCATGGGCTGAACTCATATTTGGACTTTATTTCCTTTATTGGAAAAGAAAAAGGATTCATCTCTGTCCCTTTTTGTACTTGATTCACCAGTTGTCTGTTCTCCTAGAGTTCTGTTATGGACTTCTTCAGTCTGTGAAGGTCCAAAAGAGGCCAATACTTCAGGCAGAGCTTTTGAAGGCTTTTCTAAAAGGCTTTGGAGACTAACATAATTCTTAGGTAGAACATAGGGTTGTGCTAGAGGGAATTTTCTCAATCTTTCTTTCATCAGTTCTGTCTTCTCTCTGTCTAACTTAATTCCCGATTCTATCTTGTTAAAATCAGCATCTTGAACTATTTCTATTCCCTTAAAAAGCAAGCTTCTAAGTCCTTTCCCATGTTGGTTAGAGCTTGAGGAACTTGGAAATTGCAGTCTCGAACTGGCTTGGTCAATATCTCGATATTTTGGAGGAGATGGAGATTTCAGTATTGCAGACTTCAAATGTTCTAAAGATTTAGAGATAATACCCATATTTGACTCTATGTCATTCAAGGCCTGTTTATGCTCATTCTGAACCCCTAAGGTTTCATTATAGCCAGTATGCATCTTCTTTATGTGTTCTTTAATTTCTAACACATCCTTGGCTATATCATCAATATTTTGGAGCATACAAACTATCTGATAATTTGCATAATTCTGCATTTTTTTCAGAATCAGTTGATTCTGGATCTGATAGATTTCTCATCTGTATCCATTGAAAGTCAGATCTCATTGTACCATTTTTAAAATTTCTTCTATCATTTCCTGGTTCCAGATGCATTTCTTGGATTCTGGGAATAACATCATTTTGGGCTCTAGGAAGAGTAAAACTCTTTATTTCTGGTAGCATCATCCTAACACATTTCTGACAGTTATGGTGCTGGCCTTTATGTTTAGGAGATAACTGTTTTTCTATTTGGAATTTGGAAGTTGAGCTAGAAGTGGATGGTGTAAATATGCAGAATTGGCAGTCACTAGGCCGAGCAGAGAGTGAATGACCAGGAGGCATTTTTGGATGTATATGTTGATTTGGTGGTTTAACAAAAGTAGAAGAGGAGTGTTTAGTGTCTATCACCCCAAAAGGAGAGCGATTCATTGATGCAAAAGATTGCGACAATGATCGTTGCAGAGCAGGATTTGTAAAAAGGAGTCCAGTAGATCCATCAGAGTGTTTAACTAAAGTCAATTGCTGGGGTTGCAAAGTAGTTTGCAGTTGAGGATATTTCTGAGATAATGGAGTGTAAGAACTATTCCATTCTGTAGGAAGTGTACACTCAGAAAAGCCTACTTGCAAAGGGACGGTATTCCCTGGTCCAACAATAACTCCTTCCTTCAATGCCCTCTTATTCAGTTTCGGGTTTAATGGAGGCATAGTAGTAGATACAAACCGCAAATAAACTGTAGAATCAAATTGTGCAACATGGGTTTCTGGGCGACATAAAAACCATTAAACTGGATATATGCATTCAGAAACTCATTAATATATGGATCTTGAAGCGACGCCTGGTATCTTGGGACTAAAGAAGACCAAACAGGGCCATTATTCAAAGGGCTTTGAAAACCTCCTAATATTGGTATCAAAGCCATTATGGTTCTTTGTTCATACTATGAGTGAGATGCTTCTGTTCCGATCTCTTTATATGGTTCTTCATTCTTGAGAATAAAAGTTTTGTATCTGTTTTAAGTGTGATAAGTTGGAGGTAAGGCTTCTGTTGAAGGCGTTGAGGCTAAGGACTGCCGTGTTGCTATCCGGGAGCACAAAAGCTTATTTCATTTGTTGAGGTGCACTTTTATACTTCTCTAGATGGCTGGTAATAAAAATGAATATGAATTCATTTTTTATAAACCCGAAGATAAGAGATTAGCTAGACAGAAGAGATGGTCATTTTTGAATAAATTTCTGAACAAATCTCATGATGAAAATCTCTATGATGAAAAAGTTCTAGTTCAGGAATTTGATCCATAGCCAAATTGGACATTGCCAGGGATTGAAATAAATAAATTGTATAGTTTGCCAACGTTTCAGTTTAAAGCTGCACAGTTGTTTAGATTTACTTTAGTAAATATTCCTATCTCTTTCGGACAAAATGTATATCAAGTTCCTTTGATAAACAAAGAAGATATTGAATGGGGAATAGAGCAAGGATATAGTATGTTCACATTGGAATGATTCAGTTCAGTATTAATCCTTTAGTATGCCCTGGATTAAATACATCATGCCTGACTTGTATGCTGGATACGAGAATGAATAATTTCTCTGATGCTCTATTAGGAGGTTTTCAAATCCCTTTGAATAATGGCCCTGTTTGGTCTTCTTTAGTCCCAATATACCAGGTGTCGCTTCAAGATCCATATATTAATGAGTTTATGAATGCATATATCCAGTTTAATGGTTTTGATGTCGCCCCAGAAACCCATGTTGCACAATTGCATTCTACAGTTTGTTTGCGGTTTGTATCTAATACTATGACTCCATTAAACCCGAAACTGAATAAAAGGGCATTGAAGGAAGGAGTTATTGTTGGACCAGGGAATACCATCCCTTTGCAAGTAGGATTTTCTGAGTGTACACTTCCTGCATAATGGAATAGTTCTTACACTCCATTATCTCAGAAATATCCTCCACTGCAAACTACTTTGCAACCCCAGCAATTGACTTTAGTTAAACACTCTAATGGATCTACTGGACTCCTTTTTACAAATCCTGCTCTGCAATGATCATTTTCGCAACCTTTTGCATCAATGAATCGCTCTCCTTTTGGGGTGATAGATACTAAACACTCCTCTTCTACTTTTGTTAAACCACCAAATCAACATATACAGCCAAAAATGCCTCCTCGTCATTCACTCTCTGCTCGGCCTAGTGACTGCCAATTCTGCATATCTACACCATCCACTTCTAGCTCAAATTCCAAATTCCAAATAGAAAAACAGTTATCTCTTGAACATAAAGGCCAGCACCATAACTATCAGGAATGTGTTAGGATGATGCTACCAGAAATAAAGAGTTTTACTCTTCCCAGAGCCCAAAATGATGTTATTCCCAGAATCCAAGAAAGGCATCTGGAACCAAGAAATGATAGAAGAACTTTTAAAAATGGTACAATGAGATCTGACTTTTAATGGATACAGATGAGAAATCTATCAGATCAAGAATCAATTGATTCTGAAAAAAATGCAAAATTATGCAAATTATCAGATAGTTTGTATGCTCCAAAATATTGATGATATAGCCAAGGATGTGTTAGAAATTAAAGAACACATAAAGAAGATGCATACTGGCTATAATGAAACCTTAGGGGTTCAGAATGAGCATAAACAGGCCTTGAATGACATAGAGTCAAATATGGGTATTATCTCTAAATCTTTAGAACATTTGAAGTCTGCAATACTGAAATCTCCATCTCCTCCAAAATATCGAGATATTGACCAAGCCAGTTCGAGACTGCAATTTCCAAGTTCCTCAAGCTCTAACCAACCTAAGAAAGGACTTAGAAGCTTGCTTTTTAAGGGAATAGAAATAGTTCAAGATGCTGATTTTGACAAGATAGAATCGAGAATTAAGTTAGCCAGAGAGAAGACAGAACTGATGAAAGAAAGATTGAGAAAATTCCCTCCAGCACAACCCTCTGTTCTACCTAAGAATTATGTTAGTCTCCAAAGCCTTTTAGAAAAGCCTTCAAAAGCTCTGCCTAAAGTATTGGCCTTTTTTGGACCTTCACAGACTGAAGAAGTCCATAACAGAACTCCAAGAGAACAGACAACTGGTGAATCAAGTACAAAAAGGGATAGAGATGAATCCTTTTTATTTTCCAATAAAGGAAATAAAAGTCCAAATATGAGTTCAGCCCATGATGCCGCAGCATCTAGTCCATTTTCTAGATATCGAGAAAATCTAGAAAATGTCTCTGCTAGGATGGAGAATCCTAATTTCAAAGGATTTGGCAACACTCTGTTAGTCAACATTGATTTTTTATCTTATGCAGATGTCATAGCCACTTTTCATCACTTGCATGCTTGGGCATTACAGAGAAAAGCAGAAACAAAAGCTAGATGGCCTGATATAGTCACACAAATGGTCTGGTCTTTCACTGGGATCCTAAAACAGTGGTGGGAAAAACTTTCTGATACTGAAAAACATAAATTGTTGATGGAACATATCCTCTCAAAGCATTCTTTGATGCCTTAATACATGAATTTGTAGGTGATGTTCCTACTGACTCTGCTCATCACTCTCAATTGTTTCTCTCACAAAGACTATGCAATATAAATTATCTACATGAGTATTATTGTGTGATGCAAAAACTCCTGTATCAAGCAACTGATCCACACAATGTTGCTTATCTAAGATACTATATAGCTTCAATGCCAGGAAAAATCCCAGATCTGATAAATCAATACATCCAAGCAAGTAATATACAGATTGAAACTATGTCTTTTGCAGCCCTGCAACAGCTCATAATCTCAGTTTTGCAGAAGGAATGTGCAGCAGAGAAAGGCTAAAAGAATTTTAAGAAGCAAATGCATTTCAGTACAAAGTTATGCAATAACTTTGCTGAGACCTATGATTTTGGCTGTCATGCAAAGTCAAAAAAGAAAACTGCAACCAAGCATTGTCACTGTTCTCGGCACAAATATGCTCCAAGGAAGAAAAAGTATGCTCCACAATGGAAATCAAGAAAACGACGAGTAGTCTTCAGAAAAAGAGCTAAGCCTTCCAAAAATTCTAAATGTCTTATTTGTTGAAAAGAAGGTCATTTTGCTAATAAATGCGAAGCAAAAAAGACTACCCAATAAGTAAAAATCATGGATATCTTCTCTATAGTCCATGACCCTCAAGACTGGGATCTTATATCCCACTTCGATGGAGAGTATTTCGAAGTATCCAGTACTTCTTCAAGTTCTGATTTTGATACAGTAAGGATGAGAGATTTTAATAAGCTAACTATTAATTCTTGTTCTGATAGTTCTGACTCTGATGAAACTTTCATACCATAGTTTAAGATGTTTCATGTCTCTCCGCTGGATACATTACAGTCATAGATCGAAGCTGTAAAGCTTCAACTCTCACAACTTTCTCCCAGCCAGTTTACAGTCAAAAGAATATTGCAAGATAAGCTTCAAACCCAGCTCCCTAAATCTTCTGTTGGATCATTTTCACCAGCGGTAGAAATCAGAAACAGAGATACTAGTTCAGATGATGAATTTCTTGAAAAATAATTAGAATCTCTCTTCAAACCCTTACATATCAAAGGCACATCCATGCCAGGTATGGATCCTCTTGTCTCAATCCGCAATCAGCTAGCTCAGTTAGAAACTGCTATTCAACAAACAAGAAATGAAATGATACAACTTTCCTCAAAGCTTCAAGTTTATCTTGCTGAATACGAAGATTGTAATTCACAATTGACTAAGTTATTGTTAAAACATGTTCCAGTTGATTTTCCCTTAAAGGCTAAAGATGTTTAATTAGTAGACCTTTTCAGCATAGGAGATAGAGTAGTTATTCCAATCAAGATCAAATTGCACAAGATAAAGGAATATACTCTAGATGCACAAATAGACTCTGGTGCAATGAGCATTTGTTGTAAGTATGGTGCAATCCCTGTTTATTACTGGCAGCCAACCAATATTTCATTCAGAGCTGTCAATAAAGAAATCATGGAAATTAAACATATTGCTCCTGATTTTCCAATTTTTCTAGGCGATGTTCCTGCATATGTCTCCTTGTATAGTTATGATACTGGGTCAGACTTACTACTGGGGAAAGATTTCCTCAAAAGGTATCTCCCAGTAACATTTGCCAAAGATACTGTAACTCTGACTACTTCTTCAGGTCCAGTTGATCTCCCTGCAAAGAATGAATACCAAGTTAGTGTTCCTCCCGAAGAACCTGATGTTTTGCAGAATGCCCTCCAAGATCTTTCAAAAATTCAAAAAATCATCAAAAATGTAGAACTTCATGACAAAGACTTTGCAGCCAATTACTGATAAGCTACGGCAAGATTGCACTTCTAACCGTCCTGATGCATTCTGGACAAGGGAGAAATATTTTGTAGCATTACCTTATCGAGAAGGATATGTTCCTCGTCCTCAAAAAGCCAGTGCAAATCATATGAGTTCGTCAAAGCAAGCATTGTGCAAACAAGAAATATCCCATTTGCTGCAACAAAAATTGATCGAGCCATGCAAAAGCCCTTGGGCATGTCCAGCTTTTGTCAATAAACATAATGAATAGAAGAGAGGTAAGAAAAGGCTTGTTGGCAACTATAAAGCCTTGAATGATGCTCTCCTTCCTATCAGGGACCCTCTTCCAAACAAAGAATTATTGCTTGCTAAGATTGCTAATGCAAATGTCTTCAGTAAATTTGATCTCAAAAATGGATTTTGGCAAATAGGCATTGTTCCAGAAGAACATTACAAAACAGCATTCACAGTTCCCCATGGGAAATTTCAATGGGCAGTTATGCCATTCGGTCTTAAAAATGCTCCCTCCGAATTCCAAAAACGGATGGAAGACATTTTTGGGCATGAGGAGTTTATTATTTTATATATTGATGATTTATTAGTTTTCAACCGAGATGTAAATATTCATAAGGTACATCTAGAGAGATTTTATGATCTGGTATACCAGAATGGGTTAGTTCTTTCAGATTCTGAAGAAAAATTTCAGATTGGTAAAATTAGCAGTGAACCTGATATTCAGCTAAAGGCTGGATAGGGAGAGAAATTGCGGTGTTCTCAAGAGAAGGTGCGTTGATGAGCAGTGTTTAACTCTGGTTTGAAGAATTGTTTGCAGAATTTAGAGTGCAAGCAATTGAGGAGATCTCAGCAAAGGCAGATCACAGCTTTGAGAGCAGTGATAGAAGAGTCCAGCAGAGGATTCTCAGTGAAGAAGAAGTGTGGCAGAACCTGGAGAATTCCCAACATAGGTTGGATGAGAGAAGAATAGATGTTTATCTTGAGAAGTTGTAGAGTGAAGCCTAGAGAGAGCAAAAGAGAGTTCTCAGAAGGTTCCAGCAGACAGGGGACCAGTACTTGCCAACAGCCCAGATCCGAAGGAAAGGATTGGTGAGGTAAGTTGCAGCAAGAGAGCTCGCTGTTGCAGAGGCTTAATGCAGCTTGTGAGTAAAGAACTCCTGGAGGAGAAAATGGATACTGATAGCCATAGCAGAGATTGCAGAGGTTCTAAGAGAGGCCACAATAGAAGAGTGAGGGAAGATGCCAAAGCAGATAGCATGAAGAAGAAATTTAGCTAATGAAGAGTATTGGAAAGAGATAGTTGAGATCAGTAAACAGCTCTATGAACTGGAGAGGATGATAGAGGAAAACTAGAGAGTTGGTTGGCTCATGAAGAAGAGTGTGAAATGGAAACCATTACAGTTGAGGTTGAGGCAAAAGGAGATTGCCTTATTGAGAGAGGAGCTCAAGACAGCTGACTTGAGAAAAGAAGTTTCTGCTTGTGAAGCAGAGCAGAGTACAGATGAAGAGTGGAGATCTGCAAGAGATCTTGTGAGACATGATGAAGACTTAAGGCATCAAGAAGCTTGTCTTGCCGAAGAGGAAATCATTGATGATTTCTTGAGTTATTGGACAAGTCCAGATCAGCTGGATGATGTAAAGACTTGTATTTTTGAGTCTGACAATTGTGAGGTGATGGAAGGTCCTACAGAAGAAGAGGAACTCAGAGTTCTTGAGTCAAGCGTGGAATTTGAAAATTCCACATGCAGGTTTGTTCAAAGGGAAGTGATTGAGAAAGCAACCAAGACTGAAAAGTCTTGTGGTTTTGAAACTAAAAAGTTGTGTATGTTTGTAGGTACATCACAAGGAGATGAACAAGCTTTAGAGTTTGTTGATGAGGAGGAGACATTGAATCTGAAATCTGTTCAAATCAATGTTGAGATAGTGAGATCTCGGGGAGAGATGAAAACTGAAGAGTCCAATGAAGATGTTCAGCAGAATGTTAAGGCAGAGAGAGAAGGACCAGTAGATGATTGGTCAAGAACAAGCAGAGGTATAAGAGGTTGTGTAAGGTTTCCAAAGTATACTCCACTTGAAGTTGTTGAATTGTATAGGAGGTTGGACTTTCAAAGAAGAGAATTGGAGAGACAGAGGACTTATGCACAAGATGATTTGTTGGAGAAGTAAGGCAGAGAAGTTATCATGGGTGACAATAAAAAAAAAGATGATAAGAGGATGATTCATTTTGGTGAATCACAGCAGAAGGACATTCATGAAGCAGATGATGGAAGGAAAAAGATACTAGCTGACAGTCTAATGAAGAAAGTAAAGCAGCATACAGAAGTGTTGACAGAGGAATTGAAAAGAAGTTCTGAACAACATATTGATGTGTTGTCAGAGGAGAAGAAGGTATTGAGGCCTTGTAAGTTTAGTGCTGAAGGTTCATATGTTAACTATGCAGATAAAGAAGAACAACAAATGAAATCTGTCAGAAGATTGAATGAAAGAGGAACTATGTTGGCTGAAAACATAGTGAAGGGTCATCATTTTAATATGGTGATTGGGGCAGAGGAGATAACTCTGGTAGTTCAAAAGAAAGATCAGGAAGAGTTTCTGAGTCTTGAGACAGACTTGGTACTGCAGAGAGAAGAATTGGTGACTGGGTCATCAATTGAGACCTTTGGGTCTTGTGGTTTTAAATTTGACAATTTTTTTATGAGTACAGGGGATGCAGAAGACAATCCATCACTTGAGGTTGTCTTGAAGATAAAAAATTGTTGCAGAAGAAAGAAGATGAGACAGTCATGTCTCACATGAAGAAACTTGTCACTAATGACAAGGAGGAGCTGATTTGGTTGGCTAATCTAAAACAGACTGGAGGACAAATTTTTAAAGCTGCTACAGCAAGGAAGAATCAGCATCCTATGCTAACATAAGATGAAGATACAGTGGCTAAAGAGCTTGATTTTATTGCTGGAATCAATCAAGGAGATGAAAGGAAATTGTTGAAGATTTCCCATGAAGAAGAAGATGTTGGAATTAATTTACAGCATATGAAGGATGAGAAACAAGTGCAGAAGAGATGGCTGCAATGTTTGTTGGAAACATTTGAAGAAGAGAAGGAAATTGCAGACACTGGAGAAAAGATGCCTGAAGCTGTGGAGGAAAGAGGTGCATATACTAGTTTGTTAAGATTAAATTTGCTTACTAGTATGCAAGGAAAATTAAATGAGTATGTTACTGTGGGTGGAAATCTAATTGATGATTTGGTTCCTAAGGGTAAATTTGCAGATCATGAGAAAAATAAAGATGTTGCAGAGGGACTGGAAGTTTGGGAGGCCGCAACAGTGGGGGTGACATCTGCAGGAGAAAAAATAATGTTAGCCACAATCAGTGAGGCAACATTGACAACAACAACAAAAATTTTGAAGACAGTAACAGCAGTAGTATTGACAGAAACAGCATTTGAAGGCAGCAGTGAGCAGAGAAGTTTCCAGATAGAAGATGAATTAGACAAAGAAATAAAAAACATCAGAGAACTGATGATGAAGATGTCTCAGGAGCAACAGACAGCAGCAGGAAAGCAGAAGAGTTTTAACAAAGGAAGGACAAGAAAAGATTGTGAAGGAGGTGAATTGCAGAACAGGATATGGAGACCTGGAGAAATGCAGATGAAGGATGATGCAGGTGTAGGACAGCAGCAAAACAAAGTTTGGGATCCAAGAGGCAGAGACTAAAGACACATGATCAGGATATCATGAGAAAATTGAACCTTGGGAGTCTGATGCAGGGGCATTAGGCACAATGAAGCACTTTGTGTTTCTAGGAGACATAGGGGGTCTCATGCTTTTAAATTCTCATGTAAATGTTAATGTTTTGAGTAAAATAAGTGAGGAGTTGTAAATGTTATCTAGCCCACTAGAGGACATGAGGGAAGCTGATTGAGTTAGGAATGTGAAGATTCAACTTAGGGATTTTTGTCTAAATTTAGGAAATTCAAAAGTCCGTTGAGTCATTGTGGAAACTGAATCAATTGATTATCCATTTTGTATAACTGTAAGCCTACAAGGCTTTAAAGAGAGTAGGATAGTTGTTCAAGGGGGACAGAGTGAAGTAGAAAGGCCACCGAATGGAAGATCAGGCCACAAAGAGTAAGTTTTGTAAATAACTTCGTTTTAATTATACAGAGGAATTCAGAGTCAAACTAATATGTGTATGAGGCTGTGTGGTTTAATAGCAAATGGGGAGAATCGATCACTCGAAGGATCAATTCTAGTAAAGAAATTGATTGCCTGTTTCAATGTTTATATAACGTTGAATGTATTCTGAATTGAATTAGAAGGAGGTTTGATTCTTTTTTGAGCTCTTGAGTTATGTATGTTATGGAAATATTTGAGTCTTTGTGTGAAGGGTTATGTTCCGAAAGCATTGGGATTTCCGTTCTAGTCTTAATTGAATGCAATTAAATATAAGTCTTTGGTTGATGAACTGTTGTGTATTTTATGAGAAGAGTTCCATAGAAACAACGTGCTTTTGGCCTTTTAAATGGGCAATGCAAACGGGTTTTGTATCAACTGATTGGGTATGCCTTTGTTCTGAATTGGGTTGGTTCCATTCACAAGGATTGATACCGATTATGGTCATTTCGATGGCAGCGCTTGACCCTTGAGTTCGCATCAAAATTTGATTGATGAATTGCTATTAGAGTAAGGTGAATCGATTCCTAGTGTTAGGCGGGTAAGACGTGGTTTGAAAGGAGAAATTCATTTTGTTTAGCTGAAATCGAAAGTCTATTTATGTAAAGCCCAATCATGGTATTGGTTAAGTCGAATGGTTCAATTGCAGAATGCCGCAGAACTGCGAGCTAAACAATGTATTAAGGAAGAAGTGGAGCTTTTTTAGCCCGATTCGAAAAGCTGTTTGTGCTAGCCATCTCACAGCGTGGGTTGAGTCGATGACAGTGGAATCAATTCGTAGGAAGAACGCAGAGAAGGAACGGAACTGTGGATAGAGTGGAACCTCAAGCAGACAGGGAAGGCGGTTTTAAACTCGAAACTGGCAGTATCGCGCTGCCTCATAAGTGGTAATTGGTATTTGTAAAATTTACGCGATACATCTCTGCGCCTGACATGTAAGGCTTGGGTGGTTTCCCAAAACCACAAATTTCGCGTGATTTTGGAGGAGTAAAACCCAAGCATTTAAAAAACGCGATACGCAATTGCATCCATTCGATTGTCAGTAAGAGCGTGACAAGAGTTGGGCCGTCGAATGGTGCAGGTGAGTTAACATATTGTGGGTCCGGTATTTATATGCGGTGGTTGCATTCGGAGTTTTATTAAGTTCAAATTTTAATTTGTGAATTGGTCGAATGTGTGGGCCCATAAGAAATTAACGTAACCCATAAGTCTTGTTCATAATTCAAATGAGTTTTGTTCTAAATCCGAGTCGAGGATTATAAGTTTAATGGGTGGGAATGAAGCCAAAGGCTTGTCAACCATTTCTTAACATCTGAATTGGAGGCGACATATATATATATATGTGTGTGTGTGTGTGTGTGTGTGTGGGCCCATAAGAAATTAACGTAACCCATAAGTCGTGTTCATAATATATATATATATATATATATATATATATATATATATATATATATGCGCTTATAACGCCTTGACATATAAAAGGTTTTAATTGAAGGAGTGAACCTTGCTTAGAAGGCTTATTTATATGGTTTTACCATTAAGGGAAATTTTAAGCTCCCGTGTGTAGGTTGTGGTAGTGGGTTTTACAGCCATAAGTGAAGTTCTAATTACTATCTCAAATCTTATGGGGCCTAAATTACTTGAATGCAGTTTTGTATGAAAGGGGAATTGAAGATTGTGGGTTTAATGAAGTTGAAATTTTATATGTAGACTAACAGTGTGGTTTAAGTTGGTTGGCCTGGGCATCAACAAGTCGCAAGTCGGACATGGCTATGAGGTCGGAAGTCGGCCTTTTCATTTCGTAATTTTTTTATAAATAAGTTGAGCGACCTCCCAACTTCAGCATTGCGTGACCTTGAAACTACGTCACCTAGTGAAACCACTCACCAATGGTATAGTCAGGATTGCGATGGAATAAATGAATGAAAAAAAAAAAAATACGCGTGGTTGTCCGACCTCCCGACTGTAAGATTAAGGGTTAAAAAAAATACTTGATTTGTGTAATGCGCATTTTTATATAGAAAATTGAAACTTTTACATTTCCGGTTAGATTGATTTTTTGTTGAAACAATAACAAAATAGCTCGTGCTTTCTCAATTCGGCAAAAGAAAAACAATCGAACTAGTTACAAGAACTCAATGAATAGGTTTAATTGCCATATTTTCTTATTTTAAACAAAATTTTAAGATTACATGGTCTTGTTCCTGTGTCTTGTTTTCTTAACCATGGTTCAACGAAACAATGAATTAATAAAGTATAACAACAGTTTAAAAAAATTATGTAACCATAATATTATTTTACATATTTGTGCATTCAACTCCAAATTTTAAATAAGAGGAATAGGAATATATATATATTGTTATTGTTCACAGCTGATCATGTTAGCAACCTATAATATAGGGGTCATAATTTTGACTTGACTGTTGATAATCTTGTAAATCTGTACATACTTTGCCTTCTGCAAGTTGTATTCACATATTTCGTAAAAAATCAAAAAAATAAAAAAGAGGGTAAAAAATCCTAAAAGAATAATCAAAGGACTTCGAAAAAATAAAAGACCCCAAAAGAAAAAATGAAAGTGTGCAAGCATACATGCCACTACTTTTTACTTTTTGACTATGACAGAGTGTCAATAAATGCCATAGTCCATGATGAGTTAAACAGTTTAATATTAACTTGTCATTTTTCATTTTTCCTTGTTATATATAGAGAATAATGAGTTGTCATACAGTTTAATCATGACAATTCAGTAGTTAGGAAGAGAAATAAAGTGAATCCAACAGTTTAATCTGGATTCATGGAATAAGTGTAGAATTAGATATTTTTACTTGCTTTCAGAAAGAATAAATGTTGTGAAGGTTGCTAGCTTAAATGCACCTACTACAAAGGAAGAAAAAAAATGTTAGCATGGTAAGATGGGTAGGTAGAAGAAGGTGAAAAGTCTCAATGTAAATATCATTCATCATGGGCTGCAAAATAACTAACTTCCCCTTCCCATAGTCATGAAACATTCTAGACTATCAGTCAGAAAGGCTCGGCATTTCCTTGACTTTTGTTGGAACCGGACCCAAGGCTCTATGACTGATCAGTTGAAAGTGTGAAATGTCTATATTAATCCCTTAATCACATCATTTACCATTCATGCACTCATTCCCTTGAATAATTGTAAGTAAAACTCCATTTTTACTTAAAGGCATTTGTAATTCCTATTTAGCTAAGTTCCTACATCATTTAAACACATTAAGCCCTCAAAATAACATTACATCATAAGTTAAGTGATAAGATCAATGCAAATTATCTTTAAAACCTCACTTTACTTGTTATAAATATGTGTTTTGAATATAACATGTCCTATTTTCATATTAACTTTAACTTCTATATTAACTCCCTATACAAATAACCTTTTTCCTATTTTATAACTCATTTTTATATAATAAACCAAAAAACCCACTTAATATAACTTAAGCCAAAGTTATTTATTCCCACATGTTTAAATAAAAACCCCCCTTATAACCCCTTTGGCTAAGTATTCTATATATATAAATATCCCACCCCCTATGCTAGTTAAGTCATCTCGATTTAATTAACCATATAATAAAAAAGATATGAAAAACCTTTAAACATATGTTCTATATGTTTTAAACAAAAAATATCGAAGTTTAATTTAAACTAAACTTCTAAACCCATTCCCTTGCATATTTCCCTTCCCGACCCCCTAACCTTGGTTAAAATCTTGATTAACCTTCCCAATCACCCTTTCCATTGGAAAAAGCCACTTTTATATATAAATCCCATCAAAAGGCCTGTTCCCATCGGGATTCAATCTAGACCCTTCGATCACCAAATCCCTTTTGATCCAACGAATGAAAATCAATGATCAATACATTTTTACTCCTCCCCATCGCGCTATTTTTAACCGTCATATTTTCTTTTACTCTCAAGATCTACGGCTTATATTGAACCCGATAATTGACTTTTCCCCGCACTTTCCCTTTTAATCCCGATCATTCGCTCCCCGAAGCCAGGTCTGACGGCGATAACGCATTTTCGCGCTCACAAAGTAATCGATGGATGTTTTGTAAAAGTCACGCGAAATGGGTGGTTTATCCAAACCACCCCGCGTCGATGTGTCACGATTCTATTGCATCGTGTTTGAAAAGCGTATTACCGCTTACCACCGTTGAGCCACGCGAATACCACCGTCGGTATTCCAAAACCACTCCCGCTTAACCTTTGTTTAATGTAACTTAACTATAGTTTATACTATGGTTTAATACGTTAAAGTCTAATGTTTTCATAATTTTTCACCTATTCGCGCTTTAAACTTGTGAAACCTTCGCAGAGCCTATTTTCGTCTAATTTTCACCATTGTGCGCCATTACACCCTGAGAGCCTGTGCAGAGTCCTTTTCACCATTTTCAAACCTAACAGCGCCATTTTCAAGCCAATTTCCATTTTAAGAGCCATTTCCTCTGAAATTCGTCCTCAAAGAATCTCCACGACTTTTTCCAACTGAATACAACTGAATTGAAGACTGTTACAGACCAAAATGCCCTGTCTTCAACTTTGAACCTTTTTTAAAGCCAATTTCCTCAATTTTCACAGTTTAGAGATTAAAATCAAGGATCTGAACAACTAAAACCTCTGAATTACCTTGATATTCCCTGTTTTCAATCAAACCAATTCAGAAAACCTAATTGAGCAAAAAATGCCAAAAATAAAGCCATCCTTTGTCTACATTACTCAGTTTCATCTCTGTTAAAGTGAATAACTCCTGAAAACAGTCTAATCTTGCAGTAGTTCCCCAAAATGCCTAAAAAATAGAGTTAAACCTTCACAGACTGATCTCATTCCACAGGTCTTTCAAAAAAACCTACAATCACCTCCCTACAGACCTGGATTTCATTAACAAATTGTTTGATTTTTGCAGGTTACTATCAAAATATGGATTTGGACCAACAGTTTTAATACTAGTTGACAAAATTGTTTGCTCCAAATTCTCATATTTTAACTCAATATCTTCATTCAACAAACAGTTTGTATACAAAGTCAGAGAGAGATTATAATGATGAAATGTGCACAGTGAATGGTAAAAGTGAAATGAGAATTTATAGGGATAGTAAAAGCATAGCAGTTAAAGAATATCAGTGGTTAAAGTGTATCAGGTAAAAGTCAGAGTGAAAGTTAAAATGAAGTTACAGAGCAGTCAAAGGTAAACAGTAAAAGTAAATACAAAGGCAGTAAAATGGTAAAAAGAAATGAAAATACTTTCACCAACATTGAAGTTTGTCTAAAGTGAAAGTAAAATAGTCAAAAGAACAAAAAAGTGAAAAGATGAAAAACACAACAAGAAGGAACATTTTTGCAGAAATTTCATGTTTTAGTCATTGTTTTGCAGAAACTATTGTGATCAATCCAAGATGAATTTTGAAAAACTTAAGGAGTTTTATGTTCTTAAGAGGACCATCTACAAAAACCTCTCTCACTTTTCTAACAGCTATTATGGTTTTGGAAATATTAAACAATGTTGGAAAGCACTTTTTGCAGAAAATTCCAGTTAAGTCATCATTTTGCAGAGACGATTGTGGCCAATCCGAAATACATCATACAAAACTGAAGGAGGTTTTTGTCCCTAAGAGACCCATCTACAAAAACCTATCTCACTTTTTACACAGTGATTTCATAATCAGAGATACATGCACATCTTTACAGGTTATTTTTCAGACTCTGTAAAACTCTGTTTTACACATATTTTTTCAGATCCTATTGTGCACAGCTGGAGAGGAATTTTAGGAAACTGAAAGAGGTTTATCTCACCAACATATTAATCCACAATAAATGCTTTCACTTTTTACATATCTATTACGGATTGAAAAATAAAAATATATCATTGGACCCCAAGTTTGCAGAATTGTTGGAGCAGAATGCACAAAGAAAGAAAGCAGTTAGTGACTTGGATGCCTCATCATCAACTAAGAGTTGGATCAAATTTGAATTATCCTCTTTGTCATCACCCATACATAAAAAATAGTTCCAAATAGATGCATTAGTTTGAGTTTACTTTACTTAAGTTCTATTTATGTAAAACAGTTGGAGAGATTTGTGAACCAATCTTGATATTTTTTCAAGATATTTTAGTTTAGAATTTGTATAAACACTTCACTCTTGGAAGTATTTTGGGTGGAATAAAATTTCTCAAGACAAATATAGTCATTTTGCTGGACATATTGAAGTTGGTGAGTTAATTAGCGAAGCAGCAGACTAGAAACGAGATTAGAGACATCATAGCTAAGGATTCTCGTGGTGACAAGATAAGTCTCATTTTTTCCTGTTTTCAGTGTATTTCTTTTAAAGTTTACATTCATTCATATTATGTGTTTCTATTCTGTAATGATCAATTAAGGAGAAATTAAACAGGATTAGTGATAATAAGCTCCCCGTTTTAAACTTGTTGGCATTTTGATGTTTTCTACTTGATAACCGGACCATAGAATTCTTAATTGCTCTAGGTCCCAATTTGATCCCCTCCTTCAATCTTCTTATCTGTAGCTTAAGGATTCTTAAGTGCCCTTTTGCTCAAATTCTGCCCACTCCATCAAATCAAGCCTATAAAAAGCCTTAGAAGGTCACCTATCTTGCCCTTAGCACATTTGCATCTCTAAGCCTTATTTCTTAGTTCTGCCTGCCTAGAGAGTTGACTCCATTGCCCAATGGTTAGGTAGATCTTTCTATGGTTTCCCTTGTAGTCCTTTATTCCCACCAACCTTTTCAAAAAATCAAACCCAACTGCACAATCATAGCTAGCCTAATATCTGTTACCTAAACAAAGCTAAATCATATGGACAGATCCCTCTTCGGAACTCAGGAAGGCTAGATCCTAAATTCTAAAAGTGGTTCTTGGTTACCTCTAGTAAGTTACAAAGTTTTAAATATTTCTGATAGAAAATTTACTAGAGTGATAACAGATCAAATGCCCCAAAAAATACTCAATGGACCGACTGTCCAACCAGCCGACTAACTGGGTACTTGACCTAAATACAAAACTCGACTATGCTATACTAGTGGTCGAGATATGAAAAATTAATTATTGAATAACAAAACATTCGACTGTCCGGTCAACCAACTTCCCAACCGAATGATCATTGAAATAAAATACTTATTTATTTGTGTGTAATGCGTTTTTTAACAAAGATTTCTAAAATTCTCCTGTTTGATGTTCAATTGATTGTTTGTTAAATCAAAAATATTTTTTCTAATGTTTTCTCAATTCTCGAAAAAAAATTAAAAATAAATAAATAAATAAATTGAACTGTTTACAGAAAATTAATGCACACGGCCGCTTGTGATTTTCACGTTTTTCTAAACAAGAGTTTAATATTTTAGGCTATCCTGCCTGCATGATATTTTATTGAGTGTTGTTGGAAGAAAATTTGAATTAAGGAAACAAGTATTAGTTTCAGGAAAATCTATGTAAGCATAGAATCATTTTTCTTCAAAAACTCCAAACTTCAATTTCAAATTTCAAATTTGCAAAACTTATGCATGTTGTATTGCCATTTACATGTCATAAAATGCCAAAGAACGGAAACTCTTTGGGGGGTGGGGGGGAGGAGGGGATTTGAGATTTTAGGGTCTTTTTACCTATAAGTTTTTCTCTTATCTCTTGCTCAAAGAAGAACTGAATTGGGGTAATACAATATCATATTCAACAAATTCGACCTAAGCCTAATGTTATTTCTTTTTTGTAGATTCCTGAATTCAATTCCAAACTTTGAATAACCAAAAGTTATGTATGCTTTGTTGGTGTTTACAGTTGCTGCAAAAAAAATAAAAAATAAATAAATCGGAAATTTAGGATTTTAGGATATTCTGGTCACATGCTCTGTTGTTAAGTCTTGTTGCAACAAGCACTCAGTTAAAGAAAAATAGCACCGATTTCAAAAAATATTGTGTAAGCATAGTGTTATTTGTTTGTTTTAGAGATTCTTGAATTCAATTTCAAATTTTAAACAAGAAAAACTTACATATCCTTTGTTCCTGTTTACAGGTTATACAATGGCGAAAAAAGGAAAATCTGCAACAACAAAAGAATAAATAGAGCATATTAGAGAAAGGATTAAGACAATGGATGATGCACCAAGTCAACAAGTTAATTTGAACACATTACTCATGTCACATACAACCTACAAAACACAAAAAAATAGGTACGATGAGCTGGGAGGAGGTATTTAACTTCTTTGATCAAAGAGAATGGCTAAAAAACACAAGAGATACTCAAACAAAGAACAATTGGTTTGAAGCAATCAAAGCGACATAGTTATATAAAGTAGCATTTGGGGCCAATTTTTCCCTTTTATGACATGACTTCATGGATTGTCTCTCGCACTGATATTAAAACGCGAACAATATCTAATTACCAACAAATTGTCATAGCCTCCTAGAATTCTAAAATCTTATCGACCATGTATAAGCTCAATCCCCCGGAAATCAAACTTGATGCCAACTTCCTTTATAAGTTTTGAAGCATTGTATTGAAAAAATCTCAAGACAATTATGATGTAGTAATTGAGGGTTCGTCGAGAGAAGAAGAAGAAGGTTTCAAGCTCAAAGCAAAGAATGAGTATCCAATTGCTATTTTTAAGAAGCCTGTCAGATTCCTTATTAAAATGTTGAGTAGATTATATGGGGGACAAGATCATGACCACTCAAAAACTAAATGGGATCCAATAATCCATAACATTTTAAATGATGGGAGATGTCAAAACTAGGCTGACATCTTGTCACAAAATATCACAGATACAATAAAATATCGATGCAATCTCCCCCCAACTTCAAATATATTTTTTGCATGTCTGCCTATATGATATATGTTGTTATTGAATCGACCCCATTTCTCCTTATGAAATGGAATTACCTATCTGACCAATGACTGCCAATTCAAAATTATGCTCCTATTCTCTGGGAGTGTAATCTTAAATACCATTTTTATGATATTTGCAACTATGTTTTGATTCCTTTGTATCAAATTCTATTTGGAACACCACCCCTCAACGTAGCCGATAATCTAAAAGAAGGCCTAGAATCAGTGGGGCATTGGTTTGTTGAAGAATTATTTTCAGACATGAGAGTTTTTGGAAGTGAAGTTGGCCCCCATATTCTACCCCAATATATCCCAGAAAAACTTGGGTTCAGAGAAGTATCCAATCAAGTTGTTTTGAATGGACAAGGAAAAAAATTGATTAAACTGCAAAAGAAACTATGGCCTAATTTTCCAATAGAATTTGGTGATAGTAATCCGAGACAAAGGCCACAGATTAAAATAAGTTGAGGAGCTTCAACAAATTTGGTTATTTACTTTGCCCCATTATGACTATGATCCTCATGGTCTCATTGGCCTTCATTATATAACAATCAGTTATATTAATTGTTTTTTTTTTCCCAGGGAAAAATCGTAACTTTTATTAAGAAAAATGAGAGTTACATGTTGTAGATGCATGAGCATATGCAAATCAGCTAGTAGCTGCAAAATAGATAGTGTTGTAAGCATTCAGAAAAAATAAATACATCCGCTATATGTGCGAGTGTTCACAAAGTGATACAAAATACATTCTCCATGTGGAGTCAGTTTGAAGTATATACATTATATGCTATAATAAAAAATGTGAATAAAATTATACTGTCCAATCTATTGGGGGCCGAACCCCACCCAGGTGCAGGAACAAATGGCTTGTGAAAGTACTGGTAGTATGCATGTTCGTTATGTTCCTGTACTTCCATATGTGTTGTCAATAGGTGCGTCGCCTCCCTGGAAAGGAGGTCGGAAATGGTGTTCCTCTACCTGTAAATGTGCCAACATGAAATACGATCAAAATGAGCTTTGAGCATAAGAGTTTCAACTAATATAGTATGAAGTGTATGTGTGTGACATTTCGATAGATCAGAAAACCAGTCAATGACAATCTTGGAGTCCCCAAAAATTTGTAGTGCATGTATTTCTTTAGTGATGGCGAACTGAAGCAAGTATGGGAGACAAGATAGTTCAGCAAAATTATTGGTACCGCATCCAAGTCCAATTTTGACTTTATATGAATGACGAATAGAGAGATGAAGAATAAACCCACCACCACAACCATGATTTTGTGCAGACTCATCTAAGTATGCCCAAGGGAGTGAGTGGTCAATGATCTCGGGGGTGATAATGCGGGGGCAAGGAGGAGGAGGGTCATTAGGGATACAGTGATAAATGGAAAGAATATGTGCAACGGATGAGGGCCAATGGTGAGGGGAGTCATGGAAAATGGTCCGATTGCGGGCCATCCAAATGTTCCAGCAGATAAGAATGGGAAGGTTCTGAAATTTGATGGGATTTACAGCGATCCACCATTGTTCCCATGCCTCTATAAGTGAGATACTATTCCAGCGCTGATTAATATGGATAGATGAGAGTACAATAGTCCAAAGTTCGAGTGCAACAGTGCAATTTAGGAATAGATGTTAGGTATCTTCTGCCTCATTTTTGCAAAGTGCACACCTGTGTGGTCCATAAAAAGTTATTTTTTGTAAATTAGCACCAGTGGGGATTTTGTCGGTGAGAATGCACCACATGAGTAATCGAGCCTTGGTTGGGCCTTTAAGTTTCCAGAGATAACGCCACCAAGGGATGAGTAAATCAGATTTGTTACCCTGATAGATATGGGAGTAACCTTCTTTTGGTGTATACCAACCCCATTTTGATATTGTCCAAATGATTTCATCTTCACAATCCTTCAAACGAACATGGGTGTCATATAGAGCATCCAGATATGCAGTCCAATTTCCTATCCACTGTGGTTGTATTCCTAATTCCCGGTGATCCATCCATCCTTGAGAAAAGAGTGTTATTCGTTCCTCCAGGGAAATTTGATTAAGTGTTATGTAACCTGCTTAGTTGAGGAACGTGATGAGTGCCTGTAGGAGAAGATGAGCATTCCCGCACCCAACCCATGAATCAAGACCAATCTGGATCTTGCGGCCATTGCCTATTTTCCAGGTCAAATCATCCTTGATGAACCTTATAGCTATAGTTATCGCTCGCCAGATAGTAGAGGAAGATGAGTGGAATTATAGTGGAGTTTGGATCCAATCTGTGGGGGAGAGCATATACATGTATTTATGTGTTGTCACCCTAGTCCATAGATTGTTTCTGGTCAGTAATGTCCACCCAAGCTTGGATGCTAATGCAAGTGCAAAGGTTGGAAGATCTTTTATGCCCCAGCCACCCCATCTCTTAGGTAATGCAATACGGGACCAATTAGTCCAGGCAAACGTATGTCCCTGTTTTGCACCCAACCAAAGAAAAGGCCTGCAAATTTTTTGAATTTTGTGGAGAATGCCTTTTGGGATCTAGGCTAATGACATCCAATAAATAGGAGTGGCCCTCCAAGACTGCTTTGATCAATGTTAGCCAGCCAGCTCTGGACAGCCAGCGATGGCACCAGTTGTTCAACCTTTTTTCAATTTTAGAAATGAGCCAATTCCAATCAGCAATTTTATAGTTCACAGGTTTGAGAAAAAATCCCAAGTATTTCAAGTCGTCCTCAAATCTGATAAGATTGAAGGGGAATCTCTAATGTGCATAATATAATTCATATGGAGAGTAGCCATGACAGGTCATTGTGGATTTATGATTATTGCATTGCATACCTGTGGTAGAACAAAAAAGAATCAAAATAGATTTGATCACCGTGGAGTCACTTAGGGTCCCATTAAGGAAGAGAATAATATCATCAACAAATAAGAGATGAGTAAGAACACAATTTTTCGATAGTTTGATGTCGTTCAATCTGCCTCTAGAGGTTTCATCAATAATTCATCTGCTAAGCCCCTCCATAACCAATAGGAACAGAAGGGGAGATAGGGGGCACCCTTGACGAAGTCCCCGCTCTGCATGAAAGAAATTGGTCGTTGCCCCATTGATAAGAATGTCGTAAGACATAGTAGTGATGCTGCACATGATCCAATTGATAGTTTGTAAGGGAAAACCCAGATGGGTGAGAAACATGCAAATGTAGAGCTAGCTTACTTGGTCAAAAGCTTTAGCCAGATCTATCTTAAGAATCATGCCTTTGATGCATTTACTGTGCACAGAGTGAAGACTTTCTTGAGCAATGCCAATGGCATCATGGATCTGTCTATTTTCAAGAAAAGCAAATTTTTCAGGAGATATGTAAGTAGATAATATTGGTTTCAATCTATTAGCAAGAATCTTGGCCATGATCTTATATATGCAATTACATAATGAAATGGGACGGTAATTGTTGAAAGATGTGGGGTGATCATTTTTGGGGATGAGAGCAATAAATGTGGCATTGAATCCATCATACAAGCGTCCAAATTGACGTGTTTCTTCCACAAATTCCAAGAGATCGTGGCCCAATAATTCAAATAAAGCAAGATAAAATTCCATCGCCCAGCCATCAGGTCCTAGGCTCTTGTCCTTCTTGAACCACTTAAGCACGTATTCAAGTTCAAGGCTAGAAACAGGTTGTTGTAGATCATCCTCTGCCGCTTCATCAATATACCTGGGGAAAAGAGATGCCACCTTTATAATTTCTGCCAGGGTGGGTTGGGGGGTTGCCTTGTAGATCTCCTTGAAATGGTTGATGCATTTTTGGGCTAGATGAGAAAAAGTAGAGGCTTTCGTGCCATCTTCATTATCAAGCTCCCATATGGTATTAATAGACTTTCTACCATTGGCATAATGATGAAAAAATTTAGTATTTTCGTCCCTCGAATTGATCCAAGTGGCACGACTTCTGAGTCTCCACTCCTCATTTCTGGTATGCAGGATCTTTAATCGAGTGGTTTCCAGTGAGGTGAGCAGTGCCTTATCTGCTTCAGTACCAAACCCGCCTCCAATTGATGATTACAGTCCCTGTATTTGCTGTTCAATATCAAGTAAATCACTATCCTATGATCTTTTTTTTTTCCCTTACCCAACTGTTAGTATCCTTCTTAATATTGAGGAGTCTATGTGCAAATATGAAGGATGGTGTGTTTAGCTGAGGAGGCGGAGGGAGTCTCCAAAGATTATTCACCATATTGATATAGTCAAGATCTTGTAACCAAACAGAGCATAATTTAAAAGGGGAAGCCGGCTTTTTAAAAGCTCTAGTAATTTCTAGATATATTGGAGAATGATCAGAGATGCCCCCGGATCCAATCCATTTCCTGAAAGAGCCAAAATTCTGAAGTAATCCTTCTTTGATGAGAAAACGATCAAGTCTTCGAGCCACCATATTATCCCTTATACGCCTGTTGCGCCAAGTTGGAGAGGGGGATGTAATTAGGGGATCCACCATATGATGAGCAGAAAGCAGGTGTCTGAAGTAATCAGATAGAGTGTCCACACGTGCATTAGGCCCCCAAGATTCAGGATCCCGAGAGAGAAATTCAAATCCCCAGCCAATATAATGTTCTCCGGGCGCATAACAGATGCATTCATAAAAGAGTCCCAAAAAGGTTGTCTATTGGAGCAGGGGCCATTGACATTAATAATGGTGAAATGCATTCCAAGGGACTCCGAGAATACATCCATGCCGAGGGAATTTTCCTTTCCCCAGATATTAATAAGATTGATGTTGTGGGGGTTGACAAAAAGGGCCAAACCCCCCGAGCGCCCAATGGCATCAATAGCATGAATCTTCCAACCAGACAATAAGGACTTGAGAGCATGGGTAATCATATCCATAGTACCATGAGTTTCTTGTAGGAAAATGATATCAGCATGAGAAGAAATAAAGGGTCGACGAAGTGCAAGTCTCTTCGTAGGGCTAGCCAGCCCATGGCAGTTAAAAGAAAGACAAATCATAATTGGGTAACCAAGATGTGGGATTTTCTTGCTCTAAGAAACCCATCGATAGAGAGTTGAGAGTCTGAAGCAACTTCAATTCCGGCAAGGTGAATAGCTTTGGAGATATGAGAGTGTCGACCCCGGGAGGATTTGTGCGAGGGAGCAGGAGGACCAGTGGGAGTGGCCAAGCCATTCGGTGGGTGGGAGGGGGAACGAAGGTTATAGGTATGAGAGGAGGAAGATTCAGAGGGTTCGAGAACAATAGGGGTGAAAGGAACAGGGGAAGAGGGAAGGGGGGCAGCAGGGAGGGGAACGGAGGATGAGGTGACGGTGATTGATAAG
Source organism: Pinus albicaulis (assembly GCA_034641835.2). Taxonomy (NCBI): domain Eukaryota; kingdom Viridiplantae; phylum Streptophyta; class Pinopsida; order Pinales; family Pinaceae; genus Pinus; species Pinus albicaulis. The sequence continues at coordinate 280,014,170 of CM076573.1, forward strand.
GAAGTAGGAAGAAGGTGGGGTAATGGAGGGGGGGGGGGTGGGGGGGGGAAGTATAAGGGGGATGAGGAAGGTGGAAAACAGATAGAGGGAGTGACATAACTAGCCAGGGCAGTGTCTGAACACAAAACAAATGTCGCAGAAAGAAAATACAGGAAAGTAAAAGGAGAGGAGGAGGAATTACTTGCAATCGGATGGAGTGCAGAAGCAGTAGCAATAGACATGGATCGAGTAATATTGGCGGGAGCATCCAAATCATCGGAGGGTTCCGCCATCGAGGATAAACCAGCTGAGTGAGGTAGTCCAGAGTGTGATGAATTTCTCTATAGTGAAACCGAGACCGGAGCAGTCGGATGTCTGCCATTGATGGAGTTGGAAGCCTGTGTCAACCCCAAAATAGGATAGTCATTGAAGACGTGACCAACTTTGCGGCATCAATGACAACAAAATGGTACCCCCTCGTAGTCCAAAATCTGCTCCCTGGCTGAGTTACAACATTGAATATTGATGGCTTCCTCCAAACCTTCTCTAGTGTCCAGATGAACCAGAATGTGGGCAAAGGCCATTTTTCCAGAGGTGATGAAAGAACGATCATGGTCCAAGTAGGTGCCTAGAAGATTACCAATGTCTTTGAAAATCTGTTCAGTCCATAAGTGATAAGGTAGACCTGGCAGGCGAACCCAGATGGGGCCAACGCCCAGCGGTTCCCTAATAGGATCGAAAAGTGGGTTCCATATTTTGAGCAGAACCTGAGTCATCTCAATGTGCCAAAATTGTGATAGAATAATATCAGTAGGTTCTCTAAATGATGCAGGGGCATTAGACACTAGCCAGCAATGTAGGAGGTTTTGTCCACATGTTGTGGCTAGGAGGGTTCAGAATCATTTACCTTAGTTGTTTGTTTGTTCAGAACAGTTAGAATCAGTAGAAGTCGAATAGCTTAGTTTAAAGTGGGTATTGTAATCAGTTTATTAATATAAGCCGACATATTGTAACCTTAGTATAAGGTGCAGCGATAGAATAAAAGTTCGGGGATACCTTGAGATTCCCAAAGTTGCTGAATATATTTATTTGTCAATTTCTCCGAAATTGATAAATAAACTTATGAAAGAATGAGGAAGACTACGTGGAATTAACTCAAGGGAAATGATGACAGAGCTACTGTAGAGGGACCATCTCTCCTTGGGGGGTCGATTCAATTTTGTTGCTGTCAATTGTGGTATCAGAGCTGTTGTTTTTAAGTTGTTTTTGCAGAGAATTAACATGGCAATCCGAGTTGGTAGAGGTGCTGGCAGAAGGAGAGGCGGACCCATTGCCAATGCAGAAGTGTTGGGGATCTTGCAGAGGTTCGAGGCCAGAATGGATGCCATGGAGCGAAGATAGCCCAGAGATCCTGAAGACATCAGTGAACCTGAAATAGAAGAAGCTGAAGAAAATGTTGAGATTCCTCCTGACATGAGGCTCCTCAGAACTATTCTGGGGTCTGTAGTTAAGCCCAAGATTGAAGTGTCAAGTTTTGCAGGAGGACTGAATCCAAAAGAGCTGGTGAACTGGATTAATGAAATGAACAAGTGCTTTGACTATGAAGAAATGAGTGAAGATACGAAGGTTAAGTTTGCAGTAACAATGCTGAAGGGACATGTTGCACATTGGTGGGATGGAGTGCAAGCAGAAAGAAGGAGATTTGGTAAGCAACCTATCAAAAGATGGACCAGAATGATGGCTAAGTTAAAAGGTAAATTCTTGCCCAGTGATTATCAGCTAACATTGTTTAGGCAAATGCAGAACCTGAGACAGGGGTTGCTAACAGTAAAAGAATATACAGAGGAATTCTACAAAGTAAGCATAAGAGCTGGGCAATTTCAAGACACACCAGAGAAGACTGCTAGATATGTGAATGGTCTCAAGCTGGAGGTCCAAGATGAGATTGGTTTTTCGTCTCCTAAGACAGTGGAAGAGGCCTACCAAATGGCCTTGAAAGCAGAGGAGAAACTCCTGAGGAAGCAGTCTGCCAAAGAGAGAGGTACTTTCCGTGGAAAGGGAAGTCAGGGTGGTAGAAGAAAGCCTACTACACCCAGGGATGGAGCTAATAGTAGCTCACCTCAGAATGCATCTACAGAGGGTGATGCAAGAGGCAGAAGGGGTTCTTACAGAGGAAGAGGAGGCAGAAGTAGATGTAGAGAATTGAGGTGCTATAGATGTCAGCAAGTGGGACACAAGCACTATGAGTGCCCAGAGAATGTGGGTGCTGGTCCGAGAAATGCTGTTGTTGCCCAGGCTGGAGAAGAGGCAACAATTGAAGAAGAAATTCTACCAGAGAGGGGAGAGTCCCTAGTGGTTAGTAAGGTCCTGTTGAAACAAGCCAAAGAATTCCCTGAGCCTGCACAAAGGAAGAATTTGTTTAGGAGCATATGCAAAGTCCAAGGGAAATGTTGCCAGCTAGTTATTGATAGTGGCAGCACAGACAATTTGGTTTCCACTGAGGTGATAGAGAAGTTGAGACTGAAGACAAGGGAGCATCCAACTCCCTATAGGGTGTCTTGGCTGCATAAAGGGCACTAGCTGATTGTAAAAGAACAGTGTGAGATAGAGCTGCAAATGGGAAACTATAAAGACAAGGTCCTGTGTGATGTGATGCCCATGGATGTGTGTCACATACTGCTGGGTAGACCTTGGTAGTTTGACAGAGTGACAGTGCATGATGGCAAGAAGAACACTTACAAGTTCTTCAAGGATTGGGTACATCATACATTGATACCCATGGAAGAAGGAGAGCCATCAAGCAGAGTGGTTGACCCAAAGACCTTGTTGCTAAGCGGGAAGGAATATCTGCAGCAGATTGAAGAAGAAGAGGTAAGCTTTGCTTTATTTTGCAAGCCTAAGGTAGTTCTTACTTCTACAAAGATTTATGATTTTCCAATAGAAATTCAAGAGATGTTAGACAGTTATTGTGACATTGTGGTGGATGATTTACCTGATGAGATGCCACCTGTGAGAAAGATCAGCCATCAGATAGATTTTATCCCTGGTTCAAATCTGCCAAATAAGGCAGCCTACAGAATGACTCCCACAGAAAATGAGGAAATCAAGAGACAAGTACAGGAATTAGTGGACAAGGGACTGATCAGAGAAAGTTTGAGTCCATGTGCAGTACCAGCAGTATTGAGCCCAAAGAAATATGGAGGCTGGAGGATGTGTACTGATTCCAAAGCAATCAATAAGATAACAATCAGGTACAGATTCCCTTTGCCCAGAGTTGAGGATTTAATGGATTGTTTGAGTGGTGCTAAATATTTTTCAAAGATAGATTTAAAAAGTGGATATCATCAGATTAGAATAAGAGAGGGTGATGAGTGGAAAACTTCATTTAAAACGAATGAAGGACTGTATGAATGGATGGTAATGCCTTTTGGGTTGTCAAATGCACCTAGAAATTTTATGAGACTTATGAATGAAGTGTTGAAAGAATTCATTGGTAAATTTGTGATAGTGTATCTGGATGATATATTAGTTTTCAGCAAAACTAAAGAAGAACATTTAAGGCATATTAATTATGTCTTGAAGAAGTTGCACCAAGAGAAACTACTGATAAACTTAAAGAAATGCTTGTTCATGAAGGAAGAGTTGGTGTATTTGGGTTTTGTTGTTTCTGCAGAAGGATTGAAGATGGACCCAGAAAAGGTTAAGGCAATTGTGGAGTGGCCTTCACCCAGAAATGTTTTTGAGGTAAGAAGTTTCCATGGACTTGCTAGTTTTTATAGGAAATTTATAAGAAACTTCAGTAAGATTAATGCACCCATTATTGAGACAATAAAAAATAACAAACAACCATTTAAATGGACTGCTGAAGCAAAAAGAAACTTTAAACTTTTGAAGCAAAAGATAACTGAAAAGCATGTTTTGATTCTGCCTGATTTTACTAAACCATTTCAAGTGAAGTGTGATGCCAGTGGGGAAGCCATTGGAGCTGTGTTGAGTCAGGATGATAGGCCTGTAGCCTATTTCAGTGAAAAGCTGAATGGAACCAGAAGGAAGTATTCCTCTTATGAGAAGGAATTCTATGCAGTTATTCAGGCATTGAAAAAGTGGAGGCATTATTTAATGTCCAAAGAATTTGTGTTATACTCTGACAATCACCCTTTGTAGTACATTGTACAGCAGCCCAAGTTAAATCATAAGCATGCCAAGTGGGTTGATTATCCCAAGGTTTTAACTTTTTTTTGAAACACATAAGTGGCCAATCAAATAAAGTAGCTGATGCTTTGAGTAGGAGGCACATAGCTGTTCAAGAAACCAATTTTGAAGTTGTAGGATTTGATTTTCTCAAAGAATTGTATAAGACAGATTCATATTTTAAGGAAGCATTTGAGGCATGTTGTAACCCTGTTCTAATAGATAGAAGCCAGTGGCTGAATTATTTCTTGTAGGAGGACTTACTATTCAGAAGAAACCAACTGTGTGTACCAAAATGTTCCATGAGAGAAAATTTGATCAAGGAGAAGCATAGTGGTGGACTTGCTTGACACTTTGGTACTAACAAAACTTATGAGCAGCTGAGTCACTTCTATTATTGGCCCAAGATGAGAGCAGAAGTGGATAAGTTTGTGAAAAATTGCAAAATCTGTCAATATGCCAAAGGAAGGAGCCAGAATGCAGGATTGTACACTCCCTTGCCTATTCCAGACAGGCCTTGGGATATGGTGAGTATGGATTTTATTCTAGGATTGCCCAAGACTCAGAGAGGGAATGATGCAGTCTTTGTTGTAGTGGATAGATTCTCCAAAATGGCACATTTTATTCCATGTTATAAGACTAGTGATGCCACTCATGTTGCTAACTTGTTTTTCAAAGAAGTTGTTAGGTTGCATGGGTTTCCCAAGAGTATTGTTTCAGACAGAGACACCAGATTTGTGGGCCATTTTTGGAGGACACCGTGGAAGAAACTTGGTACCAAACTGAGTTTCAACTCAGCTTATCATCCTCAAACTGATGGACAAACTGAGGTAGTGAATAGGAGTCTGGGAATTTTTTTGAGAAGTCTTGCAGGAGAGCATCCCAAGCAGTGGGATCATATTTTTCCTCAGGCAGAATATGCATATAATGACTCACCAAACAGAAGCACAGGGCAGAGTCCATTCCATATTGTTTATGGAATGCACCCTATAGGAATATCAGAGTTAAGAAATCTGGGAAAGGCAGAGATGAGAAGTGCTGATGGTGAAGAATTTGCTTCAGAGATCCAAGCCATACATGAACAAGTGAAACAGCAGCTACAAGGCAGCAGCGTCAAATATAAAGGCAGAGCAGACTTGAGCAGAAGGGAAGTCCATTTTAAAGTAGGATATCTGGTTTTGGCACACTTGAGAAAGGAGAGATTCCCGAAGAAGCAGTATAATAAACTGAAGTTCAAAAAGATTGGGCCATGCAAGATACTTAGAAAGTTTTCTGCAAATGCTTATGAGATTGAATTTCCACCTGATGTTGGAATATCTCCCATTTTTAATGTTGCAGATTTGTACAAGTGTGAAGATGATGGTGCAGAAGAAAGATTAGCAGACAAGGAACATATTGAGTGGGAAAAGCATCTACCTCCAGTGCAACCATTGCAACCAGAGAAGATATTGGACAAAAGAGTGTTCAGGAAGACCAGAGGACAAGAATACTTTCAATACCTAATCAAATGGAAGGACCAGCCAGAGGAAGATGCCACTTGGATGACTGAAGGAATGTTGCAGAAGATAGGCAGATCAGTGGAAGAGCTCATGGACAGGAGTCCATGAAGAAAATTGCCCTCGGGAGTCTGATGCAGGGGCATTAGACACTAGCCAGCAATGTAGGAGGTTTTTTCCACATGTTGTGGCTAGGAGAGTTCAAAATCATTCGAATTGTAACAGCAAGGTGTCCATACCTTAGCTGTCTGTTTCTTCAGAACAGTTAGAATCAGTAGAAGTCGAATAGCTTAGTTTTAGTCCATCTGTCATGTTTCAGTTAATTCGAATAATTTGTAGTTGGGCTTTTGGTTTACCAAAAACGGTCCTCACAGAGGAACCGAAGAAACATATGTTGATGTATAAATGTAACCCCCAGATTCATTGACGGAGGAGAGATTTTCGCAGTGGTTTGTGTGTTAAGATTTTGCTTTAGTTGAATAAAAGCCAGTACTTCATTGACTATTTGTGTGTGATTGAATAGTTTATGTGTAAACTTGTTTTGGTCCCGAGCATATTGTCTTGTGATTAGTTCAATGAAGAGAACCGCTATGTAAATCTCTGCAATCCCTGTCTATTGTTGATTTTGGGTTTCCCTGAAATTGTTGCATTTCATTGCGTGATAGGATGAGAATGATACCATAACCAGCGTCGCAGACGTTGTAGAATGCCAGTCTTTGAATGAGTGCTCCAGTAGTTTGGTTATCACAAAACTGTGGATTCCGGTCATAGTGGAACCCCGCCTATAAAGGAAATCGATTTGTTTTGTTGTTAATCGAAAACCTTGTACCAAGGTTAGACCCTGAGTCTGTGAACCAAGAGAGTAGAAGGATAGCGTAACCCCGGTGTAACCTGTGGTCACGTACTGTTCAAAAGCGGGAAGTGGTATTGATTGCACCACTTTCGTGAGATAAGTGGTATTTTCTGATTGGAAGCGATTCCATAGAGTGGTCGACACGTAGCATAAGGTGGGACCCCGAAAAACTGCCTTTTCGCATGCCATCGCACATTAAAGTTCGACTGAGGAGGCAGTGCGATATCGATGAATGCCGTTGATCTGGAGGAAGGCTCATCGGACGGTGATCACTCACAGGAGTAGCACGAGGTTTAATAAAAGGTACGGGCGTATGTATTCCTTTGAATTCCGCCTATTGTATGTGTGGGACCGGGACTAAGGTATATTAAAGTGGGTATTGTAATCGGTTTATTAATATAAGTCGACATATTGTAACCTTAGTATAAGGTGTAGCGATAGAATAAAAGTTCGTGGATACCTTGAGATTCCCAAAGTTGTTGAATATATTTATTTGTCAATTTCTCCGAAATTGATAAATAAACTTATGAAAGAATGAGGAAGACTACGTGGAATTAACTCAAGGGAAATGCTGATAGAGCTACTGTAGAGGGACTAGCTCTCCTTGGGGGTCCGATTCAATTTTGTTGTTGTCACTAGAGGAGAAACAGAGAGCAAACCAACCTTTGGTCAATGTGTGTATGATGGGCATCTCTTGTATGAGGTCACCCCAAATCTCATGTTCCCACAAATTCAGAAGCTTGACCCCATAGTTCCGACCTCGGACCCGACCAACAATAACCCTATCAACAGTACCCGCAACGTCTTCCATCTGAACCCCAGCCTCGAGCGTGAGGAAATTTGCACATCTGTTTGCTTTGACGCACTTTGTGTGACGAGGGGCACGGGGGGTGGTTCCAGGAGGAATGAGGGTAGCAGCCGAATGCGAAGGAGGAGGTGTCGAGACAGTGGGAGGGTAAATGGTGACAGGAGGAGGGATAGTGAAGAAGCCAGAGGTGCAGCAAGTGGCAGGCATATGGGAAGTCGAAGGAGGAATGATGGATGAGGAGGGGGAAAGGGAGTGCGCGGGTAGAGAGGTCCGCAGGGGCAAGGAAAGAGGAGGTAGAAGGGGAGCAACGGTAAATGAGGAGGACGAAGGAGAGTAGGTAAATGAATGAGCGAGAAAAGCGAGGGATTCGGGGGAAGGTGGTCGGAGATTCGGTGAGCTGATAAGGTCTAGCTCAACAGCCGATAAAATAGCAGGGGAAGATGTGGAGAGAGTCGGGACCATAAAGGAGTCTAGGTCAGGGAATGCAATGGGGAAGGGCACCGAAGTAAGAGGGTTCACATGAGAAAGATTACAATGAGGAGATGCTGAGTGTGAGACTTGCATACTTGAGGAGAAACGATTAGAGAGGGTCCAAATGTCTAAACCCTCATATGGGTCCTCTGAATAGTCCAATAGTTGCTCATCCTAGGCCCCTTCCATACCAAATTCCAAGACAATACTGTTGTATAGGTCCAAAATAGCCCCAATTGTCACCAGGCATAGCTGAGAATCCGGTCAGGAAAGAGTCAAGAACAATAATCCTGTTGGTAACAGCGTTCCGAGCAGAGCAGTGAGTGAAAACGGTGTCAGAGCGGTTTAAACCAATGAATAACCATCATTATTCTTGAAATACGGCCCGATGAAGGTGTTCAAGGTCGGCAAACAATGACGCTTGGAGGTCACCGCGCAGTATGAGTCAAGTGCATAGAGACAGTAGGCAATCCATGGCCGTCGTGCGCCACAGATGAAGCATAACAAACCCTAGTGATGAATACCTCGAACCCCAAGGTATACCGCCGTCGGTCGCCAGATATGTGCATAGGTATCCGACATCTATTAAAAAAATTATTCATTAGGAAGCACCTTTCAATGATGTGTTTATAGACATTGATGATTTTCAGCAATATGTCCAAAGAGGCAAATTATTACATGCTGAATCAAGACGACAATTGCGAGAATTTTGGGAAGAATTGTTTGAAATTTTCCTAAAGGAAAAGGCTATGCACGTCAACATTTCATTCAAAGAGTTAAATTCTATTGATTTTTTGCAGTTTAATTTCAAGGAACTAACTATAAAAGCTACTATTGTTTTTCAGAAGGATAAATGGACATCAATTGAAAAAATAGAAGATTTTATTGTCACAGGTAAAGAAGCTGAATCGACAACAATGCAACATTTGCAAGAGAAGCAACAAGATACAATAAGAGAAGAGACTCCAAAATAAAAAATAAATAGTTCAACAAGAGATTATTGTCATTGATTCTCCTGATAAAAAAGAGCAAGAGAAGCCAAAAACCATGGAAATCAAAGAAATCAAAGTGCCCAAGGACAGAGAAAAATAGGTACCTACTGAAACCAAAAACAAGGAAATGAGCAAACAATAGAACCAAATAACTAATTTGATACTATATTTACTGTATCTCCTAAGGCATCAGTAACATTGATTTCTAGTAATATCCCTTGGGAATCGTTTTTGTTTAAAACGGTTAGTGAGTTAGAGATAATTGCAGCTACTATCCCTTCTTTGACAGATTATTACTTTAATACTCAAACTAAATCAGTCGTACGAAGAACAAAGAAAATAAAACATGATGCTCTGGAGACTGTATCCGAATTTAGTTGGCAGGCTCAGGGAGATGTAAAAGAAAAATCTTAAGAATCTTCTCAATCTTTGGGAGCTTTTGTCAATTACAATCAATATCATTTGAATGAGCTTGCAACTTCATAAGACGACAATTTATAGAAAACTAAAGTTTTGGAGGAAAGACCGAAGAAAAATGAATAGTTCAGTGAAGAAAACTTGCAACATAATTCTGCTACTTTAATCCAAGGTTTTGTTGTAGAAAGATAAAACTCGCAAAATAATTTCCAGAGACATTTGGAACAAGCAAATGAAAAACATGAACAATAGATTCAATAATTCATAAAATTCATGAAGATCAAAGCCGTGTTTGGAGAGAAGAAGTAGACAACAATTCTGCCATTGTTGTCACATCTTTTCAACAAGAAATTGAGTCTCTTAGATATCAACCGAATGAGAATGAACATGCAACAAAAAGCCTCCACATTTTCAAAGATTAAGATTTACAAATTTGTTTGATTATAAGGAAGAATCAATCAAACATTAAAAAAAGGAAGGATAAAATCTCCAGGTTTTATTAAGAAATCAAATATTTGAATGAGAGAATTGATTCATTAGTAGAGGAAGAAAAATCCATTAAAAACAAGTTTATGTCCATTCTTGACTAGGAAAACGAATTTCAATCTAGTGAAATCCCAAAAGTTTCTAAGAGAAATAAAAGATTGATGTTTGTTTCCTTAATTTGCAAGGAAAAAGAGGAAAAAGAAATTAGAACATACATACAAATGGCATATCATCAATGTCTATTGATTTGGGAATAAGGTACAAACTTAATAGAAGAATTTGACCTCTTGGGTGGCAAGCCATTGAAGGAAGCAGTACCAGGAGAATTGAAACAACCCATAAAATATATTGCTGCCAACGACCAGCTACAAATAAAAAACATAATAGTTTGGAGGCAACAAAGTTTCCAAAAAATTCTACAACTTCCATTTGAACAAATCAAGCTTATTTCCAAATTTGAGGTCAAATATCAGAAAAGGAAGAAACAGGTACAGGGATTAATTACCAACTACCAAATCAACATTAATCAGTTTGTTTCTATCTATTTCTCTGCACTACATGAAAAATATTGACAATGGGCAACCTATATCCATGTACATGCACCTCACATGCTCCTTAATATAAATTATGAGGTCTATGAAGATGAGGAGAATATGCCTGCTTCCCTGTCAATTACTAACTGGACATACAAATGTTTGGAATTCAATATTTGGTTTCATAAAATCTGTTGATTTTCATATTCCATGACATATTTTATTTTATTATTTTTATACCTTTATGAGTTGGTGCAAAGGGTCCAAAATCATTGAAGACTATAAACTTGCATGTTCTTAATAATTTTTGAGATACCAGCTTTTTCTAATAACATTCTCAGTTCTCATGTGCGATGGATAATGAAATTTATGTCAATACATGGTTTTGATCCCTCAATAGATGCCTCTGTTACTCAAATTGAAACATTTACTAAAGTGCATATGTAATTTGACGTAGCTGTAGAACTATGATTAAGATTGTGCAATGATTTTTATTTGTAGTTTATGTAGTCATGTGGGGCTAGAATGTTCTTTGCTATAAATGACAAAGTAGATAATGCTTTCAATAGCTATCAAACAATATGATACAAAGTTGCATTGGTCACTTTGATTTCCAATTTAATGAAATTATAGTGCTATGATTACAATTGGGTAATGTTTTTTTTTTTAGCCAAATGTCACTAGAATGATGTGTTTTTACTTATAAAATAGTAGGTAATGTTTTCGAAGGCTGGAAAACAATAGTATGCAAAATCATATCACCCATTTTTTGCTCATCCTTAAGACAATTTTGTATTTCACATCTTTTTTATAACCACAAATTTAAAAATTAGAGATGTGCTTATTATTAGTTGATCATTACAATACAATGTTGAAATGTGGGCAAACTCGATGTGCTCTATGATTTGGAAATTGTAATTTATTCACTTTAAAGTATGCATGTATGGATACTCCAGAAAAAATACTAAAGAACCTGTGTCAATAATATATAAATGAAATAAGTTTTTTTGAAAATTTGTATTTAAATATCCAGGCAAATCCTATTTGTTCAACATTGTGAAGCCAATTCCAATTTCATGATATTATGCATGGTATTATGCTAATTTAAATCTTTTAATTGTTGATATTTAAATTGATTAAATCATTTGTTAAATGTGCATATGATCCGAATGTTGTTAGATACATAATGCACAACACTCTAGAACAAGTATTTTATGAACAGAGTTTCAAGAAAACATCTTTTGGTTTTGTATTTCATTTATATATGTTAAGATCAAGTATTTCACAAATGCATTGTATTCCAAAGCCTCTTTCTTCTATTTCTTGATATGCATGTGACAATAATGAGTTTATAGTTTAAGCCTGTGAACCATTGATACATTGATATTGTTCAATGCTCCTAGCATTCAAAAACTGTTTTAGGCAATTGGAAATTCTATTGTCATTGCAAATGATACAATCACAAAAGAACTTGTAGAATCGTTTTTTCTCATATTACATATATCAAAACATGGTGCAAGTGGAAAACTTGACTGAAACAAACAATCATTACAATCATTGATATTGTGTTCATAGATCTACAAGCTTTGTTCAAGTAAAATTTGCTCAATTGACAATATGTCAACATGTCCACCTGAGAATCGCTATGGTTACTTAAGGTATTGAAGCTACAATATCTATTATCCTATGTAACAAGGGTGGCACACAATTTCTATATACAAAATTTTGATTATGTTGCAAAATATTATATTCATGTGCATCAATGTCCACATTGAACTATAGATCCTTGTTTAATCTTAGTTTTAGAAAAGCAGTGGGACCTTTGTTACAGGTGATATGCAGTCATAATAAGCGAAGAAAAAATAAATATAGATGAAACTTTGATTAACCGCATAGTAACTTGTTACAAGAGGGATTTTGCCACCTGTCAACACTTTATAAAGTAAATTGGATACAAACATATTAGTTATTGCAATCATAGTTGCTCCTTGTTCCCTGTTCACATTGGTGGTACTTATAATATATCATGGCCATTTATTTCTTTTTAAAATGTTTATAGTTGTTTATACCACAATAAAGTTACTATTCTTTTGAGGGCTACTATACAGATTTCCTCGAGAAAATAGATTGCACTAGTTTTTGTTGCACTATTGTTTCTTGTACTATATGTTTGTCACTATGGTCATCCAAACAATTATGCCTATAAATTCAAGCACAAATTGATGAGCCTGGCGAAACACTCAGTGTGTCCATACTTCTTGCAAAAGAGTTATCATACACAAAGCTAACAAAACGAGTCAACCAAATATTTCCACATTTCGTCAAAAACTACTCTATCAATCACTATGTTCTTGTATTCAATTATGTCAAGTATTTAACTCTCAATGCAAGTGGGACTGAACAACTCAGAGTCATCAGGTTATTGTTCTAACGAAATAGGTCATTTTAGAACATGTGTTCCTTTTCCAGTTGGAGCAGAGCTCATGATAGTTGTTTTTCTAGAATCTGAGTACGAGGACAAACACAAAACAATGTGCATTTTTTCTCCAGTTGACATTTGTTTTATATTTAGGAATGTGTTTCCAAGTTTCCGAAGAAATTGAACTTTGTTGTCTTGACAACATATACCATTTTTTCCTCGGATTTGTCTAAATGCAACTGTCATAGATCAATCCATTTTCGTGATATAAAAACTGTAATATGTTGTTGCAACATAGGTATATGAAACAAATTGAGCATCTGTGTTTCCTTGTCACACTATGTTCATGTATTCACCTACCTCAACTATTTAAATTTGAATACAACTGTGACTAAATAAATCTTGTAATTTAATCCTATTGATACCAAACAAGTAAAACATGCAACTATATTGCTAGATATAAATGTAGAGACAAGAAAAATAAAATATGGTATTTGATAATCAATTATTGAAATTCTAGAAACAATTTATATTGTCAAATAATATGCAGACTCGCGATTTCAATAACTGGCCCAAGAAGCATGGAAATAATTGCCAGTGTGCACACAATAAACTCTTTTCGTAGACTCTTGGACAAAAACAAATATAGTCTTCTATATTTATTTGTTCTGTAATATTTTAGTATAGAACTTATAATCTAAATATACACTCAATAGTTTCCATTCTTGTTATGAGGTGTACAACACTTTTTTTTTTTTGGGGGGGGCATAACAAAACAAATAAATATAAAAGTCTTTAACAATTTATTTGGATTTTGAAAACTTAATTAGTAGGTCAGATCCATAATTTTTTTTGTAAAAATACACACATTATTCAATACATGAGTTTTCGACGACACAAGTATCAAGTGTAGTTAAGTGCATTTTTTTTTTAATAAACAATCCTCTTGACCTCCCAACCTCAGCATTGTTGCACTCTGGAACTACCAGCCCTAATGAATTCAATCGACTATGATCTAGCCGAAGTTGCAATAAAATAAATGAAATCACAAAAAAAAAGGCCTGTCGAACCTCGCGACTGTACGATTACCTCGAAAATAAAAATAAAAATAAAAAAAGAAAGAAAAGTGTTGTAGTCACATCAACAATCTTGTACTTTTTGTGCTTTGAGAATTAGTTTCTGAAAAATCAACATCATTTGTTTGCTTATTCTGTCGTTTTTTATATGAAACATATAATTTAAGAATTCACATAATAATTTGCATCATTGCCATCAAGTTTGCAAGAGGCCTTTTTTACTTTTGTACATCATGAAATAAATGAAACACAAAAGCCTTAAGCATTTTTTTATCTTTTTTGAAAATTAAGACGAAAGTTGGATGCATAAACATTTTGAGAAAAAAAATAGAACCTTCTGACTACCCGACCTCTCGACCACTCGACTAAGAACACAAAGTAACTATGATTTTTTTATTATAAATAATAATCTCGACCTCTCGACCTCAACATTCTCGATGATCAAACTTCCCGATCTAATGAAACCACACGACTGTGGTGTAGTCGAGGATGCAATGCTATCAATCAATCATAAACCAGAAAAACAATCTAGTGTTCGACCTCTCAACTGTTCGATCAACCCAATAAAAAAGAACTCCCCTCTTATACTTTCTGACTACCCAAGCTTCCGACCACGTGACTTACAATGCGAAGTCACTAGAATTTTACTATAAATAATCGACCTGACCTCCCGACCTCAGCATTGTCGATAATCAAACTACCAGACCTAATGAAACCAATTGACTATGTTATAGTGGGGGTCACCATAGAATAAAAAAATTATGAAACAAAAGAAAACACTTGAATATCTGATCTCGCGACTGTCCGACCTCCCGACTTTGCAATCGACACAATATATATATATATATATATATATATATATATATAAAGAAAGATATGGTTGACATTCTAGACAATAATTTTATAGTTTATGTGCTTTGAGAATCAATGACTGAAATTCAAGTATTCTTTATTTATACCTTATGTAGCTTTTTGACATGAAACATATAATCTGAATATTCACATAATAATATGCATTTTTGTTATCAGCTGTGCAAGAAGCCTTTCTCTTTCGTGAATAAGAAAATGTGCAGAAAACAAAAACGCTAAGATTTTTTTTCTTTTTTCAACAATTGAGTCAGAGATCATATATAAAAACAGTTAGCAAAAAAAAAAAGAAAAAAAATCCCTCCCGACTACTCGACCTTATGACCATATGACTAGCAACAAGGGATGACTACAAACACAAAGCGTTTGACCTCCCGACATTGCACCAAATGTCTTTCACCACCACTTTTATTATGCTATTATGCAACTATTACACTGGCCCTGAACTCTCTGTTACCCACCTCGTTCCTTGAACCCTGCAGATATCCCATTTGCAATGTTCAATGGTACAAAAGGGAAATCTCGCTGCACTAGTAAAAAGTTTTCCCATCGATGGTTCTAACTCCAACACGATAAACCTTATCCAATTCTTTCTATAAATTCAACATTTCAGTCCATTGTTGCACAACGATCATCTCTTCATATTATTCAAGGATGGTTTCATCATGTCTCTTTGGCTCTGCGGCACGTAAACCCTTTAGTTGACATTTTTGTATACTTCTGAAACACCAAGTGTGTTGCTGCATGAACTACATCCATATGATCGTCTCGATTTCCGCCTAGTCTCAAGGATTGATTTTGCTTGTAGGTATAAATGAGCACTTCGCTACTTTGTCAAAAACATACTAAGACGTTCCATGATGTTACCCCTTATGAGCTTGGGTGATAGCTACATTGAAGAAATTATTGTCCCGGGGCACTTCCCTACCTTTAGATAACAAATTCTTGGCATGCTGGCGTAGGCGCTCCTGCAGTCTTATCTGAAAGAAGCATGTCATCACCTGATAGCGGGCCTGCAAATCAATGTCACACACCAACTACTCAAAGCTACTCTTGAACTCTCTCAACAACTTGTCGATATTGCTCATGATTAACCAGGGCATTTGGCTATTGATAGGGGCTTGTGACCCCCATTTCCAAGCTCCCTGTGGTGGGAATGGAGGTTCATGCATAACAAATGATAAAGCCTATGTAAGTTCGACAATAAGACATAATCTGCGCGAGAACATTTGCTTCACCGATCGTATATTGTTCCCCTGTCAGGAAAATATTTTTGTAAACAAATATCTTCATATACACATTGACTCAATCTGCTAAACAAACTGTCTCTGTTATATATTTGTGCATTAATACAAATGGTCTCAAAACTCAGTTCTTCTAAGAGAAATTATTTTGGAAAACAAATTCTTGAGGTGCTTAATTTCACTTATGGAATTGCTGATGATATCATTGAGAGCTTAGGAAAATTTTTTATGAGACTCCTTTTCAGTCTAAACTTCAGACACTCTGTAATTGCAATTTTTTTACTATATTAACTTATTTACTTTTGCATACAAGCATATGACACATTTATCCATGCATAATCACAACAACAACCATAACCGAGACCTTTTTTACAAATGATATACAACCATATCACACCCCAAAAAAAATATAGATGGAACTTTGATTGAGCACTTACTAACATGTCATAAGAGGATTCTTGTCACCTGTTGAACGTAAATTGAATACAAACACATCAATTCTTGCAGTTTTAGTTCCACCTTCATCTTTGTTCACATTGGTAATTCTTATAATATGCCAGAGTCATCAATTTCCTGTTCAAATGTTTATGATTGTTTATGGCAAAGTAAAGTTAATGTTCTTCTAGGCACTGTTGTAAAGGTTTCCTCAAGAAAATACATTCCACTAGTTTTTCTTGCACTATTGTTTGTTGTACTATATGTTTGTCATTAGATACATGGAAACAATTATACCTATAAAATCAAGCACAATATGGCACCAAATTTTGTGTTGAGCCTCGCTTCCACATAGGGCGTGCCCAAAGTTCCAGCAGAAGAGTTATTATACACAAACATAACAGAGGAAGTTGACCAAATACTTGCACATTTTGTCAAAATCTACTCTATCAATTACAATGTTCTTGTATTCAATTCTGTCAAGTAATTCTGAATACAACAACAATAGAACACAGAGTCATTAGGCTCTTTTCCTAACAAAATAGGTGTTTTTAGAACATATGTTTCTTTTCTAGCTCGAGCAGAGTTTGTGCGAATTGTTGTTCTAGAAGCTGAGTACAAAGAGAAACATAAAACAAATGTGCTATTTATCCATATCAACTACAACGATAATGCAATATACCACATTAATTCGAAATAGTAGACATACTTTCCTATCCCTGCTTTACTACTGCACCCCTAATATCGCAATTACTCCATAAAGTCTATTCCCATTTGCTCTTTGTATTATTCCAAATAAACACGACCTTGAATATTTTCTTCATACCACTAAATATCAGGAACAAATTCCTTTACACCATGAACCAATTAGCCTTTAATGCCTATTGTCAACCTCAAATCTATTCGTTGCACAATAAACTATATCATCCTAACCACAAATTTTGCATTCCTAGTTTCACAATCCATGTCCTCAGACTTGTTGTCCCCCCCCTTTTTTTCCCGTTATTCCAAATATTGCAACATATGTACATTTGTTCTTCAAAGAAATCCATACCAAAACCTTGGTTGAAATTTTAACATAGACAATAAAACTCATGAACACTAAGAATGAGGAAAAAGCCTTTTCCACTGTCTATTCTTGTTCACTGATCTCACGCAAAATGAAACAAATGTCAAACAACTCTAGTTGTTTACTCATTTATTTCAAGAAATACATTTTCTATCAAGTAAACAAATCCATACAATGTTTTCGCCTATTTAAATAAAAAAAACGAAGACACAAATGCCATTTTACAAAAAAGCTAGTTAAAAGTAATTTTTGAAAAAAAAAACTATATCAATAAAAATATCTTAAATTCTCTCTCTCTATATATATAATGTTTTTTTCTTTAAATAAGAATACTCTACAAAATCACAAATAGAAATTAAATTTTAATATTTTAAAATTAAAAATTAAAATACAATAATTTGGAATTAGTTTTAAAAAATTTAAAATTATTTTATTTTTGTTTTTCAAAAATTAGTTAGTACTATAATTTCCTTATATGGACTTTATATTTTCATCTTCTTTTACACAAATAACATTATAGCTTCATAGACTTAAAAACTAAATACAAAAGAACAAATAACATGCCACCACATAACTCATAACTATTGTTATATTATTATTATATTATTATATTTTATTATTTTTCAATACATAAAACCATTTTATTATTTTTCAATACATAAAACCATTTCCATGGTTTATAAAAAGAATGTTTGTTACTTGCCATACCCAAAAAATAAAAATAAAAATAAAAATTTAAAGATGTTGCTTGTACATCATTGTTATGATTTTACAATTTCCACTACCCAACTAATTTGTCTTAAAGATTGGCTTATTATGTGAAAGTATCTACACTCCGTGGAATCAAGTTTTCCCATCTCTTAACATTTTGGGTTGCATAACTTTTTATATACTCCTAATCACAATAGTATTAGTTTATTTTTTAATTAACATTTTGGGTTGCATAACTTTTTATAGAGGGAAACTTACTCCTAGTCACAATAGTATTAGTTTATTATTTAATTAATTATTATTATAGTATTGGTTTATTATTTAATTAATTATTATTAAAATATATTATTATTGTTTTTAAAAATCAAGACAATAATGTAATTATATTTATATATTTATTATTAAGTTATTGTAATTACATTTATATATTTATTATTATGTTGAGTTTATATAGAGATAATTTTAGTGAGATGTTATTATTTGGATGGTATAAAATTTGGCGGAGTTTTGATATTCTTAAAATAGTTTAATTCTTCTTAAAGAAACTTCCATCTTTAATTCTTTTCTATACTTATAAAGTTTGAATATAAAGTTTGATAAAGACTAAACCTTATTCAAACTAACTAAGATACAACTTGAGTGGCTCTAATGGTTAAGAGCTTGTGTTTATTCTTAAGATGTCATGGGTTCCAAACCAGAGGGGGTAGAATATGTATGCCTTTGTAGACTTAGCAGTGAAATCGTTGTGTGGAGGTGGGTCTCTTGTCCCACAAACAAGGGGATCTCATATACGAGTGGGTCCCTTGTCCCACAAACAAGGGGGTCTCATACACTAGTGGGTCCTGCGGAGGTGGGTCCCTTGTCCCACAAACCAAGGGGGTCTCATACACCAATGGGTCCCTTGTCCCACAAACAAGGGGGTCTCATACACTAGTGGGTCCTGCAGAGGTGGGTCTCTTGTCCCACAAACAAGGGGGTCTCATACACCAATTTGGTGTATGGCTTGGTAGAGTAGTCTAACGAGGCCACAAATTCGGGGGTAGAGTATGTATACCTTTGTAGACTTAGCAGTGAAATTGTTGCTTGGAGATGGGTCCCTTGTCCCACACACAAGGGGGTCTCATACACAAGTGGGTCCCGTGGAGGTGGGTCCCTAGTCCCACAAACCAAGGGGGTCTCATACACTAGTGGGTCCCTTGTCCCACAAAAAAGGGGGTCTCATACACCAATTTGGTGTATGGCTTGGTCGAGTAGTCTAATGAGGCCACAAATTCTCCCGATAAATAATGAAATTCTGGTATGATTTTTGCCAAAATCTAACAGAAATTTTAGGAATTTTGTGTTACAATTATCAAACTTCAGATTTTGAATGTGGTTTTTGATGGTACCAAAAAAAATGATTTAAATTCAAATTTTAGATGCAATATTTGGTGATACTAAATCCATATCTACTAAAAAAAATGATTTAAATATTCCTATGTTCCATATTCCAACAAAATAAATTGCTTTCTAAGAAAATTTTTAATATCCATAAACAACACCTATTAACATATATATATATATATAAATATATATATATATATATATAAATGAAATTTCAATATGTGATTTTAAAAATAACTTGTAATGAGACATGTGAAAATCACACCAAAAAACACAAAACTAGCAGTGAGAATATATCAAGTATAAGTGAAAGAAATGTCCAATAAATTTAATAAATTTAAAAAAGGAAAATTAAAAAACTATTTTAATTCTCTAGGAAAAACCAGTAAAATACGAAGAACATACCAATTAGTCAAGCATACCAGTTGTGTTCCAACCTATTTATGCAAAGGCAGCTTTAGCACCCGCAGCTAAGGTAATGAGACATGTGAAAATCACACCAGAAAACACAAAACTAGTATCGAAGTGAGAATATATCAATTATAAGTGAAAGAAATGTCTAATAAATTTAAAAAGGGGAAAATAAAAAAATTATTTTAATTCTCTAGGAAAAACCAGTAAAATACGAAGAACATACCAATTAGTGCATGCGCCATAATTACTTATGCATTAAGTATGTGCCAAAGAAAATTCATACTCCTCTGTTTGTGGTGTAAAGAACGACGAAAATAAGTTTCTCAATTCCACACGGTCCGTCCCATATTCATTCAGACCAGACGGGCATGGATCCCGGATCTGATTCTCCTTCTATCGATCGCTTCTAAATCTCAAATCAATTATTCTGCTGCAAATCTTGCGATCGTATCCAATGGCGCTCAATATGAAGAGCCTCACGCAAGCCCTGGCTAAAACCGCAGCAGTGATAGAAAAAACGGTGCAGACGACGGTACAGGAAGTGACCGGACCCAAAGCTCTACAGGACTACGAGCTCCTGGATCAGGTCGGCTCGGGCGGACCGGGGTTAGCGTGGAAGCTTTATTCGGCTCGGCCGAGAAATAAAGGACCCGCACAGGGGCAGTATCCCGTCGTCTGCGTATGGTTATTGGACAAGAAGGTCCTCTCAGAAGCTAGGCAGAGGGCCGGGCTTTCAAAAACTGCGGAGGACGCGTTTCTAGACTTAATTAGGGTTGATGCGACCAAGTTAGTTAGGTTGAGGCACCCCGGCGTTGTTCATGTTGTTCAGGGTTTGGATGAGAGTAAAGGAGCCATGGCTATGGTTACGGAGCCAATTTTCGCGTCCGTGGCCAATACATTGGGCAAGTTCGATAATGTTAACAAGGTGCCAAAGGATCTCAAGGGCCTGGTAAGGCTTTTGGCTTTTAATTATTCGTTCCGTCAAAAAATTATTGCAAATTCTGTAATTTAAATGGAGAAATTTCTGTAAACGAGAAGGCGATGTTAAAGCGTTCATGAAGGGCGTGTTAAGAGATTTAAATGGATGCGCATGAAAATTCAAGGTTTATTTTGACAACTCTGGAATAATATAAACTGAAAAATGGTAATATTGATGAATGCCTTGCCGTTTATATTATTTGTATGGCAAAGTATAGGGGCAAGTCGGGGCATCTTTTAAGGAATTATACCTTTTCCCCGGAAAGTCCACCTTCTGCTGGACCTTTATATGATTGCTCTTCAAGAGATTTTGATACATGAAAACCAAGATGAACTAGGAAATTTCACAAGTGAGATGTTCAAGCACAGAAATGAAATCTTAAAAGCCTGACATTTTTAATCAAACCATTGGTTGAATTGATTAAATAAAAAAACATCGATCAAATGCTGATTAAATTCACTCTTGGCTTTGGTGGTTAATCTCTGTTTAAATTCAACTTTCAGTTTTCGTTCCAATGAAAGAGGTCCTCTAGACCCGATAGGTCTCAAAGGGATGTCAAAACATTACTGAATGGTTTATGTTATTCTATACAGCTGCTGATCCGAGTTTCTGTAGTATTTAAAATCTCTGTAAAATAATCAGGTTTAGCTTTAAAGAGATTTTATTTTTCCTGGAAGTGTAATGCTATGTACAATACTCGTGCATTCCTTTAATGGAACTGTAGAAACTTTAAAATATCACTGAATGACATATTTTGATTGGCCTTTATTGAATATTTTATCCAAGGACCAAAATACAACGACGAACACCTGTTATGGATCCATCTTTCACATTCTTGGCTTTTGTAGGAAAGTATTACTGAATATTAGAGATTATGCAGCTTCGCAGGAAGCATTCTTTATCTCAAGTTAATTTAAGGAGCACGTCTTACATTTTAGTTAGCTTTCCCATGCAAGGAAATGGTGAATGAAAAACGTGCAGATCAGAATTACAGTTTACTAAGTGTTCCTTAAACAGCAGTATCTTTCCCATTGAGGGTTCTATCACGTTCTATATCTGATCCAGCAAATTCTCTATGTATGCGAAGCGCTTATTTTGGATCCATATCATTTTGAAACAGTGAAAAGAGATGTTCGATTTGCACATGCAAAGTAAGTTGATGATTATGGAATTTAATCGTGAAAATGCGAGACCAAATAAGATAATTTTATCAATGTCCAAGAAATGACCACAAAAGTAGGTCAACAGGGCTAAAGCCTAAGTTAGTACATCCAGTACCGGTACAAAGTGGGAGTCCGAAAGCATTTCTGAGATTAATGCAAAAAACAGAAAGATATTAAGATCTAAGAACAATCTAGAAGCTAAATGCTAAATGTCTAGTTAAGAGAACTTGTTTTCAGGTACTGGAGGATGTTAATAGTATTCTCGACTCAAAAATCACACCAGATTCCAAAGATGATAGAATTGTATCAGGAATTCCAGTTGAGTAACAATGCATGGTCATTCATGAGTTGACTCATGACCAGGCTCGAACTTTATTTAAGGCCGCAATATTTCATGTTATTTTCATAATTTGGTCAATTTGGCTTGCATATTTGCCATGGTTGGAACTTAAATACTTCTTTGCTTCTATCTACCATGTCTTCTTAGGTTGTATTCCGAAGACGAATAATTTAACTTCTGCAAGATCTTGTGGGATCTGTGAACAAACCTAGAGAACAGTTGTTTTTCTTTACAATCCACTCCTTAAGATGGATAGGCGTGTGAAGAAAAACCATAATTTCAAATTAATTTGGTTGCGAGGGCACCGTAATTATTCTAAATTGTGTGCTTGTGTCCATGATATTTAAATGCCCATCACCCAAAATAACATGCCCTGTTATCTATAGTATATACTACATAGGGATAATTTGTTAACCTGATGTACGCTACTCTATAACAAGCTTTGTAATGATAACTTTATTATCATTCTAAATTAATGTGTAAATATGCCAAAGGCAAAACTGGAAAGGCCAGAAAATTCAATTCAGAAAGTGAAATGTTTAAAGAGAATCCTTAAGAGGGATTCACACAAACAAAATCTCGGAATGTCCTAAACTTGACTGAAATAGAAACCCAGTCATGGCCTGCAATCTAGTACATGTGATCCAGATTGGACATCCGTGTTATAGCCAGACCACTAGGAGTTAATAGGGGTTCTATTCTATTTGAGTGCATTTTGTTTCATAGATGAGTAGAGTAGCTGAGAGTGGACAGGGAGAGAGAAAATAGAGAGGTTTTTTGCACTATAGCAGTCCATGGGCGATAGGCCTCACTTCTTTGTACTTGCATCCATTTTCCATTCAGAGAAAGAGAGTAGAACAACCTCATCTTCTCGTCGAAAGGATTTTTGAAGTTATATATTATGTCAATTGTGGCTTGTGAGTTTTATTTTGCTGTTCTTTATTTTTCTGCATAATTATAATTTGCATGCATACGCAATAAACAATAATTAACAGATCTAAAGATCTAAGGAGAAATAAACCTTCATACTGTAGATTTCATATTTCCTAATATATTATAGTAGATTTGTTGTGATGAATTGTCCAGTGGAATATCCACAACAATTTACAAATCATATTGGTATTAGAGCAGGTTTCTTTGGGTATATTGTGGGGAGTTGCAGGGGATCCAAATTGGTTAAGCTGAAGGTCACAAAACCCCAGTCATGGCCGACGAATCTACGAATAACCCTCGTGATTTGCAAAGGAGAGGATTGAATAACTGGAAGCACATGTCACAGATATAAACCATAATGTGACCCTCCTCATAGCGACCTTGACCAATAAGCTCAGGCTATTAAGAGAAGATGGAGGTTCTAACATGGAGGTCGTATTGGAGGGGAAATTGGTAGATCGAGAAGAACCAGAGAGGTAATCTAAGAAAGAACTTGAAAAGGATTAAACTAGTTCGAGTATCACGAATCGTTGACAACCCCTATTCAAAATGGAAGCAAAGGTTGAGATTGATGTTCTGAAGCTAAATCACTGGTTGCAACAATTAGAAGTTTATTTTGGTGTTTATCATATAAAGGAAGAACATATTATTTCATTTGCTCAAGAAATTAGAGGGTCATGTCCTGACCTGGTGGGAAAGCCACATAGAGACCTTGAGGTTGGAGAGAAATCCTCCAATGACTAAGTGGGAGGATTTCAAAATCCTCAAAGATACAATTTTACCCCATTGAGTATTTAGAGGACTAGTGGATCTAGTGGCATTACTTCAGACAGAAGCAGGGGTAGTGCGTACAAGAGTACACCACAAAATTTAAAAAGATGGAAATAATGCTAGGTATCTCCGCAAAGAACCCAAACGTACTCCTCAAGTATCTAGGTTGTCTACACAACCATATATGAAAGCAAGTGACTCTGTTCAAGCCCAGATTGGTCTATACATAGTACTTGGAGAACATAGCCTAGAAGAAAGGGCAATCAAGTGGGTCAACGCATAAAGAGCATCGGGAAGCTTCGAAGGAGGGGAAGAAGAAGTGGAAAGGAGGAAAGGGCAAAAAGACAACAACCACATCATATCAGTGCAAAGATCCCAACAACCACTGCAACTTGTGAAAAATCCTAAATCTGGATTCCTACTGCAACAAATCTGAATTACTTCTATTATTTTCCATAATTATTTCATTACAGTGAAATACTGAGATAATTATTGAAGCAGTCTACACAAATAACGCTGCGGAATAAATCTAAGTGCTGAAACAAACTGAACAAAATACAATGAAAAACATCCACATTTGACACAGTTATTTTTGGACTAAGTCCCCGAAAAAACCCAACTTGGGAAAACCGGTGCAGCAGATCTGAGGGTTTTGTATTATTAAGCAGCAGAATCTTGAGTACAGCTAGGGTGCCAATATCTGGCTTACCCTTCAAAGAAATCTAGACATCTGATGAAATTGTGAGATATACCTCACTCAGCGAGTCCTTGGCTGATCTAAACGACGCCGGTGAAGCCCTTCTCTGCCTTTGCGTGATTGCCTACGTTGGAACTGCGTAAGCCTACATGGGCAAGCTGAAGAACTGCATCACCTCTCTCTGCAACTGATCAAGCTGATCTGAGACTGGATTTTGGCCCCCCTGGCTCAGAAACCCCAGCCTCTAGCTATCTCTGCACTGACTCTGGAAGGCACTGTGTCACTTTTGCGTGATTCCCTTCAGGGATTGCGTCACCCCTTTAGAAAACCACGCTGCCTGTCTCTGAAATGTATTCCTGGTCCTCTTAACCAGTTACTACATCTACCCCTCTCTGAATTTGATCATTGAATCAAAATCACTTAGCAACCCCTACCCTAGTGATTCGATTCTGATCAAAAGCTGTGTCTCCTCACACAAGCTCGAAGATGCCAAATGCCCAATGTGTTCAATGTGTTTTCCATAGGCCCCTCACCCTCCTTATATTCTTTCGTTGACCCTTCAACGGCCAAGATTAAAACATAGTCAAGGGCTAATATTAACTTGGAGGTGATCCATGACTTTATCTAGAAGATTCAAACTTAGTTTAATTAATACCTTTTAATTAATCAGTTTCCCTAAGTTTATACTTAGGAAAACATTAAAAAAACGATTAATTAATTTAATTAAACTATCTCTAAGTGGAATTTTCCAAAACCATTTCTGGGTTTTATGGAATACATGTGTCCTAGCTTATATACAAATTTACAAGGCTAGAGCACATTCGATGCTACCATAAATCAATACTCCCTCTTAGCGAGGAAAGTGCTCTAGCAAAACAACTCAATGTGCTGTTGTTCTGACTTCTGGAACATCTACTGTTGTGCTATTGATGCTACTCACCAACACTGCACAAGAAAATGCTGCATTTGTACTGCTGCTGACTCTGCATACTGTTGCCAATTGCCACTGTACTGCAACTCCCTCTGAATTCTGCAACCATGCTGCTGCACTGCTCTACACTGCTCTGCACTGCGTGAGCACTACTATACACTGCGCTGCACTACTAGTGCACTGCGCTATTGCTGCTACTCATCTACTTTTGCCGCTGCAATGTTGCACTGTTGCTAATTGCAACAGAAAAACATCCAAAATTGGACAAGTAAATCTGCAACTGAAAAATAAGATTGACTGCTGCTAGCTTCTGCTCTAGCTCTCTGAAAACACTGCGCTGTTGCTGCTCTGCACAGTGTGAGTACTGCACTGCACTGCGCTGTACTAGTGTGCACTGCGTTGCTGCTGTTCAATGCTGATGCTGCTGCTCCCTCTTTGCGTTGATCAGGTTCTAGTACTGCTGGCTACTGCATTGTCTTCTCATCTTCCGCTGCAACTGTTCATCCTGCTACTGTCTTTAGGCTGCCGTAGCTCACATGTGACTCGAGAGTCTGGAAATACTCTTGGATCCTGCCACTTGTAGATTCTGGATCAACAACTCCAAGTCAACCCATTTCTCTCCTTTCGGAATATGAGCTAACATAGCACAATCTCCTTCTGCCTCAATCTTGGTAGCTCCGGCTTGAGGATCTTGCTTCTCCTCCTTATCCTTTTTCTTAAGAGGACATTGTGTGGCATAATGTCCCATTTCTCCACACCTGAAGCACTTGATCTTTGACAAATCTTTCTTATTCTACTTCTGTTGCCCCCTTGATGCAAGGGCAGTGTTATCTTCTTCCTCCTTCTTGACTTTTGAACTGCTGCTGTCATCCTCCATATGGATTTTGAGGAGGTCTCTCCTCAGCTCTTCTTGTTGCAAGGTTGCCCACATCACTTCCTATTCTAGAAGCCTTTCTCTGCCCATAATGCTCTGGACAAAGACCTGATAGTGTTCTAAAACAGAGTTCAGAGTGAGCCTTACTAGCTCTGAGTCTGTAGGTGCTGCACCCACCGCTGACAGCTGATCTCGGTTATCCTGAATACGAGACAAGGAGTCAAAATGCTCTCCCTTCTTCATCCTGGTATTACGCATCTTCTCCTTCAGGTACATCTTCCGTTGCTCAAAAGATCCTTGGTATAACTTTTCTAGCCCTACTCACTTTTCTCTAGCAGTGCCCTTTGCTGCTATGTGAGGTACGATGTGATCCTTCACACCATCTAGGATCAACCGCTTGGCTCTTGCCATGTTTTTCTTGAAGGCTCTTAGATGTGCTACATCAAGTGGCTCTGCAACTGCGCTGTCAATGAGGGCCTTTAGATCACGCTCATCAAGGAGAAACTCAATCCTTGATTTCCAAATAACATAGTTGGAGGCACCCTCAAATATATTTTGGTCACGCAGTCCGTTGCTGACCATCTCCTCAACTGTCGATTTATTCCTCTAACCCTCTGCTCAGCTAGACTTACGCACTCGTTATGGAGTAAGTCACTACTTTTGCTGCTGCACGAGAGAAATTGAGCTTCTTTTGAGTAAGAAACTCTTTGAGGTCAAGAAATACCTAATCTGTGTTTTTCAGAAATTTTCTGACGCTTATGCACTGGCACTAACTACTGTGTAGTAACTGCGTCCTTTAGCTACGCTGCCTCTTCTGCAACTGAAAAAGCTTACCCCTCTGTCAACTCTCTCAGAGGGAGCCCTTTTTGTGCTGGATTGCCCTCCTAGCTTGGACGACGTAATTTCTGGGAGGGTCTGCTGCTGCTTACGCAAATCCCAGTCTCTCCTGCGCTGATCTGCTGGTTCACCCTTGTCTCTCCTGCACTTTAGCTTGAATAGCTCTGATACCATGTGAAAAATCCTAAATCCGGATTCCGTTGTGCTAAAATAATTAGGAAATTCATTTCATTTATTTTTTAGCTTTAGTAAAAAAACTTTAGGAAATAAAGTATTTTTTTGTTTTTTAGCTTTCATTCCTTAGTGCGCATCACAATTTGCATAGCTTACAAACTTAAACGACTTAAAATCCACTAAGTCATGCAAGCTGAGATATGCGCTAAGCTCTTTCCAAAGTCATACCAAAATCTTATTACAAACACTTCAATCACCTTTATAACCAAAATCGCATCGCACCTCATATAAACGATCAAATTTATAAGCAATTCGGTGAAGGTTACGATTACGCGGAACCGATGAGCAAATAAAGAAATAAACATAAAATTCCAAAGTCCGATAAAGCGCAACCGCTTGACTTCTTAAATGCGCACTTCGCATTTCGCAATACTTAACTAAAAGCAAACTCATTTACCTCATAAAAGTTGCGATTTGCGATTTGTGCAGATCGCATTTCGCAAGATTTATGGGTAACATCATAAATGGAAATAGTTATAAGTTGCGATATGCGATCAATGGAGTTAATTACTCGAGCATGCGAAATGGTTCATGTCATATCAAACCGCATATGCGATCCAACGTCTTAAATTGATCGATAGATATTTCACGTGAAGGTGTAAGAGATTTGATTTTAAATGATTATTGATGATAAATGACATTTAATAGAGATAAGGTTTTGATAGATTCATATCTACTTCGAGCGTTTTTTGAAATGATTGAACGCCAGATTTGTTTCAATTTTGTTTTCGTCTCTGTTCTCTATATTTTTAATGTTTGCTCTGTTCGCTTGAAATCAGGAAACCACTTAACAGAGCGAGGGAAATAGAAATGAGCAAGAAAGACAAAGAAATTGCCCAAGCACCATCTACCGAAAACTCAGATATGTCTCCCCTATTCTCAAACACCACCTGCAACAAGGATTGTGGAAGTTCTTCGTGGGAGGCAATGTACAAGCTTTTCGAGGATGAAAAGCCAAGGGTAATAGTCAGAGTTGCTATAGCAGGCGCTTCTGTTTCTTCAGACCCGACCTACTTTGACGTTGCATGTTCATTCATCCATAAGGTAGCAACAAGGCCAAATATTCTCCCCTATACAGATATGGTTAAGTGGGTAATTGACCACTTAAACAAATAAGACATAACATTCAAAGATTCTAAGGGTGAGAATATCGGTTCGTTCAGGGCAGAAGATTTAAGGATAATGTACCACTTACCCGTCCTGCAACAGAATTATGACAAAGCTTTTCTTCAAAGCTTTAGAGCAAAACATCCAGGCCTGATGAAAGTCATAAAGGAATGGAGGAAGACCAGGGCAAGCTTAAACGAGATAAACTCGGTACGTACCCAATAGCACAAATTCCTTCCCCTTACTGTTATGCTATCAGTATGTTGTGTATATTATATGCAAAACTTGATATAACTAGGTTTTCTGTAGGCTGGGTCCCATTAATTGACGTAATCGTCAATTCCTTAATTTTGAATTGGGAAAATATCCTATCTGATAATTTAGCCAAAAACATCATGGAGTATAGCAATAAAAAAAGTGTTTCATCTAGAGAAATACCCTTGTTTTATATGAGTGCCTATTTCACGGACGCAATTTGCTTTTCTTCTAGTTTTCCTACCATGGGATGGAAATGGACAGCCCAAGACCCTACCCCAATCCACATTTACCACAGAGCTCTTTGGGATTCAGACTTCCATTTGCATTTTTACAAAATTTGCCATAGAGTCATGTTGCCTATGCACCAGATGATATTTAATGAGAAAGCCCCTAGGGTTTCCAAAGAGGCTAGTACATACATTCTGTCTGTTGCTAGATGGTTGGCAGAGGAAAGTTTCACTTATGTCAGAGTATTTGGGAGTTATGCTTCTCCTCACGTCTTGCCATATTATGTTCCTGACAAATTACTTGCTAAGAAGGCCGTTTGGCCTAGTTTTCTTTTATAGTGCGGTACTTTTGCACTTTTTGATATTGGTCATGCCTACAAGGAAGTTTCAAAAGTTAATCTATTGAATTTGGCAATAATGCCAAAGAGACCATATGACCCCAATAATGTGATTAAAAACCACATCACAGAGCTCAAAGTAAAACCTTTTGTGAAAGAGATAGATAGATTTGATGATTTCTTTCAAGGCATTGAAAAGTTTTCAGATGTACTTAAGTTTGCATCCAGTCAATTTAATCAAGATGACTTGGAAGCCTTCCAAGCATACAGAAGTAAAAGACTGGAAAGGATTCCTTTGGATTTATTGACTATTTAAGATGTCAACAGACCTACTCCAAGTTTTAGCTTGGATAATGAAGTGAAAGACATGTCTGAAGATGAGTCAGGACAATCAGAGCATCAATCTTATAATTCGAATCATTCTGAAAATGAATCCAAAAACAGAAAGGAAAACCCAAAAAATATAATTGATTAAGTAATCCAAGAGATTGAGATGCAGGAGAAAGGAGTAAAAATTGTTACTCCACTACAACAAGTTGCTGAAACTCATGATCGAGAGATCATCCCGACTTATCTCACAGAACAGATAGTGTTACAAGTTGAGGAAATTCCTTCGCTGGATGTCTTCTATAGTCCTAGTCATAAGGCTGTAGTCAAGAGAAGCAAAAGGAGAAGAATTGATGATATAGTCACAAACCTTACAATTGAATCTGTTGATGTTTTTTGGAAGGATCCTCTAGCCGATCCTATTGAACATTTAACCAAACTATCACAGTTTGCAGGGGCATATGCTACCGCCACTGTTGATAAAGCCACTGAGGTTAAAATGTTACTGAAGCAGAAAGAAGACAGAATACAAGAATTAGAGAGACTGTTAAATCAAGAAAAAATTAACTCCAGCGAGCAAATAGAATTGAAGATGTCCCAATTTCAGAAGGATTTCGAAAGTCTTAATTTACAACATCAAGTACAACTCATTGAGAAGCAAGCACAACTGGAAGCAACGATGAACAGATTACAAAGCCAGCCACAATTAGAGCAATTCATAAATGAAGCATTGGATGTGAATGCTAAGTTAAAGCAACAACAAGAAGTATTTTGCCAACAAGCTTTTATTACTGGCTCTTATTGTGACTCAAGTGAAATATTGATCCAGCAAGTAGCTATCCAGAAACTTGAATGTGAGAAGATCGAAAAGAAAATCAATGAACACATTCAATGGCAAGCATCAAACTCAGGCAAAGAAGCTGGTTTACCCCAGATAGACAAATCCCACAAGAAGATCTTATTTAAGGATTAGGAAGCACATGTAAAGCAAGTAGAGAAAGCAGCAACGAAAGCATCAAGGTTGACAAAGGAAATTACTGAATCTGTATGTGAACAATTGTTGAAAGAAAAACTTATTAAAGAGTGCACATCTGAAGTGCTCTCAGAAGTCAAACAACTGGAAACACAGTGGAAACAAAAGGCAGAAATGCAGGATGAAACAATTAAAAAAGTAAATAAATTTGATCAAGAAAATTATTGCAATTTTCTGATCAAACCTTATCATCAGTACCAGACCCTGCAGTGTTTAACAGATTTGACAAAAAGATCGCAGCGAACACTCTCAAATGCAGTATTCAAGGGACATGTCAGATCAGAGATTTCACAGCCAGCTCAACTCAAGCCCATGCTAGATATTTGTCAACTTCGGTATCAAATCCAAAAGAAAGATCGGAATTCATAAGTCACATAGTTACTTTATTTTCCTAGATTGTAGTTAAAGTTAGTCTCACGAGGATGGTTGTTTGAAACCTCCTCTATTTTTATGTAATAATCTATTTTTAAAACATAGTTAGTTTAGTATTTAAACCCCTCTCATGCATTTAGTGAAGAGTCTAAGAATTTTTCAAAAACATTTTCAAAGAATGCACTTTTGTTAGTTTGTGAATGCTTTGTTGAATAAATGGAACACAGTCTATTATCTTTTGACATTTGAAGCTGTTTAATTGATGTTGCACTACTTTACTCTTTAAATTGCTTTAAAGTGAAGAGGAATATATAGCTACTATGAATTTACATGAGTAGAACTTCGTACATATGGTACTTCTATTCACTTGTATTAAGTCTTACTTTCTAGATTGATAGTCATCTCTTTATTGCATTATATATTTGAGACGTTATTATAGATGAACGTTAACTGCACTTTTGTACTAATATTTGTCTGTGATTTCTTATTAGATATATAATCACACATATGAATGCGATACACTTTTCACAATTCTTCTAATCAAACTATTTTGTTAGAAGGATCATCTTACGTAATTTTCATCTCTTTTGACTGTTAAATAATCTACATTACTAATAGTTGAAAGATATATTTTTAGATCGCATAAAGGAAGAAACACCCCAGGTATATAGTAGAATAGATAGTTTAGATAGATGCATGTGATAGATTAGAATCATTTTTCATTTCTTGTTGTCTAATCAAAACACACCCCAAAATCATTCCTTATTGGGAAACCGGTCACATTATCCCCAGTCGGAGCCACTACACCAAACGGAAAAGGAGCTGCTTTAAGGTTCGGACTGGGTGGCTTTCCCCCATGTTGTGGCAGCGAATTTCGAGGCCTCAACAGATTCGTACTGCAACAAATCTAAATTACTTCTCCTATTATTTTCCATAATTATTTCATTACAGTGAAATACCGAAGTAATTACTGAAGCAGTCTACACAAATAATGCTGCAGAATAAATCTAAGTGTTGAAACAAACTGAACAAAATACAATGAAAAACATCCACATTAGACACAGTTATTTTTGGACTAAGTCCTCGGAAAAACCCAACTTGGGAAAACCAGTGCAGCAGATCTGAGGGTTTTATATTATTAAGCAGCAGAATCTTGAGTACAACTAGGGTGCCAATATCCGGCTCACCCTTCAGAGAAATCTAGACAACTGATGAAATTATGAGATATACCTCCCTTAGCAAGTCCCCGACTGATCTAAACAGCGTTGGTGAAGCCCATCTCTACCTTTGCGTGATTCCCTATGCTGGAACTGCATAAGCCTGCGTGGGCAAGCTGAGGAATTGCGTCACCTCTCTCTCCAACTGATCAAGCTGATTTGAGACTGGATTCTGGCCCCCTGGCTTAGAAACCCCAGCCTCTAGCTATCTCCGGTTTGACTCTGGAAGGCACTGCATCACTTCTGAGTGATTCCCTTCAGGGACTGCGTCACCTCTTCAGAAAACTGCGCTGCTTCTCTCTGCGTCACTACTGCCTCTCTCTGAAATGTACTCCTGGTCCTCCTGACCAGCTACTGCGTCTGCCCCTCTCTGAATCTGATCACTGAATGAAAATTACTTAGCAAATCTTGCCCTAGTGATTTGCTTCTGATCAAAAGTTGTGTCTCCTCACACAAACTCGAAGATGCTAAATGCTTAATGTGCTCAATGTGTTTTCCATAGGCCCCTCACCCTCCTTCTTATATTCATTCGTTGACCCTTCAACGGCCAAGATTAAAACATAATCAAGGGCTAAGATTAACTTGGAGGTTATCCATGACTTTATCTAGAAGATTCACACTTAGTATAATTAATACTCTTTAATTAATCAGTTTCCCTAAGTTTAGACTTAGGAAAACATAAAAAAAAACGATTATTTAATTTAATTAAACCATCTCTAAGTGGAATTTTCCAAAACCATTTCTGCGTTTTATGGAATACATGTGTCCAAGCCTATATACAAAGTTACAAGGGTAGAGCACATCTGATGCTACCATAAATCAACACAACCACTGTAACATTGATAGTCATACAAAGGAGAGGTGGTGGAAGTTGCATCCAGAGCTTAACTCGAAGAACATGAAGAAAGTTGCAAAGAAGGAGAACATAAGCATTGATTCGAGCAGCCGGGTTAAAAGCAACTCAAACATGGATGAAAAGATTGTTTGTACATTAGTGCGAAAGGAGGTGAATCTGTGCAACCTTCAACAATAAGAAGAGAACGAAAAGCCCTGACTCTTCGATATAAAATTATAGATCAGGAAGAGAAAGATTGATTCTCTGTTCAAATTAGGATTACAGGTGAATCTCATTGCATACTTGCAACATAACTTGTCCACAAATTGGGATTGGAAGTTTGTGAGCATCCAAGCTCATATCTATTGGGATGGTTAAATAAGGATGCAAAAATAAAGGTAACTAAATAATGGAAAATTAGATTTTTTTAGTGTTGATTTTATTGGTGAAGTAGAACTAGATGTAGTTCCCCTTGATGTATGTGGAGTGGTGTTTGGAAGTCCTTATATGTACATGCGGGATGTATTCTTCATGTGAAGAACCAACCAATATTGCCTCATCAAGGATGGAAAATCCTTCACTATCAACGCATACAAGGGAAAGTCTAAAATTTCGTTGGCAAGTGCCAACCAAGCCAAGAAATTGATCAGTTCTAGCAAAAAGTATGTTTTACTGGTTTTAAGAGAAAATTAGTCTATAGAAGAATCAGTAAGAGCAAAGTCATCCCTGGAGGGGTGTACTAAGAAACATAATTGGCATCTGGAAGAGTTGCTGCAGGTATACAGGGATGTGTTCCAAGAGCCTAAATGGCTTCCACCTAAGGGGGAAGTGGAGCACGAGATCCAGTGATTGTTGGACTCCCCATTGCCAAACATTGTGCTGTACAAGAAGTTCGTTATAAAAGTAAGTGAGGTGAAGAAGCAGTTGCAACAGGTATTGGATTAGGGTGTCATTCAACCAAGTACCTCACCATGTGGTCATCCATCATCATTGTGCCAAAGAAGGATGGAACTTGGTGGATGTGTATTGTTTATAGGCTGCTAATCAAAATAACACTCAAGAATAGGTACCCCCTACCCAAGATAGATGATTTGTTGGATCAATTGTAACATGTTAAATACTTCACCAAATTGTATTTAAAGTTTGGATATCACCAATTTTGGGTAAAAGAAGGAGATACCTGGAAGACTGCCTTCAAAACCATACAAGGTGTGTATGAATGGTTTGTCATCCCATTTGGCTTATGCAATGCACCAACTAGATTTATGAGGTTGATGAATGATGTATTGCACCCTTTTATTGATTCATTTGTTATTGTCTATTTGGATGATATATTGGTATATAGTGCTACCTGGGAGCATAATATTCAAAACCGGTCGGGTTAAATCGCTAATCGGTCAAATTAGCCAGTTTATTAGCCCCAGTCACAAAACTGACCAATAAACCCGGTTCATGCCCTTGCAGACTTAGGTTTGGCATCAAACCAGTCATAAACTGACCAGTTTATGATGGAACCAACTGGTTTGGCCATAAATCGACTGGTTCATTACCAACGCTGTTTAGGGAGTTCAGGACCATTGATGGCATTTTTTCAAGTGGTTTTGGAGGAAAATCGAGGTGGTTTTCCTTCCAAAACAACCCCTCTTAGCAATAAAACCAACCCTCCTTATCCTAAACCCTAAACCTAAACATAAAACCTAACTCAACCTTAGCAATGCTAGAAACAATGGTAATGTTAAATTCTTAAAGTAAAAGCGAGATTTTCTTTATCTTTGCTTAAATTTTTAACATTAGCATGAAATGACCTAGGATGATTGAGAGTGGTTTCAATCTCATTGGATTTCATATGGAGAAACTAGAATTTTAGATCTCACTTAAAATCCAACAGACTCTATGATTTCAAGATTTAGGATATTGCAATGTTTCCATTTGATTCTGTCATGTGTGAGGGTATGAGATTGGCATTTGATCAAGAGCATGAAGCCCCTTTAAGTACCATGATGTTGGTGGTGACATTGATTGGTGAACTTTGTTGATGTTGGTGGTATTGATTATTGAACTTCACTACCATGGCCTTAACAAAAATGTACTCTTCACATAATGGAAAATAATTGGTTAGGCATGCTAAGATCTTTCTACCATATTATAAGGTTGAGGAGATGAACCCTTCACTCAAACCAATATCATTGGTTAGGCATGTTAAACCTTTTCAATTTCTACCATATTATAAGGTTTAGAAATCCAAGTTTGAAGACTTTGAGCTAGATGATGTTTATGTCACTTTTGTTGATGATCCCATTTCCAGTAGTGCTGAATAAATGATGAGTGATCATGTTAATCAGTGATTCGTAGTTTTGATGTCTAGTTTTGCTGTTACTACTACTACTACTACTGAAGTTGCAGAGAAGTGTAAAGAGTCCTTAGACTCTGAGCCAAATGATGTTTATGTATCTCCTTTTGACGATCCCATGTCTAGTAGTGGTGATGAGTTTCATCATGATGAGGAGTGATCATGTTGATCACTGTTATGTAGACTTGTAGTAGGCTAGTGGCCCCATAGCTTGTAGCATTGTTTTTCGACGCTAGAGGCCATTTAGGGCCTCATTGATTATGTATTTTGTTGCTGATATGTATTGCACTCGGTGCCATTTTCATATATTTACCTTTACATGGTATATAGATGTGCAAACTTTGCATATTTTGTCTTTATTGGTTTAGAATTATCGTTTTAAATCTTAAAAATAGTTTTTTTTTTTTTTCAATTAAAAATTAATTATTTCATGTATTTTTTTAAAGATCGTATCATTGAGACCTAACAAGTATAGTTTTTCTGGTTCTTGTTCAAAAACCCGTTTGATAGGTGGACTGGTTCGGTAATCGGTTTTGGTTCAAAAACCAGTTTGATAGGTGAACTCGTTCAGTCATTGATTTTGGTTCAAAAACCTGTTTGATAGGTGGACCAGTCTAGTCACTTGTTCCGGTTTGAACACTGTGCCTAGGAGGAGCTGTTGAAAATATTAGCGAGAAAGGTTCCTTGATTTGCGCCTTAATCAAAGGGACCTCAACGAGTTCTTCCTTAGCATGCTCGAATTCCTATAAGTTAGGAATCAATTCCTATATGTTAGGAGCTAATTTCTATAAGTTAGGACAAATTCCTAAGATTTAGGATAAGTTCCTATAAATTAGGACAAATTCCTATAATTTAGGATTCGTTCCTAAAAGTTAGGACGAGTTATTAAGTAGTCAACTAATGTGCTGAAGTGGAAGGATGAGTTTATTGTCTTCTAGTGCGAGTTTATTTGGGAAAAGGACAAGTGACTGTATCTCAAGTTCTAGAATTGAGATGAGACAAGTTGCATGAGTTCGTTCAACTCAGTTAACTCATCAATCATAAAATCAATTTGCTAAAATATAATTTGCCAGATTTAGCCATTCAAATTGCTTATAAGGAGGAGCGAAGGCACAATTGTATCATTCTTGAGCATGAGTTTATGAGCTTGTGAGCTTGTGAAGTAAAGAACGTGCGAGAGGAGCTTGTGCGAGTATTGAAGAAGGAAGAATTGCCTTGGGAATATGCTAGGAAATAAGGGCTTATTTCCTAGGATTTGTGTAAGGATTTCAGAGCTCATCCAAGCAAGGAAAGAAGGCATAAGGATTAGGGGTCTTACATGGGTTTCAAACTTAGTTCAAGTAGGAAGATCATTGTATTCTTTATTGAAACAATATTGTATTATAAGATATCTATTGCTCATTCTTCTTCAATAAGATTCTCAAGCAAGCAGAGGGTTTTCTTAGTTGGGTTACCTAGAAAAATTTTGTTGTTTAATTGTGTGATTGTGTATTTGTTTTTGTTCCTATTCCGCTGCAAAATAACTAGAGAAATTCTGTATTTACATGAAAAGAAATTAGTTTTAGATTGTTCATATTAGCAGTTGCAGAATTTCGTGGACTTTCTACATCGTATTAGAGTAGTGAACATAGTTGAATAACACACAAATTTTAGATTTGTGAGATGGCCACAACAGGGTTGAGAGATCAAGATAGACTTGATGGCACCTCAAACTTTGGTGTTTCGAGAGTCCAAATGTCATTCTTTTTAGACAAGTTCAGACTGAAGGATTATGCAGAGAAAGGTGTTGCAGAATCTTCAGATCCAATCCAGTTACGAGAGTTCCAAGTGGAGATGGCCAAAGCAAAGAGGATGATCCTAGATGGACTCAGGGATCATATAGTTCTGCATTTTTCTGTTAAGGATATCTCAAATGGAATATGAGATTGCCATTGTGAAGCTATCCTAGGATCCATTTGAGAATCGTAAACTGATTCTCAAAGAGAAGTTGAGGGTCACCAAGATGCAAAGGGTGAGAATGTAACTTCCTATCTCACCAGGGTTTAGAACATTCGTGATGAGCTAGCAGCTATAGGAGAGAAACCAAAAGATAGTGAACTGGTGCAAGTTGCTATAAATGGGTTTAACAAGGAGTGGGCTAATTTTGTTCCAGGGATTATTGGATGAGATAAACTCCTAGATTGGGAATGCCTGTGGTGTGATTTCACTCAGGAGGAGCTCAAACTTAGTCTTGTCGAGAGCAACAATGGCAAGGCGTAGAAAGTTGAGAAGGAAAAGGAGAATTTTGCTCTTGCAGGTAAGGCTAAGGGCAAGAAGGACCAAGGAGAGGCCAAGTCTAGTTAGAAGGGCAAGAAGAAGGATCTAAGAAAGATTACGTGCTTCCATTGCCATAAGTTTGGACACTATGCCACTAAGTGTCCTAAGCAGAAGAAGGAGTCCAGTAAGGATCATGTTGCTACATCAGTGGAGGTAGATGCATTTTCTGCCCAGTTCAAGAAATATTTCTCATTGATTGCTTACATGTCAAGCTCAACAGATAACAATATATGGTATATTGATTCAAGAGCATCCTTCCACATGTCCGGGAACAAGAAGAGTTTCAACCACTCGAAGGAGAAGGACATGCAGTTTTAGAGTGAGCTAGGAGATGATGGTCAATATGTAGCTAGAGGAGTTGGTAATCCTCTTCATCTCAGAGATGTTCTCTATGTTCTGGGATTGAGGCAGAATCTTGTTTCTGTAGCTACCCTTGAGGACAAGGGACATGATATCATCTTCAACAGAAGTAAGGTGTATCTCCAACACCTAGCCTCTGGATGTAAGAAGTAGATAGGTGTGAGGGTGAAGAATCTGTACAAGTTGCAGGTAGAGACAGGTGTAGCCTTGAGCAGTAACGCAAGGAGGGCTCAGAGTAGTGAAGTGGTGGTTGAGCGAGAGTAGGATAGAGCTCCCAAGATGGAGCCTTAGCCAGTATCTCAGTTTGAGTCTAAGCTTGGCATTTGGATTGACCATTAGGATGATGAGGAGCATAGCCCATGGTGAGTGGAGGCAGCCACTCAGTCAGAGAATCCCAGTATAGGGTAGTTCGAGCCAAGTGGGCAGAGGATTTGGTTAAGGGAGATCAGAAGAGAGTTGGATCTTCCAATATCACTTCCAGCTAGAGGAAGCGACCACAAAGGTACACAGGGCACATGGCACTTATGATTGAAGTGATGGACTCACAGAACATGGTGGGAAAGAACACGTCTTCAGATCATGTTACGCAGAAGAAAGTAGGGAAGTCTTCTAGTTTAGAGGGAGCAACTGCAAAAACGGAGAACATGGTAGTGTTGGGGACAGATCCAGGTGGACGAGGTTCTTCCAGAAGCACCTTCCTTGTTAAGAGGGAGTGTTGAAAATAGTAGCGAGAAAGTTTCCTTGATTTGTGCCTTAATCAAAAGGACCTCAACGAGTTCTTCCTTAGCATGCTCGAATTCTTATAAGTCAAGAATCAATTCCTATAAGTTAGGAGCTAATTCCTATAAGTTAGTACAAATTCCTAAGATTTAGTCCCTACAAATTAGGATGAATTCCTATAATTTAGGATTCATTCCTAAAAGTTAGGGCGAGTTATGAAGGAGTTAACTAATGCGTTGAAGCGGAAGGTCGAGTTTATTGTCTTCTAGTGCGAGTTAATTTGGAAAAAGGACAAGTGACTGAATCACAACTTCTAGAATTGAGATGAGACGAGTTGCATGAGTTAGTTCAACTCAGTTAACTCATCAATTACAAAATCAATTTTCTAAAATATAAAATGCTAAATTTAGCCATTCGAATTGCTTATAAGGAGCGAAGGCACAAGTGTATCATTCTTGAGCACGAGTTTATGAGCTTGTGAGCTTGTGAAGGAAAGAACATGCAAGAGGAGCTTGTGCGAGTATTGAAGAAGGAAGAATTGTCTTGGGAATGTGCTAGGAAATAGGGGCTTATTTCCTAGGATTTGCGCAAGGATTTCAAAGTTCATCTAGGCATGGAAAGAAGGCATAAGGATTAGGCGTCTTGTAGGGTTTTCAAGCTTAGTTTAGGCAGGACGATCGTTGTATTCTTTATTGAAAAGATATTGTGTTGTAAGAGATCTATTGCTCATTATTCTTCAATAAGATTCTCAAGCAAGCAGAGGGTTTTCTTAGTTGGGTTCCCTAGAAAATTTGTGTTGTTGAATTGTGTATTTGCTTTTGTTCCTATTCTGCCAATGTTATCAGAATTGAACCTATAATCGAACCGGAAAACATTGTGGACCAGGAATCGGTCAAAAAACCAGACCAAAAAATTGGTTGACCAAAAACACACAAAATATTCAAATTTTAAAGAAAAACATATATATACATGTGCATCCCTATGAATCCAAATCATTTATACACAAATAAGCAAAAGTTTTCATTTATATAACATGTAAGGATGTACGTAACCAAAATAACATTGAGTGCAATCCATCCCTGAACCAAAAATACATCAAAAAATAGGCTCTAGATGGCCTCTACCATCCAAAAGAAATCATGCTACAACAAATACCCACATATCATCAAAATCATTTCCTATATTGGGATCTTTGTCATCCATATAACCCTCTAAGCATTAAAATAAGATAGAAAAAACGTAGGATGTCAAGACAATATTTTGTTTGAGTGATGGGTACATTTTTAATAGACTCTATTAATGCCCATTAACATCCAAAAACATATATTGGTTGTTGAACTCCACTAACATCAAAGTACATAGAGGGATTGGTGCTCTTTGTTAAACACTAGTTCCTTACCCTCGTACATGACAAAATCCAATGGAAACGTTGCAATCTCCGCAATCCTGAAATCCTAAAAAATTGTTAAGTTTGTTGGATTTAACATTGCTATGATTTGCATAGAAATAATAGGACCATAGGCTTGCATATTTGGTTGGCCTAAGGGAGAATTAAAAGTGGGCCAACCAAATGAAAAAAAAGGGGTGGATTTTTCCCTGACCCGGGAAGGTACAAACTGCATGGAATCGGTCCTGAATCGGCCCTGAATTGGCCGATTCGGTACCAAACCAACCTATTATGGTTCGGAGGCCTGGTTCAGACAGGTTTTGGGCCAAAAACTGTTGGACTAGCTGGTTCCACCAGTTCCAGTCCGATTTTGATACGTTGTATTCCACTACAAAATAAGTAGAGAAATTTTGTGTGTATATGAAAAGAAATTAGTTTCAAATTTTGTGTATAAAATTTCGTGAATTATATATAGGAGCACATCTCATGCTTGATGCAGGTGCTAGAGACATTAAAGAAGCACTAGATAATGGCAAATCTCAAGAAGTGTGAGTTTGCACAACAATCTTTGGTGTATCTGGGGTATGTGATAGGTGAGGAGAGTTGAAGATCGATCCTGACAAGATGGAGGCCATCATGAAGTGGTCAGTGCCTACTAATGTTTTTGAAGTCAAGAGTTTTATTGGGTCAACGCAGTACTTGAGAGTAGCACCACTTGATGCCATAATAGCAAGTGTCGAGAGTTTTTAGTGGGGAAAGGGTCAACAAAGGGCCTTTGAGGAGTTAAAGAAGAAGATCAATCAAGCACCAGTTTTGGCATTACCGAACTTGCAACAACCCTTGGAAGTGGACATAGATGCGAGTGGGTATGCTATGGGAGTGGTCTTGTTGTAGGGAGGAAGGCTTGTATGCTACCATTTTGAAGTATTTCATGGAGTCGTTCTCAACTAACATACCTATGACAAGGAGCTCTATGCCCTGGTGAAAGCTGTGAAGAGGTGGAAACACTATCTAATGTGAAAAGAGACAGTAATCCACACAAATCACCAACCACTACAGTATCTGCAAGCGTAGAGTACATTACAACAGACCAGGCATTACAAGTGGATGGGGTTTCTACAACAAATTTATTTAATATCAAGTACAAGAAGGGAAGCACAAACAAGTTGGTTGACTTGCTTTCAAAGCCACCTACATCAAAGATCACAACTTTGGGAACTCTAATGCACATGGAGCCATTCACCCATGTGTGAAAATTTCAATCTAAAGAATATTTCTGTAGTGATAGATTTATTTCTCCTACTTGTTATTTCCAATAAGTTATTTACAAAATTCTTCTAGTAAATTTCGAAATAAATACTACTACAACATTCACTTGAGTATATGCAGAGAAAGGAACAATAAGAAATACAAGCATAAGAATCAATCACATATACACACTTATTTTTGGACAATTGTCCCCGGAAAAACCCAATGCGGGAAAATCGGTGCACCAGATGAGTGTTTATATATTATTCTTCAACAATGAAATTCTTTACAAGGAAAAGACTGGCAGTCTTCTTTAGAAAACATCTGAGATAAATTCTCCAGAACCCTTTGGAGATTTTCTGGCACCCAGAAGACTTAGTGCTTCCCTCTGCGTCAGTTTGCGTGTCTCTATGCGCAATGCCTGCGTCACTCTGCATGGGCTCTCTGCGCTGCTGCTCTGTGCTTGCCTTCTCTAGCCTTCTGCGTCCTTCTCTCCTCGACCTTTGTCACTGTTGACTCCCTCTCCTTCTTCAGCCCTGCAACTCTCCCTCTGAAATCGAATTCTATTCCTTCAGAATCAGCTTCCTTCGGGTTATTTTGTGTATGCCCGGCTTGCTTTCCAAATGACCCTCAAGTCTTCTTTTATAATCTTCTCATTGACGAATCAACGAACTAGATTAAAAGTCTAATCAATGGCCAAGATTAAAAATTGACTTGATCTTTGTTCTCTAGAAGATTCACACTCTGTTTTATTAATACCCATTAATTATTTAATTTCCCTAAGTTTAGACTTGGGGGCTACATTAAAATAATTAATTATTTTAATAAAACATAAACCGAGTGGAATTTCCACAAAACGGTTTCTGGGTTCTTTGGAAGATGGATGTTCAAGCCTCCTTACAAATATTGAGACTTGGAACACTTTCTGATGCTACAAAAATCAACCCTCCCTCTTAGCAAGGAAAGTGTTCTAGCAAAATTCCTGTTGCATGCTGCTCTGTCTTGAAGCATCCTCTACGTTGCTGATGTTGCGCTGCTGCCCCTCATTTGGTGCGCTGCTGCCTTCTGTACTGCTGCCCATGACACTGTCATTGCCTCATATGTACTGCAGCTCCCTTTGAATCCTGAGCTTATCCATTCTTGCTACCGAAATGGATTCTTGATCATCACCATCTTTTCTTCGAAATAGACAAACTTAGTCTTCCCAGAGCTTTCGTGAGGATATCTGTCACTTGTTCTCCTGTAGCAGTGTACTCCAATTGTACAACTCCGCTTTGGACACAGTCTCTGATGAAATGACACCTGATGTCAATGTGCTTCGACCAATCATGAAACACAGGATTCTCAGAGAGGTTGATGCAACTCTGATTATCACATAGAATGCTGGTCGCCTCTATTTCTCCTTGAGTAAGTTCACAAGCAATTTTCGAAGCCATATGGCCTCACATGAAGCCGTTCTTGTTGCCA
Source organism: Pinus albicaulis (assembly GCA_034641835.2). Classification (NCBI taxonomy): domain Eukaryota; kingdom Viridiplantae; phylum Streptophyta; class Pinopsida; order Pinales; family Pinaceae; genus Pinus; species Pinus albicaulis. The sequence continues at coordinate 280,057,335 of CM076573.1, forward strand.
TATATTCAGCTTCTGCAGAGCTCAGAGCCAGGGATCCCTGTTTCCTGCTGCACCAGGAGGTCATTTTTGATCCAACACTGAAACAATACCCACTGGTACTTTTCCGTTCTACAGGGCTCCCAGCCCAATCTACATCAGTGAACCCACTCAACCTGATGTCATTGCCTCTAGTGTATTTCAGTCCAAGGTCGACTATCCCTTGTTGATATCTGAGAACATGTTTGGTTGCTGCCCAATGAGCCCTCCTAGGTTCCACCATGAACTGATTAAGAGTATTGACATCATAAAAGATGTCTGGTCTCATGTTTACCAGATACATCAGAGAACTTATGAGTTGCCTATACAAAGTAGCATCAACCTCATCATCTGCGGACGTGTCAGTTTTCTTCTAGTTGGTAATCATTGGAGTAGCCATGGGTCTACAGTCCTCCATCTGAAATCTTTTCAGAACTTCTGTATTATATCTTCCTTGACCAAGGAAGATTTCACTCTTCTGCTGCCAAACTTCCAACCCCATAAAATAATGCATCAACCCTAGATCCTTCATGTCAAATTCCGTAGCTAAATTCTCCTTGCAGTCCTTAATGAACCTAGATGATCTTGTTAGGAATAGATCATCTACGTACAACACTAGTATCAGAGGCTCATCCCCTACTCTCAGATGGTAGACATTGGGATCTGCGTCACTCTTGACAAGTCCCATTTTCTGCAAGTAGTTGTCAATTCAACCATACCAAGCTCTAGGGGTTTGCTTCAGTCCATACGAGGCCCTCTTGAGCCTGCACACATGAGTTTTTTGCCCATGCGTCTCAAAGCCCTTTGGTTGTTCAATATATACTTCTTCTTCTATCACCCCATTCAGGAATGCAGTGTTGACGTCCATCTGGTGAATTTCCCATCCCATCTGCGCAGCAAGGGATATCATAGATCTAATAGAAGTATATCAGGCTACTAGGGCGAAGGTCTCTTCATAATCTATCCCTTCCTTCTGAGGGCACCCCTTAGCTACAAACCTGGCTTTAAATTTCTCGATGTTGCCATCTGCAACATATTTGATCTTAAAAACCCATCTCGAACCTACAACTGATCTGTCATGAGGCCTGGGAACCACTTCCCAGACATCATTTGTCATGATGGAGCTGTATTCCTCCACCATTACATCGACCCATACCTGGTTCTGAGCTACCTCTTGAAAACTAGAGGGTTCCCCAACCTACGCTACCAATGCTTGGTACCTTTCAGGTTGCCTGTGCTGCCTCTTCTCATTTCTGGGGGCTCCGACAAACTCTTCTACATCCCTCAGAATTTGTCGTAATTCCCTGCTTGTCCTGCCACATGCTCTCCTTCCTGCAAGTCCTTGGGAGATGTATCGCTTGGATCCCCATGCCTTGGAGAGGCACTCATATAACCCTCCGCAGGTCGTTGTGGTTGGACTAGCGGATCATCCTCAGACTACGTAGTAGAAGGCATCTCTCGGGATTTTCTAAAGGCCCTTTCTTCCATGAACTTCACATCCCATCGTCCTACAACCTTCTTGCTCTCAGGAATGTATATATAGTAAGCCTTTGAGTTCTCACTATATCCCACCAGATATCCCTTTTCTGCAGTCTTCTCCAGTTTTTTCCTCTTCTCTTCAGGCACATGACAATCCGCTGCACTGCCAAAGATCTTAAAGTGGCTCACTTCTGGCTTGCTGCCAGTGAAGACACTTTCTGGAGTGATCTTACCCAATGCATTATGAGGAATCCTATTCTGTACGTAGACAATTGTATTACAAGCTTCAACCCACATAAATTTGGGCATGTCTTGATCATACAACATTGCCCTTGCAGCCTCGACAATAGTTCTATTCTTTCTCTCTGCAATTCCATTTTGCTCCAGATTATACAGAGTGGTCCACTCCCTTCTGATGCCTTCGCGTGCGAAAAACTTTGTGAAGTTATTAAATTTAGATAACCATGGTATGTTCTATGCTTAAATGCAATTTACTTCAATCTTCTTTAAGGCCCAGTTCAGATTTAACAATCATATAAACTTGAAAGTAAAATGCTGATAGAACATGATAATAGATCAACATAAGACAAGCCAAATAATATAACAGAATTTGTAATTCTTCTTGTCCAACAAATATAGAGATAAATGTTTGTTACAACAATCAACAGGATGCCCTAGCCAACAAAGACTTGAGTTGGCCAAACCAACTTTTCCAATATACCAAAACAACCTTTCTCCAAGTGTCACACACACCCTTCAAAGACAACTCCAAAAAGTCAACAACAAATGGTCAACGCAAAAGTCAAAGTTGCAGTCAACGATCATCAGTCAAAGTTAATGTCCAACCTCGATTTTTGTGCCCTCCAATGCGGCCTCAAGAAATCAGAATTTCTGTGTTGAAATCGAAGTCAAAGCTCAAGTGTTGACCCAAAGTCAACGCTGGTCAACACCGTCTAGAAAGCCCTAGAACAGTCCGCAATTTCTTCAGGTTCAAATTCACATGTGTGAGGGATGGAAGCCTCTCCTAGGCTATACAAATCGATCAAATCACAAGAAGAATGTGTGATGAGATGATGAAGAAATGAGCTTCATCTCTCTCCTATTTATATCCATCAATGAGGGTGTGTGACACATCTGTTGTGGCTTGTGCGCCTATATTACAAATTTGGCCGACCTTGTCAATTTGCACGTGTGGAAATAAAATCAAAATATAAGTTCTGCTCATGCAAACAAGATGATCTTTAGATCAATCTTACACCTCTCCGAAAGAGGAATCCAACAAAAATACAATCGTCATCATATGAGCAGTGCAACATGGAGTTTGGACCTAGTTGCCAAAAATTAACACTCCCTCTCAACTAGGGAGAACTCCATCTGTCCACTTGTGTCATCTTGTCATCAGTACCATTGTGTACTATCATCGTCATCATCCTGCAATCCTGTGTCATCCTGCTGTAACATGCTTTGCCGGCTTAGAGGGCAAACAAACGAGAGTGAGTCACAAAGACATCACACTCCGCTGTCAGCTTAAAGGTTAAAACCTCAATCGGACTCAAGAGAGTCACATAGTAACCCGAAGTTAGTTTACTGACTCGAAGTCAGTTTAGAGGTAAGAACCTCATTAGACTTGATCTCAGATCAAGGTGTTGGACATATCCCCATCCTAGACATAGAGAGTACGACAATCTCCGATGCGTCCGTCGGTCTTGCTATTGGTCTCTATCCACATTTCCCACCTCATCGGCCAAATGAGAGGTACTTCCCATGAGTCCGAAACTCCCTGGGTAGGATGCATGCGGGGCATAGATCAAAGAGAGGGTGAACCAGCTCAATATTATAACGATGGGGAAGAAGCACAACAAGGTTCGACGAACCTAGCCTTGTGGATGCTTATAGCTCCAAGAAGCTATCCCCAGGTCCCCTGGAGCTCCTATAGCTCATTGTCCAACTCAAGTAGGACCCTCACAATAGGGTCTGTCCATGATTCCAAGCTTCTCACGGAAGGTTAAGAATTCGACCTTCTCTAGGGGCTTCTTGAGAATATCCGCAACTTGCTCATCAGTCCCATTGTGATCGAGCCTTACGGCGCCTCGCTGTACCATATCCCTGATAAAGTGGTACCTAATATCAACATGCTTGGATGGATCGTGGAACATAGGATTCTCAGAAAGACGAATCCTACTCTGGTTATCGCAAAGGATAACGTTGGTATCTAGCACATGTCCAAACATCTCACTGAAGAGCTTTCTCAACCAAACAACTTCACAACAGGCCATACTCGCTGCAATGTATTCGACCTCAACGGTGCTCAAAGAAACCGATTTCTACTTCCATGGAGTCTCAAACTCTCGACAGTGTATCTCAGCCCATGGTTGATTTTGCCCCGAAGATATCTCAATAAATTCTTGGCACCAATCTAGTGAATGTGATGAGGCTCAACCATATGTTGACTCAAAGTGTTCACTGCAAAACATACGTCCGGATGGGAGTTCACTAAGAACATCCGGGCCCCTACGAGTTGTCGATACTCTGTGGGATTTCTCAGCTCGGGCCCACCAATGCTTGTTAAATTTTGGGTACCAGAGGACAAGTGGTTCCCCATGGTTTTGATCTTTGGCCTAGGGAAAAGTGTCCACTCTATTGTACTTCTTCTCCCAAAGTGACTTTATAAGTGGTAAAGTCAGTCTAATATTAAAGTGACTTTATAAGTGATAAAGTTACATTCTAATTTTAAAGTGACTTTATTAAAGTCAATGAAGAATTAGAAAGTGCAAAAGTGACTATGGAAATAAAAGGCTAAGTGGGTGAGTTAAAAGATAGAAAGTGAGAATTAAATGCACATTTATTCTCATCCATAGATCTAAATGAAACTGAGCCATTAGATCTTAGGGTTGCCCAAAAGGTCATTTAGGGTAAAAGGAGAGAAGAAGAAGAAAAGATCAATTCATTCTTTCATGAGCATTTGAGAGAAGGCAAGAGAGAGAAAGGAGAAATTTCTGAGCAGGGAGGAGGTGAAGGAGAGCAACAAATCCGTACAACAGCTTGGCACACATCCCAAGACAACAAATCCATACAACAACATTTATTGGCACACATCCCAAGACATAAATCTATACAATAGCATTTGGCACATTTTTTGAGTAGTACGACACAAAAATCGAGGAGAAATAACATCAAGTTAAAGGCATTAATTTTGAGGCAAGTTGGACACGATTTTCGAGGAGAGAATCAATTGTACATTTTTGTATAGTCCGTACAGTTGTACACTGAATTTTGGGCACAAATCCTGAGGTAGCCGTACAACATTTAATGCTGTAATTTTCTATTGTGTTTCTGTTTTGCTGTTGGCACATATTCCGAGGTGGAAGTCTAGCACAAAAATCGAGATAAGTTGGATTTTTTGAATGTTGTAATTTCTTGTGTATTTCAGTTTCTCTGTAAAAGATTTTTCAGAAATAAAGAAGAGCTCTCAAACTGGTTTTCTCCAAGAGTTATAGGGGGGTTTTCTAGGGTCACATTGACCAAAAATCATCGTGTCATTTTCTGTGTGTGGCTATTATATTTTATTGTGCATTTATTTCTGCATTTTCCAGTATTAGTAAAATCTCCAAATTTGTGTTTTCAGAAATAATTGTCATTTCCAAATTTTAGTGTTTTTATCATGCTTGGATTTAAAACTAAATGCATGGAGTGATAAGGGAAAACTGATAACTAGAGTGGGGATTGAAATTTTACATGGTATCACAGCTTTGTTGGTTGGAAATTGCATTTTGGGACAACAGTTTAAAAATTACACCAAGCTGATTTTTACACAGAAAACAGAAAACCTTTACCCAGATTTGAAATTTCAGTTTTATAGGGCAGTGAATCATGTCTTTGGGATTGAAGGTTGAAGACATGTTAGATGGGCAAAGTAACTACAGTGCATGGAGGGAGAGAATCCAAAGTATCTTTGAGGAAGCAGAGGTCTGGGGCATTATGGTACATACCACACAACACCCAGTAGCAATACCTGCTGACCCTATACAGTTAGCAGAGTTCAATAAAAAGAATGCTAAGGCCAAAAGACTGATTTTGGATTGAGTCAAAGATCATGTCATTCCTCATGTGAGAGGAAAGACTTATGCACATGAAATGCAGACTACCTTGACTGGGCTTTAATAGAGCTTAAATGAGAACATAAAGATGGTCCTAAAGGAGAATCTGAAGGCCATAAAAATGGTTAAGACTGACAGTGCTACAACATACCTCACTAAGATTACTTCGGTGAGAGATGAGTTGGCAGCCATAGGAGAGACCATTGCACCCACTGCGTTGGTGAGGATAGCTTTGAATGGTCTTCCCAAGACTTGGGAGAATTTTGTAGATGGTATTGTTGCACGTGAGAACCTTCCCGGATGGGAAAGGTTGTCGGATGATCTCATTCAGAATGAGATCAGGAAGAACCATCTAGGGGCAGCCAAACAGGGGGAGGAGGATGACAATGTGGCATTGTTGGCAACAGGCAAGAAAGACAAAGAAAAGAAGGGAGCTTCCACCAGTGGAGGCAAAGGAAAAGGTAAAGGCAAGCAATAGAACAAAGAGAAGGACTATTCCAACGTCAAATGTTGGAATTGTTGAGATTTTGTGTATTCGGGGTAGCATTAGTTGTGCTCTAGGTCCCAAATTTTGTGGAGGGACTAGAGTACACTTGATCTACAAGACCCAGAAATGGATTTGAGAAATTTCAAGTTGTGTTCAAGTTATTCAAATAATTAATTATTTTTTATGGATTTCCTAAGTCTAACTTAGGAAAATAAAATAATTAAAGTGAATTAATTAACACATGCTGAAATTGTCTTAAGTCACATGGATCAAACAATCTTTTAATCTCAACCGTTGATGGAGGATTTAATCTCGGCCATTGAAGGGTTCAACGAAAAAGTATAAGAGAAAGGCTTGAGGGTCAGTTGAGACACACACAATTTCTGTTGAATTGAGGAATAGATCTAGAATTCTAGGGTGGGTTTGCTAAGAATTTCCAGTGGAGGGGTAGTATTGGCCAAGGGAATGTTCTGATTCCAGGGCTAAGAGACAGCAGGAGGCAAGAGGAGCAGCCACAAGGACAATGCAGAGAGGCTTCAGAGCCATGCAGAGCAATAGGGACAACGCAAAGGCAGCACAAGGGCAGCATAGACCCTCCTAGGGTGACACAGGTCCTCCTAGAGCCATGCAGAGGTTGATGCAGTCCCTCCAGGGCAACACTGGGGCTTTAGAAGCAACGTTGAGGGTTTCTAAGGTTATATCCGGGCTGAGTCTTGTAAATCCTGTTTGAGGGTGTGGATTAGTCAGATATTTGGCACTAGATCTTCAGGTTAGCTGCAGATTTGATATGTTTTATTCTCTGTCGGGTTTTCCAAGGTTGGAACCTAGATTTGCTGTACACAGAATTACTTAATAATAAACCCTCATATCTGCTGAACCCGTTTTCCCGCTTTCGGTTTTTCCGGGGACTTATGTCCAAAAATCCATGTCACTTTGTTGCATGAGTGTATTATTCAATAAATGATCTGCATGTGAAGGCTGTAGTTGTGTTTATTTTCGGTATTTTCTGACTCTAATTTCTGGAAATAACTTGGATTAATTAAATCAAGTATGAGAAAATAGACTAGTACACTGCAGCAAAATTTTCACATGGTATCAGAGCGATAGCAGATCAAGCTAAATCTCCAGTAAATCGGCTAAAGAAATATTTTTTCTGCAGGGTGACAGAAGAAGCAGCAGATCTGGAAAGGGCATCTTGACAGCAAGGGAAAGCAGATCCAGGAGACAGTGCTGAAGCCGCAGAAGGCCTCTAGGCTTACACAAACCCTTCCCAGGGCAGCGTAAGGACTGTGTCACCCAGTCTGGGGTTACGCAGTCCACTTTTGAGCAGTGCTGGGACTGCACTGGGCCAACCAGGAGAACACTGTCCAGTAACTTCTTTTGTTTCAGAAGTATTTTTGCCAAGATCCAAAAGCAATGCTTCAGATCTTCAACAGTCCTGGCGGGGTAGAGATTCTGCAAGTGCAGAATTGTGCCTAACTAAGGCAACAAAGGCGGGAGGAAGACAGTCATTCAACAAATCTGAGCCAATCAGATCTGAGATTCGATCGGGAGGATTGTAGAATATTGTCCGTTTGAGTTTTGGTGGAAGATTTCCAGGAGGGAAATCAATTCGCTGTAGAAGCAGTTACTAGAGGGTTTCTAGTCACCAAGAAACCCAAATCCAGAAGGAGAAGTACTGTTTTCTTTAGATCTTAGCAAAGATGGCTCGATATGGAATGAGGGATCAAGATAGATTGGATGGCATGTCCAACTATGTCATCTGGAAGACCAGAATCCTCTCAGTTCTGGATGAGTATGGTCTCAAAGATCATGCAGAGAAGACACTTGCTGTACCAAACGATGCATATCCACTCAAGAAGTATGAAGAGAATCAAGCACGGGCGAAGAGGTTGATCATAGACGAAGTCAAGGACCACATGATTCCTCATGTCACTGGTAAGAATACAACACATGACATGTGGTCAACTTTGGAAGTGATGTACCAAGGAGGCTCTATGCAAAGAAGAATGCTTCTTGAGAATCAGATGCGTATGTTTCAGATGATGAAGGGTGAAGAGATAGATCCATTTCTCTTCAGGATTCAAGCTATTCGTGACCAACTGATTGGTATGGGTGTTGATCTAGATGAAGGGCTCCTAGTGAGGACGACCTTGAATACTGTCTCTGAAGAATGGGAAACGTTTGTCTAGAACATTCTTGGAAGGGCAACGTTACCATCATGGGCAGATACATGGGCTATTGTCCACCAAGAGGAGATCAGGAGGATCACCAAGGATCAGTGGAGGAAGCGGATCAACTAGAGTGAAGAAAGAAGAGGAGGATGCAACCCTTGCATCAAGGGAAAAGAAGCAAGGGAAGAAGAAGAAGGACCTCTCCAAGGTCCGGTGCTTTAACTGTGGTGATCTTGGTCATTTTGCCAGTAGTTGTCCTAAGAAGAAGGACAAAGGAGCTTCTGATTCCAAGGCTGTAGCAACAAATGACGATGGCTCTGATGATGATGCAACCATGCGTGCTCATGCACCTCGAGAGAAGAGGTGGGTGACATGGATATATAGAGTATCTAGATTGAATGGCGGGATCCTTGAGTCAACCCTACTCTTGGATCACATATGAGCTACGGGAGCCTTAAGATGGTAGCGGGATGAGTTGGGAGATGGTTGCAGATGACCACATTGAAGAGCAAGAGGGAGCTGAAGAGTGAGCAGCGTGATGCAGAGGCAGCAACAGCGCAGAGACGCTAATGGGACTTCAGCAGTGCAGAGAAGCTGGGCTCACACAGTGCAGTGTTTCAGTATAACAATGTCTCCAGAGGGACAACGTGATTCATTATGCAGGAGGCTTCAGTGGTGGAGGGCAACTTGACTTGTCTGTCAAACAGTTGGGCAGAGTCTTTCAGTTGCTTACTTCTCAGCAACTGAGTTGCAGTGCAACAGTTAGCAGTGGTAGTGCTATGGGCAGCATGATGCAGCAGTTTGAGAGGGAGCTGCAGTACAGATGTGGCAGTGGCATGGGCAGCAGTACAGAGAGCAGTAGCGCAGAAGATGGAGGGCAGTAGGCCAAGCATCAACAACATAGATCCAATACTCAAGATCTTGTGATACATGGTGTGATGTATTGCTAGAGCACACTCCTGATGCTAAGAGGGATTGTTGAGATTTTGTGTATTTGGGGTAGCATTAGTTGTGCTCTAGGTCCCAAATTTTGTGGAGGGACTAGAGTACACTTGATCTACATGACCCAGAAATGGATTTGAGAAATTTCAAGTTGTGTTCAAGTTATTCAAATAATTAATTATTTTTAATGGATTTCCTAAGTCTAACTTAGGAAAATAAAATAATTAAAGTGAATAAAATAATTAACACGTGCTAAAATTGTCTAAGTCACATGGATCAAGCTGTCTTTTAATCTTAGTCGTTGATGGAGGATTTAATCTCGGCTGTTGAAGGGTTCAATGAAAAAGTATAAGAGAAAGGCTTGAGGGTTAGTTGAGACACACACAATTTCTGTAGAACTGAGGAATAGATCTGGAATTCTGGGGCGGGTTTGCTAAGAATTTCCAGTGGAGGGGTAGTATTGGCCAAGGGAATGTTCTGATTCTAGGGCTAAGAGATAGCAAGAGGCAAGAGGAGCAGCCACAAGGACAGCGCAGAGAGGCTTCAGAGCCACGCAAAGCAGCAGGTACAACGTAGAGGCAGCTAGGGCCAAGTTGGGTTGATGCTGGCCAAGCAGAGGCACCGTAGGGGCAGCGTAGACCCTCCTAGGGTGATGCAGGCCCTCCTAGAGCCACGCAGAGGCTGACGCAGTCCCTCCAGGGCAACGTTGGGGCTTCAAAAGCAACACTGAGGGTTTCTAGGGTCAGATCCGGGCCGAGTCCTATAAATCCTGTTTGAGGGTGTGGATTAGTCAGATATTTGGCACTAGATCTTCAGGTTAGCTGCAGATTTGATATGTTTTATTCTCTGTCGGGTTTTCCAAGGTTGGAACCCAAATTTGCTGTACTCAGAACTACTTAATAATAAACCCTCATATCCGTTGAACCGATTTTGCCGCTTTGGGTTTTTTCGGGGACTTATATCCAAAAATCCATGTGTCATTTTGTTGCATGAGTGTATTATTCAGTAAATGGTCTGCATGTGTAGGCTATAGTTGTGTTTATTTTCGGTATTTTCTGAATCTAATTTATGGAAATAACTTGGATTAATTAAATCAAGTAGGAGAAAATAGACCAATACACTACAGCAGAATTTTCACAGGAATTGTCAAAAGATGGGACACTATGCTGTTGTGTGTCCAAAGAAGAAGAACAAGAAAGGGAAAGAGAAAACCATGGCAGCTTCTGCAAAGATAGAGGGCTTCTCAGAGAGCTTTGATCGGGAGTTTGGGTTCATAGCTTGTGAGTCCTCCAGTGCAGTATCACCTGCCATATAGGTTCAGAGGGAGTGTGCACTCTCCTCTACTAGTAGAGCATCTTCTGGTATTTGGTATGTTGACAGTGGCACTTCTCGCCTTATGACAGGAGTCAGAGAGTACTTTTCAGAGCTTTCAGAGAGTGATACTGATATGTAGTACTTGGTGATGACAACATTGTTAGAGTAGTTAGTGTGGGAACATTGACATTTGATAGGGAACCCAAACCTCCCTTGAAAGTGTCAGATGTTCTATATGTGCTTGGAATGAAGAAGACGCTGATATCTGTCTCAGCACTTGAGGACAAAGGGTATGAGGTGTTTTTCAAGAGAGGGCAGGTGCTCATATATCCTAGGGGAACTCCAACTTCTTCAGCTAGAGTGATTGGAGTGTCCCATGCTAAGGTGTACAAGTTCTCATTCCAGCCCCTGAAGGCATTGAGTGGTAGTACCAAAGACGGGATCGACAACAGATCTAGCAGTTCAGAGTTGTGTGAGATTTAGCATCGCAGGATGGGTCACATGTATCATGGGGCCTTGAGGACATTGTGGGAGATCACCATTGGTGTGCCAGATTTCAGTTCTAATCACCTTGATGTATGTAGAGGATGTGCTATGGGGAATTTTGCCAAATCCCCTTTTCCCAGCAATGACAGTAGAGCGACAGGGATCCTTGACTTGATTCATTCCGATGTGAGTGGTCAGATGTCTCATGTATTCTTGAGTGGCTATGAGTATTATGTTTTATTCATTGATGACCACTCCAGGAAGACTTGGATTTATTTCTTGAAGACCAAGAGTGAGTTCTTCAAGTTGTTTCAAGAGTTCAAAGCTCTTGTGGAGACCCAAACAAGTAGGAAGATCAAGGTACTCAGGTCGGACAATGGAGGTGAGTATACTCTTGGTGAGTTAGTGGATTTTTGTGCTGAGGTAGGCATTAAGAGGGAGTTCACTATTCCTTGCAACCCCCAACAGTATGGGGTGTCAGAGACGAAGAACAGATCCATTGTAGGGGCTGCTAAAGCCATGCTTCACGATCAGGGGTTACCTTTATTTTTGTGGGCAGAGGCCTCCAACATTGCTGTTTACTTGCAGAATAGGAGTCCACATTGTGCCTTGGGGAATGTGACTCCAAAGGAGGCTTTCTCAGGGAAGAAGCGTGATGTTGGTCACTTTCCTATCTTTGGGTGCCTTACATATTCCTATGTCCCCAAGGAGAAGAGGACCAAGCTAGAACCAACTGCAGACAAGGGCATCTTTGTGGGTTATAGCGAGACCTCGAAATCTTACCGAATTTACATTCCTGGAAAGAGGAAAGTGGTTGTCAGGCAGGATGTAAAGTTCGAGGAGGAGAGGGCTTTCAGGAGGTCATGGGAGTTGCATTATCTAGAGTCACCAGACACTTGGTAGTAGTTGAGTCAGTCACAATGATCCAGTGCACAGAGCATAGGAGGTCAGGGATCAAGAGGTACATCTATTATAATTTGAGGTCCATCAGTGAGAAGTGGCACTTATGAGTCAGGTGGGTGGTTCTTCGAGTAACATGCAGTGCAGTCCGTAGAGCAGTCCATAGTATAGTCCACTGATGGACAACGCGCATGGTACTTCAGCTTCTACAGGCACAAGTACAGGTATGAGGTCAGTTGGTAGGCCTTCAGGAGTTCAGGCTTCTGATGATGATGAGGATTCTTCCACTCCAGTGGAAGAAGTAGGCTCAGGGAAGAGGAAGCCCAAGTGGCTTCAAGACACCTTGTGCGAGGCCACATCAGTTGCTGGGCCAAAGAGACAGGTTAGTGAGAGTAGACCACCTGAGCGGTTCTGTAGTTACATGGCATTGGTAACAAGCATTGTTGACTCCGAGCCTTCTAGTTATGAGGAGGCATCCAACCAACATGTCTGGAGAGAGGCCATGATGGAGGAGTATTCTTCTATTATGAAGAATGATGTTTGGGAGGTAGTGCCTAGGCTTGAAGGTAAATCAGTGGTTACTTCCAGATGGCTCTATAAGATAAAGCATGCTGCAAATGGCAGCATAAAGAAGTTCAAGGCTCGATTTGGGCGAGAGGGTTCTCACAGGTAGAAGGAGTTGATTATGAGGAGACCTTCGCTCCCGTGGCTCGATATACATCTATTCGCTCCATTATATTGATTGCAGCAGAGATGGGTTGGAAGATCCACTAGATGGATGTGAGTACTTCAGGGTGCTGTTTTGAGTTGGGTTGGGTAGTTGTGTTGTGGTTCAGCCGAAAACAACAGTCAGTTGCATTGAGCTCAGCTGAGGCAGAGTATATCGCTGCTAGTTTCGCTAGTTGTGAGGCCATATGGCTTCGCAAGATGTTGTTTGGTCTATTTGGTTAGGCATCGAGACCTTTTGTGATTTACTGCGATAATCAGAGTTGCATAAAACTCATAGAGAATCCAGTTTTTCATGACAGGTCAAAGCATATTGGGATCAAATATCACTTCATTCGAGACTATGTCCAAAAGGGAGCAGTCAAGCTTGAGTACATCTCCACAAATGAACAGGTAGCAGACATCTTCACCAAAGTCTTACCACGGGGCAAACATGTCTACTTCAGAAAAAAGATGGGAGTGGTGAGGAAGTGTTAAATTTTGAGTACTAGAGGACAAGTGGTTCCCCATGGCTTTGATCTTTGGCCTAGGAATAAGTGTCCACTCTATTGTACTTCTTCTCCTAAAGTGACTTTATAAGTGGTAAAGTCAGTCTAATATTAAAGTGACTTTAAAAGTGATAAAGTTACATTTTAATTTTAAAGTGACTTTATTAAAGTCAATGAAGAATTAGAAAGTGAAAAAGTGACTATGAAAATAAAAGGTTAAGTGGGTTTTTATTTAAGTGGGTGAGTTAAAAAATAGAAAGTGAGAATTAAATGCACATTTATTCTCATCTTTAGATCTAAATGAATTTAAGCCATTAGATCTTAGGGTTGCCCAAAAGTTCATTTAGGGTAAAAGGAGAGAAGAAGAAAAGATCAATTCATTCTTTCATGAGCATTTGAAAGAAGGCAAGAGAGAGAAAGGAGAAATTTTTGAGCAGGGAGGAGGTGAAGGAGAGCAGCAAATCCGTATAGCAGCTTGGCACACATCCCAAGATAGCAAATCTGTACAACATTTATTGGCAGGCATCCCAAGACAAAAATCCGTACAACAATATTAGGCACGTTTTTCAAGGGAGTACAACACAAAAATCGAGGAGAAATAACAGTAGATTAAAGGCACGAATTTTGAGGCAAGTTGGGCACGATTTTCGAGGAGAGAGACAACTATACATTTTCGTACAGTTCGTACAAGTGTACACTGAATTTTGGGCACAAATCTCGATGTAGCCATACAACATTTAATGCTGTAATTTTCGATTGTGTTTTTGTCTTGCTGTTGGCACAAATTTCGAGGTGGAAGTTTAGCTCATAAATCGAGATAAGTTGGATTTTGTGAATGATATAATTTTCCTGTGTATTTCAGTTTCTCTGTAAAAGATTTTTCAGAAATAAAGAAGAGCTATCAAACTGGTTTTCCCCAAGAGTTGTAGGGGGTTTTTCCAGGGTCACATTGACCAAAAATCACCGTGTCATTTTCTGTGTGTGGCTGTTATATTTTACTGTGCATTTATTTATGCATTTTCCTGTAGTAGTAAAATCTCCAAATTTGTGTTTTTAGAAATAATTGTCATTTCCAGATTTTAGTGTTTTTATCATGCTTGGATTTAAAACTAAATGCATGGAGTGATAAGGGAAAATTGATAACCGGAGTGGGGATTGAAATTTTGTAGTGTTTCCACACAACTTTTTAAATTTGAGTTCCATCAGTGTCGACACAGACTTACTGTGCACCATTTCAAATCTCTCCAACAACTTCACAATACATTTTCCTTGAGAAAGGAAAATCTCTCCTAGCTTTTGCCAGATCTCCAAGCCTAGGAAATAGTGCATCAGTCCTAGGTCCTTCATTTTGAACTCAGAAGCTAGCTCCCTCTTACATTGATGAATGAGAGGGTCAACACTTGTTAGGAAGAGATCGTCCACATAGAGAACCAGAATGAGAGGCCTTTCTTTATCAACCTTAAAATAAAGGTTTGGATCAACATCACTTCGAGTGAAGCCCAACTTCATCAAGTTGCTATCGATCCTCTCATACCAAGCCCTAGGGGCTTGCTTCAACCTGCATACATATGTGTCTCTATCTTGGACTTCGAACCCTAGAGGTTGCTCCACATAAACCTCTTCCTTGATTGAACCATGTAGAAAGGCATTCTTCAGATCCATCTGATGGAGACTCCATCCTTGTGTTGCAGCAAGGGCAATGATAGATCAGATGGTGGTATTAGGGCGACATGTGCGAATATATCATCATAATCTATGCCTTCTTTTTGAGAGAAGCCTCGGTTAACAAATCTTGCCTTGTACTTTTCAGCATTTCCATTGACTCCATGCTTGATCTTGAAGAGCCATTTCGAGGTGAAAACAGATTTGTCCTCTGGTCTCGAGATCACTTCCCATACATCATTCTTCATGATAGATTCATATTCTTTGTGCATAGCATCCTTCCAAACTTGATGCTTTATGACTTCTTCAAATGATCCAGGCTTGGATTGTATAATAAAACTCATGGCTGCTAGGTACCCTTGGTACCTATTCAGCTTCTTAATTTCACGGAATGTCCCCCTTTGGAGCAATATGTCTCTCAACATCTTTGAGAGTGTCCCTGAGCTATTAGGGTCTCCTTTTATTAGAAGGAGGTGGATCAATAGGATCCATTGGTCCCTCAACATCGGGCATAGGTTCATCCTTCGGTTCTTCCTGCCTTCCAACTTCTTCTTCTTCTTCTTTGTCTTTCTTTGAACTAGGAAGATTCCTCACTTTCTTGAGGGCAACATCTTCATCGAAGGTGACATCGTGGCATATCTCCACTTCTCTTTGACCAGACACATAGATTCTATATGCCTTCGAGGTTTCACTGTAGCCCACAAACATTCCCTTCTTCCTAGAAGCATCCAACTTGCTTCTCTTCACTTTCGGCACATGAAAATAAAAGGACTTCCAAAAAATCTAATATGGGAGACATGAGGCTTCTTACCAGAGAAGACTTCTTCGAGAGTTTTGGAGTCCAATGTAGAATGCGGGCATCTATTTTGAGCATACACAACAATGTTCACAGCGTCTCTCCATAGAAACTTCTGAAGACCTTGTTCATATAGCATGGCATGTGGGTAGCTTCCACAATGGTTTTATTCTTTCTTTCAGCAACACCATTTTGCTCAGGAGTATACACAATTGTGGTCTCCCTCTTAATGCCAGCTTCCCTGCAAAAGTCATTGAATTCATTTGACTCATACTCGGTCCCATTATCGGACCTCAAAATTTTGATCTTCTTCCTTGTTTGATTTTCAACCAAGGCCTTGAAGGTATAAAACCATTTGAATGCTTCGTCCTCGTTCTTCAAGAAATATATCCAAGTCTGGCGGGAGAAGTCGTCTATAAAAGTCATGTAATAGGAACATCCTCCTAAGGATGTTACGGGCAGCATACCAGATAGATCAGAATGTATCAATTGCAAAATGTCAGATGTCTTTGTGACACTTGAGGGGAATGGTCCCCTTGTATGCTTTCCTTCGACACAACCTTGATATATACCTTGTCACCACCTTTCTTGCTTCGAGAAGGGCTTTATAATGAAGGTGTGCAAACCTCCGGTGCCATAGCTCGGTTTGAAGAGTTGTGTCACATGACATGGCCCCCAATGGACTTCCTCCAACTTGTTAGAGTGTATCAACTCTAAAACCAATAGTAAGAGCTTCTTGGAAGTCCTTCTTCCAAATGCGTACCTTTCAATCAATGAATGCCACCTTGAATCCTTTGTCTTCCATTGTCGAAATGGACACAAGATTCTTTTTCAAATCAGGTACGTACAACACATCTTGTAAGCAAAGGACTTAACCTTGAGATAGATGAAGGGTCACAGTCCCTGTCCCTTTCACGGGATAGGTGGCATTGTCTCCAAGGATAATCTCCAAATTAGTATCCTTCTCAATCAAATCAAAGAGGGCTACTTTATATCCAGTGAGGTGCCTTGAAGCACCACTATCAATCAACCAGACATCTAGGGTGTCGGGAGGAGATGCAACAGAGAGGGAAGATACAAGAATATATTCATTTTTCTTATGATCAACTACATTGGATTCATCATACCTGGAATTCCTTGACCTCTTGAAAGGTTGGCCATTTCCACTTCGATTAGAGGGAGCCTTCCTCTTTCCTTTGAACTTGTTGTTCCTTTGATTGCCATTCCCCCTGAAGTTGTTGTTGTCATCATCTCTAGGAGAGTCCCTTCTATTGGGGCACTCCCTTGCACAGTGACCAAACTTGTTACAAGTTTAACATCTTCCCTTCCTTTGGGCCTCGCTCTTCCATGGTTTTGATTTCTCGGACCACCATGGTTCCTCTTCTTTGCGTGAGCGGTAAAGGCAGTAGGGTCACCTCCATTCCAATTAGAGGGATGGTCTCTCTTCATCATCCTTGTCTCATCTTGAGTGCATCTTGTCAACAATTCATCAAAATCAAGAATCACATTATTATTAAGAATAGTAGTGTTGAATGCATATCATTCCTGGGGGAGTCCTCCAAGAGCAATGAGGACAAACTCTTGATCAACTACCTCTTCTCCAATGTCTAGGAGATCATTCCTGATTTATGTGAACCTCATAAAATATGATTGAATGGATTCATCTTTGCCCTTCTTATTCTTCAATTTGTTCTTGAAGAAAAGAACTTGATTAGCATTGCTAGCCCTCAACATGCTAACCAACTTATGATACATCTCTTTAGATGTGCCCAGCTCGGAGATATAAGCAACCAAGTGCTTATGTATAGAATCCTTGATAATCATCTTCGCCTTGACTTCCCCTCTTTTATATTTTGTCTTTGTGGCAGTCGGTGCATTTGATGGAGGCTCATGAATCTTCCCCTGCACATAATCCATGACACCTTGATCTTCTAATACCAAATCCAAAGACATCTTCTAGGCTTGATAATCAAACTTATCAGTCAACTTATCATTAGTGTTGAAACCCTTGTAGGTTGAGGAGGCCATTGGTCCTTGATAAGACTTCTTCTTCAATGATTGCTTTTCACACTATCTTGGGCTTTGTCTTCACCTTAGCTCTAATACCTTGTTAAATTTTGATAACCATGGTATGTTCTATGCTTAAATGCAATTTACTTCAATCTTTTTTAAGGCCCAATTTAGATTTAGCAATCACATAAACATGAATGTAAAATGCGGATAGGTCATAGAACATAATAATAGATCAAGAGAAGACAAGCCAAATAATATAACATAATTTGTAATTCTTCTTGTCCAACAAATATAGAGACAAATATTTGTTACAATAGTCAACAGGATGCCCTAGCCAGCGAAGACATGAGTTGGCCAAACCAACTTTTCCAATATACCAAAACAACCTTTCCCCAAGTGTCACACACACCCCTCAAAGACAACTCCAAAAAGTCAACATCAAATGGTTAACGTAGAAGTCAAAGTTGCGGTCAACTGTCAGCAGTCAAAGTCAATGTCCAACCTCGATTTTTGTGCCCTCCATTGCGGCCTCAAGAAATTAGGATTTCTCTGCTGAAATTGAAGTCAAAGCTCAAGTGTTGACCCAAAGTCAATGCTGTCCAGAAAGCCCTAAAACAGTCCGCAATTTCTTCAGGTTCAGATTCACACGTGTGAGGGATGGAAGCCTCTCCTAGGCTGTATGAACCAATCAGATCACAAGAAGAATGTGTGATGAGATGATGATGGAATGAGGATCATCTCTCTCCTATTTATATCCATCAATGAGGGTGTCTGACACATCCGTTGGGGCTTGTGAGGCTACATTACAAATCTGGTTGACCTTGTCAATTTGCACGTGTGGAAAATAAAATCAAAATATAAGCTCTGCTCATTCAAACAAGATGATCTTTAGATCAATCTTGCACCTCTCTGAAAGAGGAATCAAACAAAAATACAATCATCATCATATGAGCAGTGCAACATGGAGTTTGGACCTAGTTGCCCAAAATTAACTGAAGTCTTTATCAGTGTACTCTCCACCATTGTCTGATCGCAATGTCTTGATCCGTGTTCTTGTCAGATTCTCCACCAAAACTTTAAACTCCTTGAATCGACCAAAGACTTCGTCCTTGGTCAAAAAGTAGATCCAGGTCTTCTTGGAATGTTCATCAATAAAGGTGACAAAATATTCGGCACCACTAAAAGCTCTAATGGACATTGGTTCGCAAATGTTCGAGTGTATTAAGCTCAACACACTCTTAGCCCTATTACTGCTTCTATGGTATGCTGCCTTGGCATACTTTCCCAATATGCACCCTTTGCAGACATCATCTCGCTTGGTGCTCAGTTCTGGAACTCCCATCATAGTCTTCTTGAGAATTCTTAACGCCCCATGATGCAAGTGCCCCATTCTCCTGTGCCATAATTCAAGTCCTTCTCATCAGTGCCATTGGGGATTCAAGCTGTAACTTGTAGAGTTTATTGTTCCTGACTCTGATTTTTGCCTTCTTCTTCCAACTTGTGTGTTTGACGTATACTCTATTGCCAGCCAATGAAGTAAACGTCATAGCCCTTGTTTTGAAGTTGCGACACAGAGAGTAAGTTCATCCCCAAACCAGGCACATGCAACACATTGGTGGCCTGAAGCTTATTACCAACTTCCGTTTGAAATACTATGGTACCTCTTCCAACAAAGGTACATTTCGCCGTTTATTTCCCATGGTGATTTTAGAGTTCATATGCTCTTCTTGGTAGTTTGAGAAACATGCTCGCACTCCTGTCATGTGAGCAGAAGCCCCACTGTCAATATACTCTTAGGAGAAGCAGAGCTTGACACACAAGCAAATTCTTCTTCCAATCTGGATGCCAGAACAGAAACATCATGATCCATCTGTTCTTTCATGCTTTCCTTCTTCTCTAGAGAACTACGTGAACCCTTCCGAGTTGCTGCTGCAACAACATCTTGTCTATGTTCTATCGCCGATTCTCTGCTCTTGTTACTCATCTTTGCTCTGATACCATGTGAAAATTTCAATCAACACATTGGTGGCTCGAAGCTTATTACCAGCTTTCGTTTGAAATACTATGGTACCTCTTCTAATAGGGGTACATTTCGCCTTATTGCCCATGGTGATTTTAAAGTTCATCTGCTCTTCTTGGTAGTTTGAGAAACACACTCGCACTCCCGCCATGTGAGCAGAAGCCCCACTGTCAATATACTAGATCTCAGGAGAAGCAGAGCTTGACACACAAGCAAATTCATCTTCTAATCTGGATGCCAAAATAGAAACGTCGTGATCCATATGTTCTTTCATGCTTTCCTTCTTCTTTGGAGAATTGCGTGAACCCTTCCGAGTTGCTGTTGCAGCAACGTCTGATCTATGTTCTATCGCCGATTCTCTTCTCCTGTTACTCATCTTTGGTCTAACACCATGGGAAAATTTCAATCTAGAAAATATTTTTGCAGTGATAGATTTATTTCTCCTACTTATTATTTCCAATAATTTATTTACAAAATTCTTCCAGTAAATTTTGAAATAAATACTACTGCAGCATTCACTTGAGTATATCCAGAGAAAGGAACAGTAAGAAATACAAGCATAAGTATCAATCACATATACACGCTAATTTTTGGACAATTGTCCTTGGAAAAACCCAACGCGGGAAATTCGGTGCAATAGGTGAGGGTTTATATATTATTCTTCAACAATGAAATTCTTTACAAGGATATTATTGGTAGATTTCTTTAGAAAACACTTGAGATAAATTCTTCGGAACCCTTTGGAGATTTTCTGACACTCGAAAGACCCATTGCTTCACTCTGTGTGTCTCTCTGCATAGTGCCTGCGTCAGACTGCGTCACTCTGCGTGGGTTCTCTATGCTGCTGCTCTGCGCTCGCCTTCTCTAGCCTTATGCATCCTTGTCTCCTCGACCTTTGTCATTGCTGACTCCCTCTCCTTCTGCCCTACAGCTCTCCCTCTGAAATCGAATTCTATTCCTTCATAATCGACTTCCTTTGAGTTATTGAGTGTATGCCTGACTTGCTTTCCAAATGACCCTCAAGCCTTCTTTTATAATCTTCTCATTGATGAATCAACGACCTAGATTAAAAGTCTAATCAATGGCCAAGATTAAAACTTGACTTTATCTTCGTTATCTAGAAGATTCACACTATGTTTTATTAATACCCATTAATTATTTAATTTCCCTAAGTTTAGACTTAGGGTCTACATTAAAATAATTAATTATTTTAATAAAACATAAACAGAGTGGAATTTCCACAAACGGTTTCTGGGTTCCTTGGAATTCTGACGTCCAAGCCTCCTTACAAATTTTGAGACCTGGAACACTTTCCAATCCTACAAAAATCAACACCATGATGCATATAGAGAGGCATATTCAGCGGACGAGGACTTCAAGGAGGTGTTTCGACAGTTTCAAAGCCAGAGCCATGTGCATGATGGTGATGGTGTAGTTGAGTACCATCTCAAGGATGGGTTACTTTGCAGGATGGATAAGTTATGTGTTCCTAAAGATGAGTGTGTAGCTAATTAGAGAGGCTCACACCTCCAAGGTTACAAGGCACTTTGGTGTAGGAAAGAGAGTGACCAACTTGCAGAGGTGTGTGTATTGGCCCAAGATGCAAGAACATGTAGCTAGGTTCATAACAGGATGCATGCTTTAATGTACTAACAAGCCCAATAATAGGAAAAAGGGTCTATATTATCCTTTGTCTATACCCACTTGTCCTTGCGAAAGCATTTCCATGGACTTTGTTGGAGGTTTACCAACAAGTAGGAAGGGGCATGATTAGCTGTTTTTGTTAGTTGACAAGTTCATCAATATGTGTGTTCTGATGCCTTGTAAAAAGACCATCAATGGGCAAGAAGCAGGGAACTTGTTCTTTGAACAGGTTTGGGTGCAGTTTGGAATACCAAGGAGCATTCTTTTAGATAGGGACACAAGATGTCTTAGTGCATATTGGAGTACATTGTGGGAGAATGTAAGGAACAAAGTTCGTATACTTGGAGGAATGCTCTGATACCAATGTAAAAGACAAAGTTCGTATATGCAGTAATAATCTTCAGAATACTTCGAAGACAAATACATCCATTATAGGACAAGTAACTGTATATTCAATATTATATAAAATAATTGATGAGATGATTACAAATGAGGGTGAGGGCTAACTTATATACCCTAGGCAGTTACCTCTTCACAAACGGTCATGTCCTAAATGTTGGAAAATCAGTAGAAAATCAATAGAGATGGTAGTTAAACGATTTTCCTCTTAATGCCATTAACTTGTGATATTCAATGTTCCACCAAGTCCCCTGGAGGTGGGAGTGAGGGGGCGAGTGAGCGTGGGAGCAGCCTATACAAAAGCTCCCTACCGATTTTCAGGAAACGTGGGGGGACGTCGGGGTCATAAAAATTATAAAAAATAAAAATATATATTAATATTATAATATTGTATATGATATATCATTGAATAATATAATATTATTGTTCATTTTTGCAAGGAATGTATATACAGGTAACAACCATCAATGATCATACACTTACATCATGAAAGATAAATGATAAAATCATAAATGATAAATGATAAAATTTAAAAATTATAAATCGATGAATAATGAATCATGAACCATCTAACTGAAACAAATTTAAAACTTAAAAGTTAAAACATAAAACATACATCATAGATTCATCATTCATATGTAACTTTGTCACTGCAGTGTATAATCATTAATGAAACATAAAACATATAGTTTAAAGTTATGTCTGAAACAGTGAAACATAAAACATAAATGATAAAAGTTTAAAACATAACATATGAATATCAAATGATATCATCATAATGATAAATAAGCATAAATGCTCAAGGTAATGCCCCACTATTCTCTGCATCCAGCTGCTGCACGAATATATCAGGATCAACCATGTCACCATCTGAATCAGAATCACTTGGATTCTCAAACATGCTAAGCGGCACACCAACCAACCCCGTTTGTCTCATCAAGCCTCTCCTCCATATCAACCTGTGCATCATCCTCTGGATCAACATCCCATCGGGTTGCTGGTCCCTTCAAATACTCAGGTGTCTTCCTATGCTCAAGACGTAGGGCACTGTGCACGACAACTAACTTCTCAGCTCTTTTAGAGGTAAGCCTATTCCTCTTGATAGAGTGTATGAAGCTATATGTGGACCAGTTCCTCTCTGCTGCAGAGGAACTAGCAATCTGAGACAACACACGCATAGCAAGATGTTTGAGCTCTGGAGCACCATCCCCATTCATCCTCCACCAACCAACAGCGTTATCTTGGGCTAGATCATCGCGATCTGCCTGAGCACCATGTGTGTTGAAGGGGCCACTAAGAGATGCAAACTGAACAAACTGTCTTCGCAACTTTGCCCCCTCCTCACTGTACATCTTTGCAATTGTAGCTAGGAAGCCACTCTTTACCTCTGGATCATCAATAGGAGGCACTCTCCCAGGCCTTTCAACATACCATTTTGGGTTTAATGCATATGCTGCCATGTGCAAATGTGTGTTCATGCGATCCCACCTACGCTGAATGATGGGTCGAATTTGGGATGGATAGAACTCTGATGAGGGCTCCCTTTACTTAATGGCTGCCTTCACACGACCCAACATGCTAACAAAGGCCTCATAGATTTCTCCAAGGCTAGGAGAATCCGTATCAGTGTAACGAATGACCTCCACAATAGGGCCCAAGAATGACACCAAATAAGCACAATCCGCCCACCAATCATTGTCCAACACCTGAAGCCTGACCTTTTTCCCTGAGTCTGCCTTTGATTCTGACCACCTTCCCCAGTCTGAACTCACAACCAAGGATTGTAGAGGTGCTTGTATCTCTAACATCCTCTCCAATAAGAGAAAATAGCTAGCATATCTAGTATCGGTGGGCTTGAGGAATTCCTTCCTCGTGTGAGCCCTGTACATGGCCAAGGAGGTGTGGTGATTGCAGATAAACATCTGTACATCTCTAGCAGCTGTCACCAAATATAATATCCACTGAATTTTGCCCATGTCCTTCAGTGCATTATTGAGTGCATGCACACAACAAGGAGTCCAAAAAATATGTTGATACCTATTTTGAATCAATAACCCAGCTGATCTACAAACTGCTGCTGCATCTGTCACAACCTGCACCACACTATCAACACCAACATCCTCTATAGCTTCTCGAAGAAGCTCAAATTGGAAAGCTGCATCCTTGCGCTTTCCAGAACGATCAACAGCTTTAAGAAAGAATGGACCTTGTGCACATGTCACTATGATGTTGATTAGTGGGCGTTTTCGGATGTCAGTCCATCCATCCATAACAATAGAGCAACCAAACCTCATCCATGTTTGTCTCATTCTCTCTTTTTGCACATTAATTTTAGACACTTGTCTATCTAAAATTGATGTTCTTAGCTTATGTTCTCCAGGTGGTACATATGAAGGCCCTATTTTTGCAATTGCTTGGACCATTTCCTTGTAATAAGGTGAACGCACAACATGGAAGGGAATTCCATTGGAAAAAAGAAATTTGCCATTTGCATCATCTGTGTCATCTCGATCTATAATATTGTACATCCTAGACACTGTAGCACCCATGACAGAAGAACGAGATGCATCTACGAAACCTATAGCACCCTTTGCCTTTTTTTATGAAACACTGGATGGATCAACATTTCTGCTAGAAAACATTCCCTTTGTAGTGGCTGTCCTTTCTAGCCTCCAAAGTTGCTCTCTTAGAGCTGGAGTCATGTGCTTTGAGAGACACATATTGACTCCTTTACCTGTGATTGCTAAAATATGTTGCTTCACCCTCGTATAGCTGCCAACAAAGTGATGGCCACAAATATTGCAAACCCAATCACGTGAGCCACCTCCAACTTTTGGATTTTTTTTAGGAAGTCTGGTTGCATAGATTAGAAGTGGTTTGTGATGATTAAAGGGCCCCTTTGCAAATTTTTCCAGATTTGTTGGTGGGCCTTCAAAATTTAGTGACCTCTTGTGACTGCTTTGAACTTCAATTTCTTGGTGTGCGTCTTCTAACAGATTATCACTATAGGTGCTCTCACTGTCACGACTGTTAGGTGAATGACTTCGGCTCATGGTTTAAACTTGCTGCAATTGCAAAAAAAAAAAATCAATTTCGAAATAAATTTAAATTATAAAACAATGAACATTGAAAATTTCAAATTTGTTATACTAATAGTAATTACTAATTACTAATTAATTAATAAATTTAAAAATTAAATTATCTGTTCTCACCAAAATTTTTGAGTTCTGTTTAATTTTTCATTGTGTCATTTCGTCAAACAATTTGCAACAGTATGGCTGTAGGTGCACTTCAATTTATTTTTAAATTTTATGATTTATCATTTATCCCAAACAGAGAATCTGTAGGACCAAATAGATGCCCAGAATGCACTTTGACAGCGGTAATATACTTTTAAAATTTTATTAACTCAGAAATTTTCAAATTAATTGAAATTCATTTTAAAATTTAAAATTTTTAAATTTTTTACAGTCTATAGACTCTAGAGTCTAGAGTCTAGACATTCAGGAATCGGTTCCTTATGGATCTAAAATAGATCTTCCAATATGCTCGAGTCCGAGTTCCTGGCAATGCGATGGCGGCTTGCTCTGCTGCAATGCGGGGTGCTCAAGCTACAATGGCGGGGTGCTCAAGCTGAAGTGGCGGCGGGGTGCTCAAGCTGCAATGGCGGGCGGAAATGTATATCATATGGCCGGCGACTAACATACGACGGGGTGCTCACTGCTCACGTTGCAATGGCGGGCGACTATGGCGGGCTACTATGGCGGAAATGTATATCATATGGCCGGGCAGAAATGTATATCATATGGCCGGGCATAAATGTATATCATATGGCCGGGCAGAAATGTATATCATTTGGCCAGCGGAAATGTTTTAACTTTTATATATGGTGGGCGGAAATCATAAATGTTATAAGTTTATAACTAATATATTCATAACATTGATAAACCTATGATATAATATATTCAATTTAATTCATAATTAAAATTTCATTGCTAATTAAATTAAAAAAAAATCGATTTTATTAATATTTTTTTCATTTAATTTTTTTTTTTTTTTACATGTGTGCCCTAGCTGCCCCCTCCAGTCCTCTCTCGTCCCCTCACGCCCCCTTCACGCCCCCTCCCGTCCCCTCACGCCCCCTCGACCCCTCTAGATGGGGAAACGTCCCCTTTGACGTCCCCTCCAAATTTTCTAAAATTGGGAGCGTCGGGAAACGTCCCCTAGAAGTCCCCAAGACCCCGAATCGCGCGGGGGGGGGGTGGGGCGAGGATTCTAGACCCTTAGGGGGGGACGAGTCCCCGTGTAACACTGGTGATATTTTTCATTATTAGTATTTGATCTCTTAGTTATCTTTTCTTATCATCAAGATTAATGCCAAGCAAACGAATAAAGGAGAACACAAGATATATGCACACTGCCAGGGCAAAACCCCCTTGAGGGGAAAACTAGTCACAAAATTCTTCCTTCATTAGATTTAAGACAAGACGACCATAACCCTTACAAACTAGTCTAGACTACCTCCATCAAATCATCCTTTCACTGTGTCTGCAAACCAATACTGTGTGAGTACCAAATTCTTGTCATACTGAGACATCATTACTGCGAGACCTTATCACTGTAAGGTCACCAAACTGTGATACCACCGAATTGTACTTGTCACTGTGATTTCATCGAACCCTCAACATTGTAGAAGCATCGAGCCTTAACACTGTTATCACTTTGATAGTCCGAGACTATGGAGACACCAAAATTATCGATTGTAATTTCTGAACCTTTTCCTCTGCAATTAGCCCGAGATTTTGTGATTTAACCGAACTCCTATCTTGCAGTAATACCGAGACACTATTTGAAATCTTCTCCGAACTTGCTTGACTGTAATTCCATCTGAAATTTCTACTTTGAAATTCGAATTGTTTTGTGGTAAGTAATGCGAAACCTCAACCTGGTATATATAGTAGTTTGCCCATCTTAAATGAGCTGACATGATCATTATGAACCATTGTGTTTCAAATTTTATGGTAAGGTCGACTTGAGTTATATTAATTGAAGTCGACGTATAGATAATCTATTTGAGGCTGACATGAAGACTTTGGAGAGGAGGATGACATGATGGAGGAGTACAAATAACAAATTGACTTTGACTTAATCCTAAAGCCTTAAATGGAGGCTTGACCTATAACCATTGACCCAGGCATGAAGCCCATGCTTTAACAAGTCAATTCGACAATAATAAAATTCTTTTCTTTTGACAAATATATTACATCTTTGACTTAAAGTACAATGAAGACCTAACCTAGTTACATTTTCCAACACTCCCTATTAACTAGGGAGGTATTCATATTTACATATAACCAAAGAAGTACGTGGGAGATCTCAAACATCATTTATGAAGAAGTTTAGGCACCACAATGCCATGGACTAAATTCCTGACCATGGTAATCTATCCATTGATCTCTCAACAATTTGGGCACCGAAATGCCACGAACTAGATTCCTGACCACGACAATCTATCCGAGTGGGACTAAGGTGGATTCAAGCTTTCAACCCTTTTAGGCACCATCAGGGTTACTTGCTAACCATCAACCCAAGGATCCAGGTGTGTATCCAAAATCATAGCTCTTTAATCAACACAACCTTTCGAACTTTGGGACCTAGACATCAACACAAAGTGTCGGCCAGATGTCTTCCCAGGATATGCTTCACTCACAAAGCCTCAACACTCCTTGTTCCAGCAGATCAAGGATGACCAATCTCTCCCAATCAAATTGATTGGTAACCAACATGTTATCAAATCCTTCGAGAGATTTTCCTATACAAACACAACCCCAATCAATATTATACTTTCACATGTACATAAATAGATACAAACCTCTTGGGTCATTCTAGATGTGGCTCCTCAACTCAGTAGGACTATAAACCGAATCTTTGATAGAAGATTCCTCAATTATATGCTTTCCTTTCCTACTTCTCATGCAACAACAAATCCTCCGAAATTCATCCTTCAATCAAAACCAAGCTATGCCTTCCTTATCAACCAGGAAGCATCTCTTCATCCAGACTCCCTCTTAATCTTAGGGAGATCTCTTCTATGTAGGCTTCCTCAGGGAGATCAACTTCTTCTTTTTGACATTGGAGAATCTTTCACGACTTCCAACCATTTCATCAAAGTTATCATCATTCTAATCATGCTTATCACTTCCACGAGCATCTTCACCATATTGACGATTGTGTACCTGCACAACTTAGATAGCAAGTACAATCAAATCTATAGAAGCATGAAGTTAGCCATATCAGAATCACGGAAGCATTTCAACTTTATACATATCGGAAACCCAAACTTAATTACAAACAAGAGACATATACTCTTCAACATTTTGCTAGGGATTTTGTCATAAACCCTAGTCTACTTCATAACAACTTTTTATTCCATCTAGGTTTTCAATGTTTCTTCCAAAGGTATGACATACCTTACTACAACATATAGCAAACCCTAGAAACAATTCAGTCAAATATAAAAGATCCAACAACCTTTCAAAATTCATTTAGACTTCTCACTAGGGTTTCATACAAATCCTAGATTTCTTTCAAAAGAGTCAATCAAAACAAATCACAGCTTAGTCATTAACATGACCAACTTCCACTCGGGTTAGTTGTAAACCCTAGATTTCCAATCAACCATCAATCCCAACCAAAAGCTCAGATTCCAACAATCTTACACAAATCTCATATTATCATATTGTCATCGTACATCAAAGATTTTCACTTCTACTAAGTTTCAACCCTAGAATTCGATTTTCACAATCTCAATAATCACAAATAGATTTTCAGATTGTTACATCACACATACTAGAGAATTTAACTACTACTAGGGTTTAGCTACAAAACCCTAGATTTCCAAATATCAACATCCTAGAATCTCAGACAAGGATTTATATTAAATCCTAAGACTTATGACCATCAATAACTAGGTCAACACACATATCTAGGAATTCATAATCATTCATAAGCATATTATGTGTTAGTTAAACCCGACTTCACAAATATCAATAGAAGTTAGACATATAACAAACTTGATTGGACTAGGGTTTGATCAGACAAACACACATATACCAAGTAAATCATTTTAAGACTTTGTAAGGGTCTTGCTTACACTTTCCACCAAACCCTAATGAGTTAGGGTTTCAATGTAGAAACATAGCAAACCCAACATTACCAGACCTTCAAAGGTTCGGGATTTTAGACCTTATCATTCAACCCTAACAAGTTAGGTTTTCCTGATCATACCAAAATCCCAAATATGACATCATCAATAAAACTTCAGATAACATTTCACGATATCCCTAAGCAGTTTAGGGTCTCAAACATTCACATTAGGATACCCTTCGGTTATAGTTTTTCAGAACCTCTTCTAGTGTTCTACAAAATCAGTTAAAAATATGAGTGGTAGATTTATTAAGTGATGAATCACCCAGAACACGAATCATTATGATTCAATATAACTAGACATAACAATCTTAGTAATAAATTGTCAAATGAATATACCTTTAATATAAAGAAATCAATGTATTATATTTTAAGGCATACCTTTGTTTCTTGACCAACCTGGTAAGGATTCCTTGAAGTGTTTTCTTTGTACTAGGCCAAGATCCTGTAATACATACTTACAAGCTAACCATGTGATATCAAGAACGTGATTTAGATTTCCTATATAGCCAAGGAGGATGGATTTCTATGAAAAGTCATTTTTTCTCTCAATCAACCACTTTTGCTTCAAATCCTAGATTACTTGTAAATCCTAGAGGTAGAGGATTAAGGTTCTAAGAGTACATTCTTGATCTTAGACTAGATAGAAACAAAGATTATATGAACCATAATAGAAATTGGTTCCTTGGACTGTCAATTTCGATTTCCATAGACTTCACATTCTTTATATGATGACCGAGTTTTCTTCATGTGGAAGCATACTGTGGAAGCATAGAAATCATCTTTCCACCAACTCTGAGATCTTTGTCACTGTGGAGGCATCGAAACTATCTTTGTCTCACTGTAGGAGTCTCAAAACTTCCTCTCTGTGGTAGTACTGAGGTACCACTGTGTTGTCATCTTGTAATATCACTGAAACTGTGGTGACTATGGAGGTACTGAACTGTGGAAATACCAAATCCTTGTAATAGCATCAATGTTATGTATCCAGGCCTTCACTGTGTTGAGAGTGAAACCTTCTCTCGGTGAGGGAACTGAACCCTTATCATTGTAGTGGTACTGTGACCTTCTCTTTGTAATAGTATTGAGCCTTTCTTACTGTGATATCACCACCGTGATAGAACCAAGTCTCATATATTGTATTAGCATTACTGAAATAGCACCGGGTTGCGGTCACAAGATCATAATCATTGTAGTGGTACTGTGACCTTCTCTTTGTAATAGTATTGAGCCTTTCTTACTGTGATATCACCACTGTGATAGAACCAAGTCTCATATATTGTATTAGCATTACTGAAATAGCACCGGGTTGCGGTCACAAGATCATAATGTTGTGAAAGCACAGAGACTGTTGATATGGTGATTGAGATGACATCGAGACCCTTTGCCTTCTCCGAATTTCTGAGTAAGTGATGTGAAGCTCTCATATCGTTCTGCATCAAGACCTTTACTGTGATTTTGTATCAAATAGATACACCGAGTCTGAGTCTTATTTCTGTGACTAGCTCACTGTAGTATTCGATCCATTAGCCTAGAACTGCCCTTCTTCAAACTGCCTTTTGACCATGACCATACCTCTGATACCATGTTGGAAAATCAATAGAGATGGCAGTTAAACGATTTTCCTCTTAATGACATTAACTTGTGATATTTTTCATTATTAGTATTTGATCTCTTAGTTATCTTTTCTTATCATCAAAATTAATGCCAAGCAAACAAATAAAGTAGAACACAAGATATAGGCACGCTGCCTGGGAAAACCCCCCCTCAAGGGGAAAACCCAGTCACAATGGAGGCTTGACCTATAACCATTGACCCAAGCATGAAACCCATTCTTTAACAAGTCAATTCAACAATAATAAAATTCTTTTCTTTTGACAAATATATTACATCTTTGACTTCAAGTACAATGAAGACCGAACCTAGTTACATTTTCCAACACTAAAGACATGCCTCTTCACTATTAATGACTATTAGTTAACCTTATTATGATTATTATTGTTTACATTAATTTAATTATTTTTATATGAATTATATTCATAACATAGAAGCTGGACACAAAGTTAAAGAGGTCTACAACATTCCGTTCATAGACAGATGGGCAAACAAAAATAGTTAACATGACTTTGGTGCAACTTTTGAGGGGAAGAATCAGAAGCATTTGAGGACCTGGGATGAAAATCTGGCATATACACAACACTCTTATAGTAGAGTGGTCCAGACTCCAAACTTCTACTAGTAAGTCCATGTCTGAAACTCATTTTGGATATTTGCCACCTTCATCTTATAGGGGATGCCTTAAGGGCAAAATAATTTGTTGAGAAGATCAGGTAGATCCATCTATAGGTACATGAGACATTGTAGAAATCCTAGGAAAAATACAAGGCTAGACATGATCAACGTAGAACAGAGAAGTCCTTCATAGTGGGAGATAGAGTATGGTTATAGTTTGATGAGGAGAGGCTACAAGGTCCTGGTAAGAAAATCAAGGATTTGCGATATGGTCACTTTGAGATACTGGAAAGGGTCAGAGATAATGCCTATCGACTCAATCTACCCCCATACATGCACATTTACTCAGTGGTGAATGTAGAGAATTTGAAACTCTTTGAACCTTCCATGCTATATCAGGAAGTGGAACAAGTCCTACCTTCTATAGAGGATTTGGCACTAGATGCTTAGGCAGAGTTGACAGAGGATACAATTTTGGAGAGGAGGTTTAGAATTACAATACAAGGGCAACATGACCTTTGGTAGATTGGGTTGAAAGGATACTTCGAGGCCAAGCCAAAGGTACACTCGAGAGAAGGTGGAGGAAAAATTTCCTCCCCTCATTCAGTGTAAGCTTTTCGGGAACAAAATCCTCCCAAAATGGGGAAGTGTGATTCGGATTGGATCGTTATATTGTTTGTCATCCATCTTGAAGTTTTTAGAGTGGAAAAAGTGGAGGAATGAACTCACAAGACCATTTTTACTGGCAAGTTCTAGTTGTGAAAATTGAGATTTGAAATATTTCGGAAGAGGCATCAAACGACATTTTTTGGGGTAGAATTTTGCTGTTTAAGCACAACACCATTATGCACTTTTCTAAACACAAAGACCTTTCTAATGGCGCAAGAATCGTGTCAATCAGAGTCCATATGCAAAAGTTATACCACTCTAAAGTTGACCTTCCTGTTTTGACTACAAGAATTCGAGAGGATGCGACATAGACACCCATTATTCATGGAAAATGGGCTAGTCATGTGATTATGACAAAGAAAACTCTAGAAGAGTCCATATTGTAGCTCTAGTTATGGAGTCAAACTTAACCAATAGTAGGCTCTTAGGCTGTGTTATAACTGGGCCACTAGGAGGAAAAGAGGTTCCATTCTATTTCAGTGCATTTTGTTCCATAGACGAGGAGAGCAATTGAGAATGGATAGGGAGAGAGCAAACAGAGAAGGCTTGTGCATTGTAGCAGCCCACGGGCCAAAAGCCTTACTTCTTTGTACTTGCATCCATTTTCCATTCAGAGAAAGAGAGCATAGCAACCTCACCTCCCAGCTGAATTTTCTCCCAAAAGGGTTTCCGAGGTTATATCTTGCTTGAATTGTGTTGATGTTCTCAATTTTCTGCATAATTATAATTTGCATGGATATGTTAATAAAGGTTGTCATTGATGTCAATATGGCATTGAATGAGATGTCAATATTCTTGAGATGCCTGGTTCCAGATGATGATGCCATGACTCTTGCTTGACGAGGAGACCATTAATGATGATGTCAAAGTCTATGAAGAAGTCTTGTCGTGCCTATTGATCATAAAGCCCTAGAAATCATGATGATGTGCTTACTCTTGATAAAGAAGCCTAGAACCCGGATGATGTACTTACCCTCGATGTGGAGGACTATACTTAATGACACATGATGATGTCATACTCTTGAATGACCACACTTGATAATGGTCTTGATGACATGGTTGAAAGATTACTTTGAAGTTTTCCCAATAACAAATTAATAAAGGCTGCACTATGACTTATCGCTGCACGAGTATATGATGACATGAGATGATACATTCATTGTTGGATACTATTATGACATGGATGTCATACATGATCCTATGATGATGAAGAAGCCAAACAATAGAGGAGCCAATCGTTGGAGAAGCCATTCTGTCCCAAATATTTTATGCACAAAAATTGAAGGACAGTCACATTAAAAAATATTTTTCACCATCTTAGAGGCAGCATTTCTTTGTGAGACATTCACCATCCTTTAGAGCAGAATTTTTGCTCTCCAACAAGCCCTTACTTGCCGCGAAACTCCCAGCGGTTTGAGTGAAAATGAATTTACAAGGTTGGAAAAATATTAGTTGTATGCAGGCCGACATGAAACAACTCATGCAAGTCGGCTTCTCGGCCAACGGACGTGACTCTTCGTCAAAAAGCAAAATATGTATAAATATGACGTTAAAACACTTCATCTTGGCATCATTTTTCAGTGATCATTTCAGAGAGAAGATACAGAACAAGAAGGAGGCCGAGAGGACATAGAAGTTCACTGTTTGGGCATTGTTTTTAAGGATACATTACAGTTTGGACTGTTGGACAGTCTGTTAAAGGCTCCGTTGAAAGTTTAAAGACCTCACACAGCACTGTGGGCAATTATATCTGTGGTGGACAAAGAACTCGGATCAATTGCAGAAGATATAAAAAGGGACAGCGAATGAGTATAGGAGATAAGTCTTCAGATTTGTGTGTGGACATATAACGTTTTGACAGTCCTGAACTCTCTGAACCTATAGCTTGAGAATGAACCAAACAATGGACTGTTATCTTGGTACAAGGCTCAGTTGAAGGCTCAGAAATAGGCTTGGATCTGCTCCTGTGTGTGGCAGTCACCGATTGGAGAAATTCAAAGGCAGCAACCTTGTGTGTATCTATGAACTAAGCTCGAAAGCAACAGACCTTGATACCTCAAACCTGTAATAATCTACAGGAGTTCAGATTTATTGCTTGCAACTTGGACACCTACAGGCTCACTGTAATCCACTGTAGTTTCGGATCTGCTTCTACTTGAACCTGTTTTGTGGCTTGATGCACATACACAGCAGATCGGACATGTGGAGGAGGCATTGATCGCAGTTTTGTGTGAAAGGTCCAAACCTTTGGAGCACTATACCTCTTTGAGCTCGGACTTAGCACAGATTATTAGCTCAGGTTTTATAGCTCAGGTTATTAAACAAACCTCAAGCTTGGATCTACATCTGTGCCTCCGAACCTTTGACATATCCAGTGGACAGTTTCTTATGTGAAATCTTGGACCTATGTGAAGCTCGGACATTATGATTACCTTAAGAACAGTCACTTCAGTCCTGTAGCTTACTTTTGCTGTAAACATTATCTTTTGAATACACCTTGGAACAGTTGATAAGTTACCTTGGAGGCTTGAAATTCAGACTTGCTCACCTGTGAAGGAATAAGGAGTTTTGGGTGCAACAATACGGTGAAAATATTTTTGAAGCAACAGTATTGAGGGCAGATTTTGTTAGCACAGTTGAAGCAAATTTCAAATAATAAGCCATTGGACATCTATTGATGTAATCAGTGATACATCGAAACAAGACATTTGGGAGCATGTTTTGAAGGTGTATAGAAGCAGTGTTGAAGGATTTTCTGAAGCAAAACTATAGACACCTCTGAGCAGACTTTGAAGAAGAAATAAGGCCAGCAAATATTGTACTATTGAAGATATCCTTATGACAACCTTGGAGAAGCATACCTCAATTGAAGGAGCAGGCCATTAACGTTAATTGGAGCACTTTTTGAAATACTCTGGAACAAGCCTATTGAAGACACCTTGAGGTATTCTTCAAGACATTTGGAGCACTTGTAAGACACCCTTGGAGATCATGGTACATTGCTGATGTCATCATGAAGTGACCTTGGAGAAATTGTTTGGGTACGATGAAGAGCAGTGGTGACTCCTTCTAAGAAGAAAAAGGTTGTCATTGATGACGTAATGTGGAGACTACAATGAAGACTAAGTGAAGATTGTCAGGGCTAGTTGAAAAAGATTTTGGGAGCCGTGAAGAATAACCAAAGATATTTTGACGAAGTGAAGTTGTGGGTTGGAGCCCAAGAGGTTGGAGCCTCATAGAGACAAGGTCGGTGCCTTGGAAGATAGGGTTGGAGCCCTAGAGGATAGGAGTCCTCAAGAGACCAGGTTGGAGCCTGTACCAGATATTGGGTTGGATCCTTTGAGGTTGGGGCCTCAGAATAGACAAGGTTGGAGCCTTGGAAGTCCAAGTCGGTGCTTGGCAAATACAGGTTGGAGCTTGGGAGATTGAAGATTGGTGTCTTCATCTAGGGTTGGAGCCCGACGTATATTGTACTTAATTTATTGTAAAGAAGAAATTAATAAAAGCATTTATTCTTATTGTTAATTTTGTGTTCTAAATATAGGTGATCTAATTGGTAAAAATAACAATTGAAAAGAAACACTGATTCACCCCCCTCTTAGTATTTCCAACAGGATACACAATAAACAACAATTAACAAATCCATAAATCTAAAGAGAAATAAACCCTCATAGTGTAGATTTTGGATTTCCTATATTGTAACAATTTGTCCAGTGGAATATTACAGCTCAACGTGGGACTAAATACTTTAGAATTGCTATAATTGCTTAAGAAATAATCATATGCTTAAGAAAGCACGTCATATTACAGTAATGATGTTCATTGCAGGTAGCTGTCATTAACAGGTGGTGCTGAAATAATGCCACCTTCAGAGATCCTCCAAGTTGTGTTCAAAGGAGAAATTAGAATGCTAGAATATTTAATGATAACCCGACTTGAGGGGTTTATTGGATCATTGGGACTGTTTGATCACTCGGGTTATGGGTAGCTACTTTAGTGGTTATTGTGGTTCCATGTTTTGGGGGATTAGGGGTAAACCCTAAATCTGTTTATTGGTGAAGCTCTAGCCTCATTCAACAGACATTGCTCTTCATTGTTTAAATGTGTTTTCAAACACCATCATTTCACTTTGTTGCCTCAAGCTCATCCTCAATCCTTATCATTTAGTTATAATTTGGTAACCTGGCATACACCATTTTATAACAGGCATTGTAATGAGAATTTGTGTTAGCCTTCTAAATTATGAGAAGTTGTGACCATGTAAATATGCCAAGAAAAAACTGAAAAAGCCAAAGATTCTCAATGAAAGTGAAATGTTTTAAAGTGAATCCTTAAGAGGGAAGTACATAAAAACAATATCATGAAATGTTCGAAACTTGACTGAAGTAGAAATGCAGTCATGGCCTGCAATTGAGTACATGGGTCTAAATAATCTAGACTTGCTAGAAATTGTTAAAGAAAGCAAAAAGCAGCATAAAATTGGATAACTGAGATGGTTCAACTACAGGATTTATCTATTATAACTCTCGATCCAAATTTTTGTTTGCCAGTGCTGTAAATGAACTAAATAAAGTCAGTTCAAGACCTGTTAGAAGAAGTCAAAATGAAGTTTTTGCATGGAATGCTTTTTCCTAAAGATATAAGGTGACATTGTCCAAGTGTTTTAAAACCCCGGTGGAGTGAGAGGAGGCTTTGATGATTAACCGGAGATCATTTTGGCCTTCAGTCCAAACTTTGAAGGATATTTTTACCTTGAATTGTCTATAAGACACTGTACACTGTAAGTATGTAACTGTATGGCTTCCAAAGTGAAAAGAATTTGGGTCAACCCTGAAAAATAATCAGATGTACCTGCAACAGATCAATCCAGGATCACTATTTTGAAGTTCTAATGTGCAATGGGGTTTTTGAACAGCAAGAGGCTGACATTGAGACAAGCCCAAAGTACTGCAGGACACACTCAATCTTTCCCAACAAGTGTAGCTGAAGATTAAATTTTGTAATATCCTAGACATTTTTTGTCAGAAACTATTTTACAACGATGATAGCTTAATAAACACATTAGAGCCATTTGGCATTTTGAAAAGGATTTAATCATGGAATGTTTCCATGCTGGTTATTTGATGATGATCAGGTATAAAAGGCTTTTTAATGTCATAGATGTATTACCTTTCTTGTTCAGAAGATATTGCATTTAGATGCTTCCTTATTTTAGTTTAAATCTTCCTCAGGGTACCTGATTATGTGGCTAATTTGGTTCTCATGTTTTTTACAGGAGATGGGACAGTTGGAAATAAAGCATGGTTTGCTGCAATTAGCAGAATCACTGGGATTTCTTCACAATAATGCACGACTAATTCATCGTGCCATATCACCTGAGGTTTGTTTGTGTTGCATGCTTTTATTGTCTGACTAGTCAGTTGCTTCAAGCTGGTTAATATGCAGGAGTTCATAGAAACTTTGTACCTAAAAAATTCCACTGCAGCTTGGAGAAGTGTTAATCCTGTACATAAGAAAGACGTTTGATTTTGTACCAAAAGTAGCCTTAATGGGTATTGTATCTTTCATCTGTAAAGTAACTGAGTTGAATATTTAGGAAGTTTAATTTATCTAATTGCTGATTTTACTAGTGAAGCCAAGACTAGTATAGTTTTTCACAATTGATAACTACTTCTAATGATATAATCAATTATCAGTCCTCTTTTAGTATTCCAATCATTAGGCAGCTATACATGAAAAACTTCAACCATATACATTTATCAATAGAGCAATAGAGATCACAGTAGGCAGAAGAACAGAGACAAGAGACACCAAAATTAGGCTCACGGCCAGGGCAAAACCCAACCAATATTTCTTTATGAGAGAGAGAGATTTTGTTCATCATTGTACATCAGAATATTCCAACAAGATACCAAAATCTGACCTCAACAATATCCAAGTCAAATCAGTCAAAGGAGAGAGAATCCGGTCAGTGCTGGTCAAAATTACAGTCTGCAACAGGGGCCGAATTACGGTCTGAGGTAGCACAGAGGGGTGGAATTTTGGTCCTGAAATTTGCCTCAGGAAAATCAGTCAATGAATCAGTCAAACTTTTGGTCAATGCTCCAGTCAAAGCCTGTGGTCAACCCAAGTCAACGAGCCAGAACAGGGACGAAACCAATGTTGCGAACATCGGCATCGGGATAAAATCGGCAAGGGTCCAGAAAACCAAAAAATCGTAAAAATCGGGAAAATATCGGTAAAAATCGTCAAAACGTCGGCAAAATTAAGATACCATAAAAATAGTTTTAAAGATCGGCAAACGTCAGCTAGGCCAAAAAAGTCGTGATTTTGAGATAAAATTGGGATGTTATGGAGATGTTCGGAACACTGGACGAAACTTCAGTCAAATAAGGATTCTAAAAAATCTAAGAATAATAAAATAGTCGAAACTCCCCGAAAAACTACCAGAAGATTTTAAAAATTAAGGATGGTACATCATACATTCCATTAATAATTCCTTAAATAGTAATATAAAACAAAAACCTAAGATGCTAATCTATCTAATACAAGTGAGCAAATATATAGTCTAAAATGGAAAAATGCCTAAAATATCACATTCTCCAAACTGGCTATCCGCTTCAAGTCTACACTGCACATTATTGAATCTCCAATACAACACTATTGATAGATCGAGAATGACTCATATGAATGCTCAAAAGACCAAATTATGGGGTACATATAGCTTGCTTGTTTGTTTATGGGCTTAGTAGATCAACTGCAACTCTGTTCTTGTCTCCAGAGTCCAAACATTATAAATGATTTATAAAATGTTGCAGATGCATTTTTCTATGATTGGGCTTAGAGTTAAGACTTTTTTTGCCGTTTTCATTTTTTGCTGTTTTTTAATTGTTTTTTCATTCATTTTCCAAGTTGGTCCAGAAGGGCCATTCTCTTCTGAGTATGTGCCAAAACAATCATGTTAGAGGCCAGTTTTAGTTCCTATTAGGGCCCAGCAGGCCAAGTGACGCCCAGATGTCCTGATTCTGGCAGGGGATCCCTGAGTTCGGGATGTTGCCAGTGCCCTCATTCTTGAAGCCATCCCAGTCAAAAGAGGACATCCATTTGTTGAGAAATAGGTAGGGCTAGGTTTAATTCAAATTCTCTTCTTGATAATTACTTGTTAGCTTACTTCTTTTACTTATGTCTTCTCTTCTTAGCTTATTATGTCTTTCATCAAGTCAATAACCAAAAACACAAGATACACAAATATAGGATCTTCGAGCCAGGGACAGAACCTCTCCCTCTTGGAGAGGAAAACCCACAAGCTAAGTCACTTGATACGGAGATACGGGGATACGGGGATTCGAAGAATCGGATACGGGTACGGTGACCCCGGAACATGATACTTCTGGGATACGATACATTAAATATTATTTTATTAAAATATATATATATATATATATATATATTAAAAATTAGATATTTTTTACACAAATTCATACTTAATTCATTGATTTAAACATAGATTTATCTATCATCTTAGATAGTCAAGGTTTTGTTTCAGTGATGGGTACATTTTTAGTAGGGTCATGATAGAGGAGTTTGACAACTAATGTCACTAACATCAAGGTACATAGAGGGATTGGTGCTCTTGATTAAATACGAGTTCCATACCCTAATACATGACAAAATTCGATGGAAACATTGCAATAACCCAATCCTGAAATCCTGAAAAATTGATATGTCTGCTGGATTTTGAATGAGATCTAAAATTCTACTTTCTCCATATGAAAGCCAATGAGGTCGAAACCACTCTCAAACATCCTGAGTCATTTCATGGTAATGTTAAAAATTTAAGTAAAAGGATGACTTTTACTTTAAGAATTTAATATTACCATGAATCACATATAAATACTAGGGCCATAGGCTTGATGCCCTCTCCTGAAAAATCCTCCTCAATTGGTGAAAAACAATGAAATTGGTGAAAACAATGAGCAAAAGCCCCCATTTATAATAAAAAAAACAACGTTTTTTTGAACCCGTGGGCCCGGCCGTATCCGGTTTTACGGGATACGGCGTATCCGAACGGGGTACGGTCGGGATACGCCGTACCCCGTTCGGATACGCCGTATCCGTTGAATTGGGGCAGAATCCCGTACGTATACGTACCCGATACGGGGATTCGGGATTCGTGGCCCCTTTTAGGCGAATCCGGTTACTTAGCCCACAAGAAATTCTTTCTATAGACTTTCAGATGACAAGTACCATGACCATGGCACAGATCCTTGACCCTTGTATGCCTCCAAGACCTTGTCACTTCTTCTTCATTGACTCCTTGAGCTGATCCTTCTTTCTTGCACCTTTCTGCACCTTTCTGCACCAAGACTAGAGAGCTCGGTCTCTATTTGTATTCTTCCTGCTCTGGATATACGTGATCCTTACTTGTGATATCAGCACTTTGTCATAGACTGTTCTACCTTGTGTCTTCACTTAACCTTGCTGACTGTACACACTTGTGTTGATTCCTTTCAATGAACAGTCCACACTAAACTATAACGATACCCTTACACAGTCTTTTATACAGTCCTTTCTTTCGCACTTATTGCAGTCCTGTTTCGTACCTTAGTATAGTCTCTTCTTTGCACTGATCACTGTGTTAATCTTGCACTTTAACACAGTCCTTCTTCACACTTGAATGCAGTCTTATATCCGCACTTTAACACAGTCCTTCTTCACTCTTGAACGCAGTCCTATACCTGCATTTACCGCAGTCCCTTCTTCATGCTTGAACGCAGTCCTTACTTCACACTTCTTGCTGATATATATGACCGTAGAAGAGATCTCAGACTTTACTTCGCATTTCTGCCTCAGACTTGTCCTGAATTCACCGCAAACTTATCCCTGAAATCTTGTCCAAAAATCACAAACTTGTCCGAATTGTGTTCCTGTAATTTATGCGATGTTTACTGGGCTATTTATAGTTGATCAACCCTATAATTAGCCGACCTATCAGAGAACTGTTGTGACATATTTTGAGCCGACCTTTCCAGCATTTTCAAGCTGACTTGACAAGGTTTATCTCCAGCATTTTCGAGCTGCCTTGTCCACTGTTTATAGGCTGTCTTGGGGAGATGTTCCAACGCTGATCTTGAGCACCATATTGAGTCATGTCTTCAAGCTTAATATGACAAGGTCTTGAGGCATACTTCTTTGACTCGTCTCTTCATATACATGACTCTTAATTAGTAAATTTATGACAAGATGACCTATAATAAAAACCTTGCTCATGAAACCCATGAAGCAAGCATAACAAAACTACATTTTATTATCTTTGTCTTCTTCATTCCATAAATACATAATTACATAGTCAATATGAAGACTGAACCTAGTTACACTTTCCAACACCATTAGCTGTCCCAGCGTACTCTGGCCGGGGGAATCCCAGGGATGGGTTCCCATTTTACATGTAAGGCAGAACGGTTATTCATAACCATCATAAAAGCTGCACTGCTGCAGTCATTATATTTCAATTTTAAACAATGTTGGTCAGGTAGTTTGGTGATAAAGTGAATTTGTATAAAGAGGTCTTGCTTGGAATATTATTCCTATGTGCCTAGAAGTTGATGAGCTTTAGAAATATGCATTTGTTTTCTTGCTTTTCACTTTTTCATGTATAGATGATACTATTTTAATGTGTAACTAAGTTGCATGATATAGGGAAATGGGTACAGGTACGAAACGTGACCCCCCCATATTTTGGAAATGGGGAATGCGATATATATATATATCTGTGTGTGTGTGTGCGCGTTAGGACATTTAAGAAATGTTATGTGCAATCATAAATCATACATGATACATTATTACATTATGATTACGTTGCCCAATGTCATTGCATAAACTATAAGTCTATCAATTATACATGATGATAAAACATGCTAACATCACATTTACTCATGAATGATCACATAATATAAGTAGTAATATCCAAAAACAGCCTTGATAAACAAGGTTTATTATAAATATATATCCAAAATCAGTCTTTATATATTAGGCTGCAAGTACAATGCTACATCAACAAGTATCAAATTGTGGACAATGAACACATATAGAAATAAAACATGAGCTCAGTCTTGTAAACAATAAAGACTAATATTCTTCAATCTTCATCCTCGTCATCATAATCCTCATAAAAAATAGAAGAAGCATGCTCAACAATGGATTGTGGAGCGGAAGATGATGATGGGCAAGAGCCTTTTTAATTGCCAAAAAAAAAGTTTATTGTTGCCGGAAACACAGCCGTATGGGCCTGAAACATGTTTCAGGCAGTATGGGTCACGTTTCAGCCTTGTGAAACTCGTCTGTATGGCCTGAAATGCATTTCAGGTCCATACCAAACGTGTTTCAGCATTTCGTTTCCGTTTCCGGGCTGAAACACCCTCCTGTTCAGCGTTTCCTGCAACATAGATGTCAAATTTTACCCTATTCCCTCTGGTTTTCCTTATTGCCATTTTGCTTTACCATTGGATTGGACTAATAATAACTTTGACATGCTTGTTGCCTATCAATGTTTTCCAGTATATTCCTATGACGACTTGTATCAATAGCCACAATTTTTAACTATCTAAGCTGCATTTACGTTCATTGTACCCTTCTTTAAAATGACAAATTATGGCATCACTGTGCTTATGATATCATATTTTAATTTGTTGGATAAATAGCAGGAGTTACTTGCTCATTCTGTATTAAGCATCTTTAACGACCCTATGCTTCTTATTTTTTCTCTGTTTACCAACACATGGTAGCGTTTGATGCCTAAATGCAGACAGTCTTTATCACTTCTAGTGGAGCATGGAAACTTGGTGGCTTTGGCTTTGCTATTTCTGCCGATCAGGTTTCAGGAGACACAAGTACATTTCAGGCTTTTCATTTCCTAGTAAGTACATTTATGATTCTGATAGGTTATTTGAATTTTTAATGGAACAGTGTAAGAAATAAAATAATATTCCTCAAATTGTCAGCATTGCTTTTAAAGTTTTATATACTATGCTTTACTATGTTATCTTCATTGATTCAGTTTACTTGATGGTCTCTAGCATTGAAATTGTTGATGGTCAATGAGTTGTAAGTGGGGATTCTATTGCAACAAATACATGTTGCCCCATGCATTGTTAGCTTGTTTTGTAAAGAATTAGTTGGAACCATATTCTTTTTTTTTTGTAAGATCAAAAAATTTATATTACTGCTAACACATAAATTTACAGTAGTTATTGTCTCTACTGGTCTGCCACTAGGGAACCCAGACCAGTAGGATAAACACAAAAAAATTAGATTGTTCCTATTGTTCATTATCTGCTGGACTGACAAGACAAAAAAAGTAAAAAGATCTGCAACGAAAATACTGCATAAAATAAAAAACATTGCTGCAATGCTGGAAATTATACTGTGGGCATGAGCATGTGCCATGCAGTCTATCATTCTGCTGGATTGTTCGCTTGATCTGGCGGCTGAGGTTCACCATCAGTGTCTGATGTTGAGGGATCTGTGCTTGTGATTCTCGTGGTCAAGAGCATCGCTTTCCTGTTAATGCTGTCCATTTTTTCCATAAGCTTAGTTATACAAATGATGTTTTTTTGTTGAGTGTCAACCTTGTAGGTGAGGACTTTTCCATTAGAGTTTTTTGTGCCAGTATAGGTTTATAGTCTGCATATAAGCAGAAGCTTTGGCTCTGGTGGAGTTTCCTACATCTGGTATACAATCTCTAGTTTCCTGATCCACGTGTGTGT
Organism: Pinus albicaulis; assembly: GCA_034641835.2. Taxonomy (NCBI): domain Eukaryota; kingdom Viridiplantae; phylum Streptophyta; class Pinopsida; order Pinales; family Pinaceae; genus Pinus; species Pinus albicaulis. The sequence continues at coordinate 280,100,849 of CM076573.1, forward strand.
CTGCGATGAACCTTTGGGCAAGTCCTCTACGTCAGATATTGCTCTTTGGATAAATTCAGGTATTATATCCCTCTATCTTTCCATGGCTGCCCTGGCAGAAGATTTTGCCCAAGAGCCTTGAAGAGACAGGGGACAAAAATCGGGAGAGGGGGGTGGGACCAGGTCCGTTCCCATCTTGCCACGACGAGAGGGTCCAACAAGACGACGCCTGACCATACTGAGGTCAGGGAAATCAACAGATAGAACATAGGAGGAGGGAATGAGCTGATATGATAGAGAAGGAGTAGGGAGAAACATAGGAGGGCTCAAAGGAGGGGGAAACCAGAACAGGAGAGCGGAGTAGTGAAAGATGGGTTTGTCCAAAGGGGGGAACTAGAAAGAGCACCAAAGATCAATAGGGAGAAGATGTTCAGGGGGAATTCAGGGAGATGCAAGGAAAATGTAGTTCCTAGATACACAAGGGCTAAAAGAGGGAGAGTAAACCAAAAGCTGAAGGAGCCCATAAAAGAAAAAGAACCTGACTGAAGATGATGCAAAAATGAGATAGAAGGCAAGAGCACAAAAAACCGAACTTGGGAGAGAAGGTCCCACTGTGAGGAATTATATGCAGAAGTGAGAGAAGCTTGGTGTTGTCGAGATGGATGAGAATTATCATAGCCTCTAGCCTGAGATGCTCCATGAAATAGTGCTATCAGGGTAGAGTTGCCAAGCTTGTTTGCTCCCTGCCATGGCTAGTTCGCTATAAATGGTTCCAAAGTCTTCCTGCTTGCCAAGCCCTCGTCTCCTCTTCATTTCCCTGCATGATGGGCTTGCCTCGGCCTATATTCATCCATGATTGAACACTTGCGTCCTTGAATGTGTAGACCATTACATCGTCGTACCTTATATATTTTTCACATGCTCCAAGTCTGTGCCGGAGTTGTAGTCATTAAGTTTCCAATTTCATTTTGTCTTGCAAGGTGGCGGGATGGCCATGCATGCCGCGAGGTGGATGCGACTTGCTTCCCTTTATTGTGCCTTGTTAACATCATCTTGTGGTTTATATGGTGTTGCAGATGGGCACCCTCCTCGGGTAAATTGGAACCATATTCTAGTACAATGGAAATATTATACTTACATTTACATTTGCTTCAAGTGTGGCAATGGAAGTATTACACTTGCATCTAACTTTTTTGAAGCATGAAAATGTAATTTTTGTTTCACACCCCATTCTAAGCAATTGTCATAGCTAACATTCTAATTAATATGATATAAATAATATAAAACAAATAGCAAGTTAATTAGTAGGTGAAAACCCCATAAATACTTCCATCGTCGTTATGAATGTGTTGGAATTTCTATGCACCCTAGGTTTGGTTTATGTCTCAAGTAGGAACACAAACACACTATAGATGCCCAACTTTAACAACTTTGCACGACATAATATAACAAAAAACAAATCAACAACAACACACAAGATTTTGGCCCAAATCACGTTCCTTATTAGTCCTTCAATAAGAAAACCTTAGGGCTCCCGTACCAGGGATCATGGCCCTTTACAAACCCTGATACAAATGCTAATATTACACAGTTTGTCCTTTAACTGATACAACTAGGGTTGAGGCTTAGTCCATCAGGTCCTTATTTTCCCAACAAATAGAAATGTACTTACCTACCAATGGCTTTCTTCCTTGTTGTAGACAAACTTCCTTCTCTATGCACAATAACCCTCTACTAGCCTTCTTGTAGCTCTTAGCTAGCCCCTTTAACAACTACATGCCTTTCTTTTAGCTCTTAGACTGCTTTTTTAGCCTTCTATCATTGCTGGCTTGCTCCTTTAGGCCAAACCCTTTAGCCAGGCTTAGCTACCTACTTGGCATCCCTGGGCACAACCTCCAACAACAACTCCTTACCTTGGGCTACTCCTTTAGCCCTCGACTCACTGATGTTTAGCCCTTGTACACCTCAGCCATCGACCCTTTTCTTCCTAGCCTCAGACTACTTCATGTAGGGTTGCTTCAACCTCAACCTTTATCGTTCGCCCTAAAAGTCCTTTGTTAGGTTTTTTTTCCTTAAACAACCCCTCAACCTAGCTATCACTAGCTGAGACTCCACCTTAGACATCCACCAGGCCTCTTACGCAACTGTTCTAGGCCTCATCTAGGCCCCTGTCTTTCTAGGCTTCTGGCTCCTTCACAAAAGACCTCGACCTCCTCTTGCAACAATCCTTGAGGCCCTTTGTCACCTGTTGCAACAACTATTAAGGTCTCGACATCCTTCTAGCCCTGTGGTTCACCTTGGCCATGTGGCCAAGCTTGCAGGTACCTTCCTCACTGGACATAACTCAACCTCTTCTTTTCTAGGATAAAACTATAGAACACGTCCTCCCTCTCTTGCTTACGGGGCTTCTCTAGGGCTGCCTACGACTTCTTTTCTTGTGTAGACTAGGTCCTTCTAGCCTCCACAAGTGAAGTCCTTGTCAACTTGTGATTAGCCTCTCCTTTGGCCTTCAATTTATTCTAGTCCAAGGCGTGTGAAACCCAAGGGTCATGCCCCTTGGCCTTGTTGGTTGACCTGAGCCTACATGACTCATAATCAAATTAAATTCATTTTTTGGGTTTGAAGTCCTTACCGTTGGGTCAAAACCCCAAACCTTGGGCACTTTGCCCACAAGCTCTCTTTTTGTGGGTTTTCTCCACTCCGAAATACCTTACGAGCTACCTAAATTTCAACTCTCCCTCTTAGTGAGGAAGGTAGTTCCACCACTACCTGGAAGTGGCCCTTTCTCTGAATTTGATCCACAATCATGCCCTTCTGGAAAGACCTGGATCTTCGAAGATGCCATCCTTGTAGAAATATCCAGCTCCATTACTTTCCCTTGCATGTCCATGATTGTCCTCGGATGTGCCATGCCTTCCCTTGCACGATCATGAATTTCCTTGCATGGTTCATGACTGTCCTCGCATGTACCATGAATTTCCTTGTGTGCACCATGATTGTCCTTGCATGGGCTACAAATTTCCTTGCACCAACATGACTATCGTTGCACGGTTGATGACTTTCCCTGCATGTACTGGAAGACTCCACTCTCTCGCATGAACCCTGAAGGTTAGACTTTCATTAGGTTTATTTCGTAGTCTCCTTTTGAAGTCAGACTCCCTCTGAGTCTACATAACCTCCCCTTGGCACACTATGCTTTTCCTCCTGAAAAGTGCTGTAGCTGAACTTGTGTCCTGTCAAGGGCAATTTTGAGCTGTGGTTGAACACTAGTTCTAGTCACTGCAACCCAACTTTGCAAGTGTCCTTATCCTCCTAGGTCAAACACCTCATATGTACATGGCTGCACTGTTGGATGTGCAACTTTTCAACCCAATGAAGATACTTTCTCAAGATCAACTTGCCATCCACACAAAGCTACCTCGTCCATGCCAAAGCACTGGTTGCCAAGGCACCTAAACTGTCTGAACATGCTTTGACAAGTCAACGAAAGTCCATCAACGGTGTCTGCAACCCGCGACACAACATATTTCTATGCACCGAGTTCTCCACCAATCCACCAGAACTCCCATCCTATCTTGTCACCAAACCAACCAAGAGCACATCTCCATGTTCTCAATTGAACCTTCTGCTCCATGTCTAGCCAACTATGAGTTGGCAATGCTGTTACTTCTTACAACAATCTCACAACTCCCTCCTAGAGCTAACACCTATGCACACTTTGATCTAGTTGCCCTTCAAAGTAGCTCTAATACCATGTTGGAATTTTCGTGCACCCTAGGGCTGGTCTATGCCATAGCTAGGAACACAAACACACTAGAGATGCCAAACTTTAAACAAATTTGCACAATGGAATATAATAGCAAATAGATCAACAACAATACACCATATTTTGGCCAAAATCACATTCCTTATTAGTCCTTAAATAAGAAAAACTTAGGGTTCCCGTACCAGGGATCATGGTCCTTTACAAACCCTGATACAATGCTAATATACACAGTTTGTCCTTTGATTGAAACAACTAATGCTAAGGCCTAGTCCATCAGGTCCTCATCTGCCCAACAAATGCAAGTGCACTTACCTGGTAGTGGCTTTCTTCCTTGCTATAGACAAACTTCCTTCTCTATGCACAACAACCCTCTGCCAACCTTCCTGTAGCTCTTAGCTAGTCCCTTTAGCAACTACATGCCTTCCTTTTAGCTCTAAGACTTCTTCTTCAGCCTTCTATCATTACTGTCCTGCTTCTTTAGGCCAAACTCTTCATCCAGATTTAGTTGTCCACTTGATAGCCCTAGGCACAACCTCTAACAATGATTCCTTGCCTTGGGCTGTTCCTTTAGCCCTCGATGATTGATCCATTGCTGTTTAGCCGTTGTACACCTCAGCCAATGACCCCTTTCTTTCTAACTTCACATTGCTTCCTGTAGGGCTGCTTCAACCTCAACCTTTACTGTTTGCCCTAAAATTCCTTTGTTAGGTCTGTTTCCTTCAACAATCCATTAGCCTAGCTGTCACTGGCTGTGGCTTCACCTTAGACAACCACTAGACCTCCTACACAACTGTTCTAGGCCTCAACTAGGTCTCTGTTATGAATATAGTTCATAACAAATAAATAAATAAAAATAAATGTAAATATTAAATAATCAAAATAAGGATTATGTTAAGTAGTCATTAAGTTAGTGAAAAGGCATGTCTAAAAAACATGCCCAGTCATGAAAGGCCGCCTACCTAGGTATATAAGCAGGGCCTCATTGTAACATTTCTAATTACTTATACATCTTTATATATTAATAAATTATTATTATAAATACCTTTTTTGTATTTACATTTAAAGTCAACAAGCCTATAGTTCTGTTGCTTCAGTCTCCCTGTCCTTCTAGGCTTGTGATCCCTTCACAACAGACCTCAGCCTCCTCTTGCAACAGTCCTTGAGGCCCTTATTCACTTGTTGTAACAACTCCTAAAGCCTCAACCTCCTTCCAACCCTATGGTTCACCTTGGCCCTGCGGTCCTCAGTCCTCAGCCCAACGGCTACCTTCCTCGTTGGACAAAACTTGACCTCTTCTTTTCTAGGACAGAACTCTAGAGCACAACCTCTCTCTCTTGCTTGTGCAACTTCTCTAGGGCTGCTTGCAACTCCTTTTCTTTCCTAGGCTAAGTCCTTCTAGCCTTTTCTTCTCCACAAGTGAAGTCCTTGTCAACTTGTGATTAGCCTCTGATTTGGCCTTCTATTTATACTAGTCCAAGGGGTGTGAAACCCTAAGGTTCATGTCCCTTGGCCTTGTTGGCCGACTTGAGCCTACATGGCTCATAATCAAATTAAATTCATTTTCTAGGGTTCCAAGCCCATTCCTTTGGGTCAAAACCCCAAACCTTGTGTACTTTTCCCATAGGCTCTCTTTTTGTGGTTTTTCTCCACTTGGAAATACCTTCCGAGCTACCCAAATTTCAACAGAATGCCACTAAACTAGACAATGAGTATAGGGAAACATCCTTGTCATCAATCTTGCAAAATGGGCAAAATGTAAAACACAATACTTGGGGTTTTTCTCTTTTATATGAAAGCTAGTTGAGGTGAATATTTGCTCCAATGATATTCCCTAAATTGACATCATTTTTTTTGTATCGCGCTATAAAATTTTATCTTACTTGATTTTACACCAATTCAATGTACTCGATAATTTTGAGCATTGAAATTGTTAAATGGTGATTGAGTCTCGAGTGGGAACTTTATTGCAAAAAGGTCATATTGTCCCATGCATTGTCAACTTGTTTTGTGAAGAGTGAAATGAAAGCATATTCAAATACAATGGGAGTATTATTCTTTTATCTAATTTTGAAGTGCAGTAATGGAAGTTTTGTTTCACATCTCGATGAGAGTTTTTAGTTTCTTTGGTTTCATGTCACCACCTTGGCTTAATTGAATTTTTCACAAGCAACATGTTAATGGTATAATATAAAATTAATAACATATTGTTATGTAGAATGTTATAAACCAATTGTCTTGAAAATGATAAAAAAGTTAATGGATACAATCCACTTCGAGGGGGAAACCCCCTTTTACAATGAATTCAATGCACAAGACAAGATGAGATAATCCTAAAACTAAGTTGCACAAAGCAACAAATTTGGACTTTCCGAAGTGCGTACATTTAGAAACATCACCTCCCAAAAATGGAAACGTCAACCAAAACATTGGCTGAAACGTCATATATATAAAAGTAAATGTAAAAATAAATGGAAAACACATTATATTGCAAGAGAAAAGGGAATAAGACCCATATATGACAATTTAGAAGGAAAACCATGTCTATATTAACTCTCATAGATGATTACATAATGGTTGAGTTTTGGTCAAGTTTTGACCGAGTTTCAGAGTTTTGGGTGGACTGTTGATTATGGTTTGGACTATAGGTGTGGAGATGGAGTGAGGTTGGCAGGTTACACAGATTCAGATTGGGCAAGGGAGTGCTTCTGACAGGAAAAACACTTCAGGGTGTTGCTTCAGTTTGGGTTTGGCAGTTGTGTCGTTGTTCAGTCAAAAGAAAAAGTCAGTTGCTTTGAGCTCTTTTGAGTCTGAGTATATGGCTGCTAGCCAGGCTAGTTGTGAGGCCATTTGGCTTTGCAAGTTATTGTATGGCCTATTTGATCAGGAGTTGAGACTGATAGTTATTCACTGTGATAATCATAGTTGCATTAAACTCATGAAGAATCCAGTGTTTCATGATAGGTCAAAACACATTGACATCAGATATCATTTCATCAGGGACTATGTTCAGAAGGGGGCAGTGAAGCTGGAGTATATATCGACATATGAACAAGTGGCCGATGTTCTCACGAAGTCCTTGCCAAGAGGCAAGCATGTCCATTTCAGAGACAAGATGGGTGTGGTGAGAAACCCTTTCCTCGGTAAGAGGGAGTGTTGATTTTTAATGTACCTTGGACAAGTGGTTTCCCATGGGTTAGTCTCTACCTAGGGTAAAGTGTCCAAAATAATTCTTTTCGTAAGTGTGACTTCATAAAGTGAAAGTGACTTTTAATTGGTAAAGTCAATATTAAATTATAAAGTGAAAGTGACTTTATAAGTGGTAAAGTCAATGTTAAATTATAAAATGAAAAGTGACTTTAGACATAAAGTACAATGTGGGTACTTTATTTAATGGGTGAGTTAAAAGATAGAAAGTGAGAATTAAATGCACATTTATTTTCATCCCTTGATCTAAATGAATTTGAGCCATTAGATCTTAGGGTTTCCCAAAAGTCATTTAGGGAAACAAAAGGGGGAAAAGAAAAGAGAGACTGCATTTATTCATTCTTCATGAGCAGATTGGAAAAATGAGGTTGAGGGCTGGAGAAAAGTTCTGAAAGAGAAATTTGTTGCAGCAAGTTGAAGGAGTGATTTCTGAGCAAAGTTGGGCACAAAAATCAAGGCATAGAAGACAGCATAAGGTATAGTACGAACAACATTTAATGTTGTGAGCTGCACGCAGTTCGAGAGAAGTTATTGGGCAAAAACATAATTTTTGCTTTGGAAAAAAATCCATACATTCTATACAACAGTACAAATCTGTACAGTCCATATAGAATCCGTAGAGTACAGTCCGCGTTCGTACAGTACATTTTCAGCTTCAAGTGGGCACGAAAATTGAGGCGAAGTGGGCACGATTTTCAAGGAGTTTTGGGTTGAAGAGATAAGTTGTATTTTGCTGTTTTTTTTCTCTGCAAATGTATTTTCCTGAACTTGAAAGATAAATAATAAATAAATTTGAAGAGCTCTCTGACAGGTTTTCCCGGAGAAGATTGAAGGGGTTTTGCTTGGGTCTAAGTTGACCAAAAATTTGTGTGTATTTTTTATGTGTTGCTGGTTTGTTTATGTCCATATTTATTTTCAGCATGTGTTGACACTGGACAGTCCCATGTGTTTTAATCTGAAAATTTCATTTCCAGAATTCTATATGTTGAATGTAAGTTTATGGGAAAGGACATTTAATTGAATGAGAGTGATAAGGTGAAATTAAAACCGGGTTGGGATTGCAGGAAAATTTTTAGTCGTCAAATTTCAACACCTTTATCGATGTTAGTATGCCAAAAACATTAAGTAAAAACACTTGATTGCAAAATGGTTAAAGTACTTCCCAAGTGGTAAGCCACCTTCCTTCAAGAGGAATGCCGGATGGTGAGAGGTGTATGACTGGTGCAAATGGCATATCGTTACAATTGAGCAGTGTATAGGGCTGCTGGCTCGATGACTGTCCATATTATGAGAAAAAAATTTCTCCTATATGGTGGGTAACAGTCAGCATTACAATATCCTTAGAATACAAGTTGTCCCCAACTGCGCCATGGTGACTCTAACATCTTGAATATATGTGATATAATCTATGACTCTTACCATCATCCATCCTCAGTGCATACAATTGATTCCCCAACTAGAGTATCCTTGCATGTTCGAAGTCTCATACAAATTCTTGAAAGTCATGCACACTATATTGCTATATCTTGAAAGCTGCTGTTTGTCTTTTTCTATCAATGTACATCGATTGTATTATAATCATATTTACTTTGTGAATCATACCATGCTACTTGAATTCTATTATGTCTTTTTTTCATGTTTTTGTCATAAACCATTGATAACATATATGTGATCTTTTAATATGCAGGAATATGATGTTGAAGATGCTGTGATTCCTCTTCAACCCTCCTTGGACTATACAGCTCCAGAACTAGTCAGGAGTAAGACACCAACTGTTAGCTGTGCATCTGATATATTCAGTCTTGGATGCCTTGCTTACCATTTGGTTGCTCGCAGACCTCTTCTGGAATGTAACAACAATGCTCGGATGGTTTGTCTTTGAAACTTTCTTGCATTGTGAACTAAGATAGGTTGGAATTAATTTCTTGCTTTAAAAATCACAGTTTCAAAGTTCATTTGTTGGATGGGTTGAGGTATTTGATCACACATTTATGAAGGCTTTAATGCATGCATGCTTGAATGGTTACAAATCCTCTGGCCTCCATGTGACTACATAAAGAACACGAGTTCTTGTTTAGATGGTTCCTTTATTCCTTTCAACACTCTGATACGATGTTGCGAAAATTTATTGAATTGGTCTGGTCTTATCCATCATAATCCTATTATTGGAAACTCTGTTATTCTCATGCTTCCTTCCTGTCTTGCATTATTTTTGCACTAAATCTGGGACACTGTTCCTCATCATTCTGTTGATGGGAAGGGGCATCCTGGTAGTATGTACTGATCTGAAGATTCAAATGAAGGTCGAGTTGCTGTCTCTATAGGAGACTAGTTCCTTGCCTCCATGACGGCTTTCATCTTTGTACTACTGCCATACTGTCTAATCCATCCTTTCCTATTTTTGCATTAGGATTTGGCTGGAACTAGTTTACTTATTTCAGAAATCAATTTAATGAACAAAGTAGAGATAAACATGCTGTCCAGGAGATTTACAAATGGGTACAGAACAATTTGATAGATATGTTCTGTGAATCATAGACTAGGAACAATCAATATGTGTTAACACACACCATGTAACAAAGTGATTTCTGCATGATGTGTGCTGAACCCTTCATTGATAGGGGGCTTAAGAAATCTAGAGGAGAAGAGATTTGGATTTGCCACTCTTTTAAAACTAGTATAGAATAGAAATATTTCTAGAATATTGGACATTTGAAATTATTTTTCAATTCATGTTGTTCTTAACTAAAATGCATCTTTAGAAAGAGGTTCTCAACTAAAAATTATATTGTACTCCCTCGCAGTTCAAGTGAATTACTTCTCCTTTACTTTCAGCTTCATAATTGTTTTTCATTGTATTTCCTAGTTATGTTTGTTCTGTTTTTCCTTTCCTGGGAAAAAGTGATATATGGTTTGTTCTGAATCTTTGCAGTACACAAGTAAGATAACATACTTGTCCCATGATAGCTTTTCAAGCATCCCTCCAGAGCTTGTACAGGATTTACGGCAAATGCTTAGTGCAAATGAATCATTAAGGCCAAGTGCTTTGGATTTCACAGGTATCATATGTTCCATAAACCTAAATTTTCTTGAACCCTTCTTGAACCCAATTGCCTTAATCTCTATACTGTTTATTCTTCTTGCCTATCTTACTACAGTTAGAAAATCTTTTGTTTGTAATTTCATTAAGGCCAGTGATAGAAATTTGACAAAAGCAGGGTTGCCTCGTAGATTATCCACATTGTTGCAGATATATCTGTATTTCTCTAGTAGCGTTATCCTTATATGATTTATGTTTATGTGCGTAATATGTTTGATTATGTATGTTACAAACAATTAGTCTGATTAGTGATTCATTTACTTGTTCGAACTTTTGGATAATCCATTGTTGCTTCTATCTTTTGTGTTAGTTTTTAATGTTTTAATCTTTGTTACTTTAATGTGTGTCTTAGAAGGTTAGTTGACTTGCATTAAAATATATCACGTCTAGCAGATGATTTGAGATTGATTTGAAAGAAAATATTTTGCAATTTACCCTGATGAAGAGTGTCGTATTTTGCAAAGGATTTAACCATGGGTTGGATTTTAACATCTTGACTTCTGTTGGGGTTTTGAATAATGTGCTCATAACAGTGTGAAAATGAGCAAAGTGCAAAGGATGTAAATACATCAGTGAAACTGATGTTATGATTCTGATGTAGAATGCTAGTTCAGGTAGATGAGATAAGATAAGTTTACTAATATCCTGTTACCTCAAAATCTAGCAAGCCTACTACACAGCCCCAGTAGGCAATCTAGGTCTTTTGGGAACAAGAGATTGGTCACCTCTGTTGTTGAGAAATTTAGGGCAGAGGGATGAGATGATTTCTCTAGCAATGATAACTGCTGGTGAAGGCATTTTACTTTTCTTAATTCGGTTCTTCTTGACTTGATTATTATTATGTGTTCTTCTTCATCAAACAACTACCAAATCATAAAGAACAATGAGACAAAGGACACAAGATGCAGGCTATCAGCCAGGGCCAAAACCTCTCCAATATTGAGAGGAAAACGCATACGAATTCTTCTTCTTATAGAATCTTCAAGTAACGAATTCCAATAACAAGACCCTTGACTTAACAACCTCTCCAAGACCAGGTCACAAGACTTCCTTGAAACAGTTCTTCTTCCTTGAGTCAACGCTAGTCAAACTGGTTGCTTCATGATGGATCTCAACTTTTCTTCAGATTTCGGCCTATTGACACAGACCTGCAATTATCAGCCTCTTCAGAAACCCTAGTTGCAACACGTGTGAGGGGTAAACAACAATTCTATCCCTTGATCTCCTTCTTGCTTGGATAGTATCTCCTTCTTCTGCAATTCGGCTTTATAAGTGACTTTGTTTCTTCCTTGTTTCGACCTTCTAGGATGACTTAGATAATTCAGCTTCTTCCGCAGCAGATGGTACTACTCCTCCTTGCACGTCTAAGAGATATTTACCCTGAAACAGACCCAAAACACTTTGGCTCCTTCTTCTTTGTTCTTCGCTAGGTGAGAGGCTCTTCTTATGTGATTCCTGCATTTCTTCTTGGACTTCAGATGCTTGAATTCGTTATTATCAAGTGATGCCCAGTCCTCCTTTATATAGTAGTCTGCCCTTGAATAAGCTGACTTGTGCTAGTGTGTAGGCCGACATCCTCTTCTATAATGATCTTCATCTTCTTTTGAAGGCTGACTTGATGGAGTACTTGTTGCAAGGTCTTGGAGGGTTTATGACTCAAAGTAGATTCTCTTTTACAATGTGTAACATGCCCACATGGGTCTTCAGTGCATGACATTGACTTAATAGACTTTATGACTTAATGACCAAACCTAATAGCTCACAATGGGAGCTTTATCTATAAAATAAAATTCTTTGAGCATGAAACCCATGATTCAAGCATAGCATAAATAATTTTATTTTTCTTCTTTACATCGATTACATAAAATTATGATTACACGTCATTATGAAGACCAAACCTAGTTACATATTTCAACATCTGTCACCTCAATGGCTTCTTTCCAACTATTTAGTGGTGCATTAAATCCCACAAGGGAGGCTTGTCTATAAAGATTACCCAAGGATATCGATTAAAGAAAGGATTAATGGTGATACAAGGTCTAATGATTAAAGGAAAGGTAACGATAGAGTCTAGAACGCTAAGATAAGAGGTGCCCAAAATTGAAGTACTCTTCCTTGAGACCTATGCAATTTAGAAAGGAGATGCTATAAGTTAGGGCTTGTGAGGTATGCAAAACTAGGGCACACATGGCATGCAAAAATTCCACGAAAATTTTGAAATTGCTTATATGAACAAATCCGAAACTAACGTTTAACCCAAGACACAAATTTTTCTTTACTTTGCAGTGAAATTTGAACAAAATTAAACACAGTCACACCATAAAAAACAAATTTTTTCTAGGCAACCCAACTAGGAAAACCCTTTGCTTGATTGAGAATTTTATTGATAGAAGAATGAGCAATAAATAACACTTCTTGTTGAAGAGTTAACAAAGACTATCAAGCTGTTGTAACTTGCCCTGCCTTAATTTAGAAGTTAAGGCTCTCTTAGCTCGTCCTTTCCCAAATTAACTTGCACTAGAAAACAACAATTGAGACTTTCACATATGCTCTAGTAAAATTAGTCCATGCACTTGTCCTAACTTTTAGGAACTCACCCTACATTTTAGGAACTCATCCTAGGAATTGTTTCCTAACTTACAGGAACTTGTGCATGCTAAGGAAATTTTTTTTCTGGTCTCTTTGACCAAGGCACAAGCCAAAGAAGGACCTTTCTCACTACTATTTTCAACACTCCCTCTTAGCAAGGAGGGAGCTTATGGAAGAACCTTGTCTAGCTGGATCTGTCTCCAACACCACCAAGTTCTCCGCTGCTGCAATTGCTCCCTTTGAACTAGAAGACTTCCTTGCTTTTTTTTGTGGAACCTGATCTGAAGACCTCTTCTTTCCCACCATGTTCTTCGACTGCATCACTTTAGTCATAAGTGCCATGTACCTTGTGTACCTCTGTGGCTGCTTCCTCTGGCTGGAAGTGATACTAGAAGATTAAACTCTCCTATGATCTCCTTTAACCAAGTCCTCTGCTCACTTGGCTTGAACTCTCCCTATACTGGGAGTCTCTGACTGAGTGGCTACCTCCACTTGCGCTCATATATGCTCCTCATCATCTTGTTGGTCAACCCAACTGCCAACTAACATAGACTAAAACTAAGATACTGGCTGAGGCTCCATCTTGAGAGTTCTATCCTGCTCTCGCTCAACAACCACTTCTCTACTCTGAGCCCTCCCTGCCTTGCTGCTCAACGCTGCATTTGTCTCTAGTTGCAACTTGTAGAGGTTCTTCACCCTCACACCCATCTGCTTCTTACATCCAGAAGCTAAGTGTTGGAGGTACACCTTACCTCTACTGAAGATGTTATCGTATCCCTTGTCCTCAATGGTAGCTACCAAAACAAGATTTTGCCTTAATCCTGGAACATAGAGAACATCTCTGAGATGAAGAGGGTTTCTTGACTCCCTCTGAAAACTGATAGTACAAACTCCTCTAGCTGCATACCGTGTTGTCCCTATAATAGTAGTGTAGCTCCCTTATTGTCATTGTTGTGCCCTTACATTATTATTGTTATGTCGGCTCTGATTATATTGTGGTCCTTTAAACTCCTATATATACCAATGAGGTCTTGTCATTTGTATCATCTAAGAATTTTTCATTTATGTGATGTAAATGATGTTTCCCCTTTGAAGTGACTTATTTTCAAGTCATTGATCTATCTTTTCTTTTGTTTAGTGATTTGGTTACATAATATTTGATATCAGAGCTTTGGATTCTAGGGTTTTGTTGCTTCAATCAACTCATCTTCAAATTTTCGCTGTAACTTTTTTTTCTACGAGGGTTCAGACGCTGAAATTTCAACCACGCAGAGTCGAAATCCTGGTGAATTTCGTGCAAAAATTTCAGATCTTGGTTCACTATATTTTCTGAGATATGGTTCAAAGAAGTCAGGGTTTTTGCATGCTCTAGAATTCAGTTTTAAACATGTGACCTAGGGAGAATCATCATAACTTTCTCTACAAGTATCATATTTGAATTTCATAAAAAGTGACTGAAAGTACACAGATTGTAGTTTGTCATGTATCATTTTCAGGGCTTAAGGTTGAAACAGTGACATGAGACATTCCATACAAGTTTGTTCTACTGAACCAATCCATAATCAGGTCATCGTGGGAGATTGGACATAACTTTATCTGGAAGAATCCAATCTCAGTTTGGCTTGTGGCTTTGGAAAAGAGACTCAGAGGGCTACCCCAGGACAAAATTTCAAACCTTAGAGAGCCAAAATTACAAAGATATAACTGTTTCAATATTGAGCTCCTAAAAGCTAGAAAAATGTGTATTTTTAAAGAAAAAAATGGCATAATTTTTGTTTGAAAAATCAGGTTGAAGTGATTCAAAGAGCACAGTGAAGCATATAAATCATTATTTGGTCCCAATATGCCTTGTAACAAGAAAATGGATACACCCAGTAAGGCAATAGAAAACTCTAGTATGACACATGAAGAAGAGAAAGAAATACAACATGATATATCAAAATTACAAGACCAAGTGCAACAAATTTTGCTCTTGCAAAGAGTAACAAAAAATGCGCTGGAAGCTAAGATGGATGGTTTGAAGAATGGTTTAAAATTCGACATGGAAGCAATGATGAATGTTAAGATGGAAAGTTTGAAGGATGGTTTAAAAATAGAAATGAAAAGGGACCCGAAAGATTTGAAGGAAGGTTTGACAAAGTTGCTACAAGAAATGTTTCCTAGTGGTGACAAGGTACTCCATGAAAATCATGACGAGGACAAAAGGAATATGAATTATGATTTTAGAGACTCCAATAGTGGGTTGAAGACTAACCACATTCCAAAGATCGATATGAGGAAGTTTGATGGCAAGGATCCAGTAACATGGATACTATAGATTGGGTAATTCTTTGATCTACATGATTTGCCGCACACACAAAAGGTACACATTGCATCTTTATATTTAGAAAAAAATCAATTTGTGTGGTATCGATGACTTTGTTCTCGTAAATCAATTGTCACTTGGTCAATTTTTACGGATAAATTGGTAGCACATTATGAGGATACAAAGAGCAATACCTGTTTTAACCAATTGATAAATCTCAAACAAAAGGATTCAATGACAAAGCAGATTCAAGACTTCTAAAGCTTGAATATCAAGGTAAATGATATTCTAGTGGAGCATATGATTGATGTCTTCATAGAGACTTTAAAGGATAACATCCAACATGAGGTTCACCTTTGGGAACCTAATTCATTGGAGAAGGGATTCAAGGTGGCAAGAGAAGTTGAAAGCAAAATTATGGCAAGTGTTGCTGCTCCTAGCCTCCCACAACCTACAAGGTTGATACCACAACAACTGGAGGAAAAAAGAGGAAAAGGGCTTTGTTACAGTTGTAATAACAAATACACTAAGGGTCATTAGTGTTTTGAAAAAAAAATATTTTACATAGATTGTGAAGAGGAGGACAAAAAACATCAAAAAAGAGGATATACGCCAAGAACCAACCCCAAAGAAAGAAGAAATGAATTAGACCATATATTGTAATGCATTGGTAGGAATTACCACTCCTCAAACTCTCAACATAGAAGGATATATCAAGAAAAAAAAAGAGCAATAGTGTTGATCGATTCTGGTAGTACCCATGATTTTATTCATTGTAAGATAGCCAAGGAATTAAATTGCATTCTATATCCAACACCAGATTGTCAACTGATGGTTGCAAATCGAGGAATTATAAAGTGCTAAGGGAAGTACCATAATATCAATCTAACCATGGGGGAATATGTATTGAATAGTCCAATGCTTTCCATTCCAATGGGTGGTGTTGATGTTTTATTAGGAGTCCAATGGTTACAATGTTTGGGGACTATAGCTTTTAATTTTGAAGAACTTTTCTTGAAATTTTCCTAGGAAGGGAAGGAAATTGAATTAAGGGGCATCATAGGGAAACCGAGGAAGATAATCAACTCTAATGGCATGACAAATCTTTTGAAGATAGAAAAACACAACATAATTGCACAATTATGCTCACTAGATGTTCAAACATTGAAATCATCTATTTCTCTAGATCTCCAAAGAATCTTGGACAATCATTCTAAGGTATTTGAGACTCCCAAAGGCCTTCTACCTATTCATGATCATGATCATGCTATTCACTTTATTTCAGGAAGCATTATCCAAACATCAGACCTTATAGATATCCCTATGCCCAAAAGAGTGAAATTGACCATATGGTTGCAGAAATGCTAGAGTCAGGTATAATTCAACCTAGTCAAAGTTCTTTATTTGCTCTAGTAGTATTGGTACACAAGAAGGATGGATCATGGCATATGTGTCCAGATTATAGGGAGCTCAACAAGCTCACTATTAAAGATAAATTTCCCATTCCTGTCATTGATAAATTGTTAGATGAATTACGTGGAGCAATTTATTTTACCATGTTGGATCTTCGTTATGGATATCATCAAATTAGAATGAAGACTGAAGGCATTTTGAAAACAAGATTCAGAACTCAAGAAGGTCATTATGAATTTTTGGTCATGCCTTTTGGCTGTACTAATGCACCTTCCACATTTCAAAGTGTGATGAATTCCCTTTTCAAACCCCTCCCTAGAAAATTTGTGTTAGTATTTTTTTTGATGATATACTAATCTACTACAAGTCTTGGAAGGATCATGTTCAACATGTTGACAGGGTGCTCAAACTATTGGAGGAGGAACAATTGTATGCAGAAACCTCCAAATGTTTCTTTGGGGTACAAGAGGTGGAATATTTGGGTGATATTGTATCTCATGAGGGTGTTAAGGTAACACCTAAAAAAAATTAATGTCATCAAGGAATGAAAAATCCCCACAAACTTGAAGCATCTTCGAGGATTTCTCGGGTTGACAGGGTACCATCTTAAGTTTATTAAGAATTATGGTAAAATAATAACACCTCTAACAACATTACTGAAGAAAGATGCATTTTTTTGGACTCCAGAAGCAACTAAGTCCTTTGAACATCTTAAAGCGACAATGTGCCTAGCTTCAGTTTTAGCTACACCGAACTTCACAAAAACCTTTATGATGTAATGTTGTTAAAATTGGACAACTAGGTCCAAACTCCATGTTGTGATGCTCAGATGAAGATACCGATATTTCTATTAGATTCCTCTTAAGTAATGGAATTGGCATTTTTTTATTGCAAGAAGGAAGACCCATTGCGTTTGAAAATCGTCCAATCAAGGGAAAGTATTTAGACAAACTTATTTATGAGAACGAAATGTTGGCAATACTACATGCCCTGAAGCAATGGTGCCCTTACCTAATGGGAAGACACTTCAAGGTAAAAACAGATGATGATAGTCTTAAATACATTTTTCGATGAAAGATTATGTTCAGAAGAGTAGCAAAAATGGGTCACTAAGATGTTGGGTTATGACTTGAAATCATATACAAAAAAGGGAATCAAAATGTTGTTTCAAATGCACTCTCAAGAAGGGATGAGATGTGGAAGCATTACTCTATGCCATTTTTATTATCCAACCTGATTGGATAACTGAAGCGAGGGAAGAATGGAAGAATGAAAAAGAGGTGTGGAAACTCATTCAAAAGTTGCAGCGAGATCCCAATACATCTTATACATTTATCTGGGTCAAGAAGGAATTTGTTTGGGATGGCCTTAAATCTGATATTCAGAAGTTTGTGGCAGAATGCTTGGTTTTCCAACAAAATAAAGTTGAGACAATTAAGACCCCAGGTATGTTACAACCTTTAGCCATTCCAAGTCATCATTGGGAGGAAGTCTCAATGGATTTTATCACATGTTTACCCAAGTCCTAAGGAAAGAGTGCCATTTTGGTGGTAGTTGATAGACTTACAAAGTAAGCACACTTTTGTGCATTATCTCATCCTTTTAAATCCAGTATAGTTGCTACTGCATTTATGGAAACAATTCAAAAGCTATATGGAAACCCAATGATTATTGTAAGTGACAAAGATCCCATTTTCACTTGAAATTTTTGGATGGAATTATTTTCTTGTCTTGTTAATCAATTAGCTCATAGCTCATCTTATCATCCTCAATCTGATTGGAAAATTGAGGTGGTGAACAAATGTTTGGAAGGATTTCTTCGTTGATTTGTATCTGATAAACAAACACAATGGGTCAAGTGTTTACCTATGGCTGAATGGTGGTGTAACACTTCCTTCCATACTACAACAAAACATTTATGGCACTTTATGGAAATCATCCACTGTCCATGACATCATCTTTAAGAGAAATTTCTTAAGATTCAAGCAATGGAAGATCACATTGGGAATCAACAACGAGTTCTCCAACTCTTAAAGGATAACCTCTCTCTAGTGCAAAATCGAATGAAACGATAGGAAAATCAACATCGCAATGAAAGAAGTTTTGACTTAGGTGATTGGGTATTTTTACAGCTACAAGCATACAAACAAATGTCCCTCAAGCAATCTAAGAAGGATAATAAATTATCACCCAAGTACTATGGCCCTTATAAGGTGTTGCAAAAGATTGGTACTATGGCATACAAATTGGAGCTGCCTGCATCTTCTTGAGTACAACCAATTTTCCATGTTTCATGCTTAAAGAAGGTTATTGGTGACAAGCTCCCAGTTCAAACAATATTGCCAGAACTCGGCGAGGAAGGAAAAGTCATATTGGAGCTTGTAGCAGACACGGAAACAAGAACCTGACAGCTATGAAATTGATCAATTTCAGAGTATCTCATTAAGTGGAAGAACTTACCCACTAACGATTCCACATGGGAAGATGAAAATTTTATACAGAAGCATCCAAAACTATTCAAGTGTTGAGGACAACACTTTTTTGGAAGGAGAGGGGCATGTTAGGTCTCTATAATACTAGTGTAGACCCCTTATTGTTATTGTTAGTGTAGAACCCTTATTGTTATTGTTGTGCCCATGTAGCCCCCATATTGTTATTGTTGTGCCCCATAGAAGTCCACTATTGTTATTGTTGTGCCCTTACATTATTATTGTTATGTAGGCTCTGATTATATTGTGAAGTCAATGTGAACCCTTTAAACTCCTATATATGCCAAGGTGGTCTTGTCATTTGTATTACCCAAGAAGTATTCATTTTTGTGATGTAAAGGAGGTTGCCCCCTCGAAGAGACTTATTTTCAAGTCGTTGATCTATCTTTTCTTCTGTTTTGTGATCTGGTTGCGTAACATACTGACCATCATCTCCTAGCTCGATCTGAAACTGCATGTCATTCTCCTTCAGGTGGCTGAAACTCTTCTTGTTCCTAGTCATGTAGAAGGATGCTCCTTGAGCACATTTGGCAGGAACTTTGCCTTCTTTTTCCCCAATCTCTGCAACTTCTGCTACTTCAGAATGCTTGCACATCTCCAGCCATCATATCTTCCACTATCAATCTCCTGCTGCTCCAAGAGTGATCGAACATAGGACCAAACAAATTGACCACTAGTTGCTCTCCTGCTCCTCCAAGATCGTCAACTCTTAGGGTCTTCAATGATCTGCCCACTAGCACTGATATGGCTTCTCCATCATCGCTGCTCTTCGGAACTTCAGATCTGCCCACTTTTGGTATCTCTGCTACTGCAAAAATGACCAAACTAAGGGCTTGAAAAACTGCCTTCTTATCACTGGTTTTCCCTCCTACAACCCACTGAAATAGGGTAGAAAAATCTGCCTCCTAACAACTCATTAGCTCCTCCAATGAGCACTGTACATGAGGAATTTAAAGATTGCCCAGTTGTCAAGTTTTTGGCTGCTCCAGAATGCTGCTCCTAGGGCACACAATTTTGCCCTGTCGCTGTGACACATTAGCCTATTGTCACTCTCCTTAGTGCCTCCAAAACTGCCCACAGTCAATTCCTTGACTGATCTAGGGCACAATATTCTGCCTACTATCTGGCTCCTTAATGCTCAGGACTTAGGGTAGAGGCACACAAATCTGCCTCCTAACAACTCATTAGCTCCTCCAATGAGCACTATACATGAGGACTTTAAATATTGCCCACTTGTCAAGATTCTGGCTGCTCCAGAATGCTGCTCCTAGGGCACCCAAATTTGCCCTGTCGCTGTGACACATCAGCCTATTGTCACTGTCCTCAGTGCCTCCAAAAATGCCTCCATAGTCAATTCCTTGACTGATGTAGGGCACAATATTCTGCCTACTATCTGGCTCCTTAATGCTCAGAACTTAGAGTAGACATGCACAACCCTCTTGCACAACCCTCTTATTAGGGATAAGTGTACTACTTATCCATTAAACTAGGGCTCTGGTCATTGTTGTTCAAATCTACATGAACAACCTTGCATAAACCTTCAACGTTTCCTTGCTTCTGCCCACTTCTCTCACCTTATGACAACCTGTTGACAGGGAAAAATGTCCGGCCAACAATAAGTGATCTCCCCGGTAAAAAGTCCCGATTAGACTCTGAACTGTTTTTGATAGGCATCTCGTCCGGGGTGTGGGTGCAGCTACCGCTGAATACTCCTTTTCTTGGACAGAAATGAGCCCTGTAGAGGTATGGACATACAATTATCGGATGATACAAGGCAAAATATCGATAATTGTTAATGAGCATAAAATACTACAAATAGAAAGATGAATAAAAACACGCAATCGAAGGAGATGCTGTTAACAACATATCATTAGGGTCGTGTTTGTAAAAGCTGTTCGAACCATAGAAGAAACAGTTCTGCCTGGCAAGAACATCCTTTACTTAAGCGTTTTCGTGAATGAGATAGATGTCAATAATGAAGTTACAAACATCTCCTAGGTAAATAACCTACATCATTAACACATTCCAGTGAGCTGAAATGCATGAATAGTATAAGCAGAAAACGGAGATCAGTTAATCATAATATATCAAACATATAAGAGAAAATATTCATAGTATTAACACATCGATTCTCATCAGATCCAAAAGTGGATTTAGGACAAATGCTTGTATTCTTTCAAAAAGTCTATTCAATGCTTTACAACTCTCCTATCTCCTTTGGAGTCCAAAAAAAGAAGATCCTTTTACAAGTCCCCGAAGGGAGTATTTATAGGACAAAATTGACCCTTGGGTGCCTTGACTTTTCACCTTCCCGACTGTTGGCATGCTTTGCGACCCGAAGGGAAAAAACGACTTGCGACCCTGTGCTTGGCTGCGACCTGTGACCTGATCATGACTGATGCGACCTGCGACCCCTCCTGTAGGCTGTGACTTGCAACTTGATCATGGGAGCATGTGAGTGATTGCGAGGTTTGGAACATCTACCTGTTGCTCTTTAAGGAAATTTCACCATGCTTGATAATCTGCAGCAACGGGGAGAACATAGGAGTATCTTCCCTTAACCTGTGCAGGCATTCTAAGGCGTTTGGGATTAGAGTTTCTATTTTGATTGTGACTTGGTTAGATAAGGAAGCCAGCTTGGTATAAATTCGAACTGGCGTCACGATGAATTTAACCAAGTTCTCCTGTGATGCCGGAAGATCAGGAGTAGCGGCGGCTTGTCTAATAGGTTGCAGAAATGCCTGAATGTCTTGGTTCACCTGTTCCCATGTTTTTTCTTCGCCCAGTGTACCTAGAGAAGGAATGTGGTGTAGTTCAGCCATTGAGTCAATGCCGCTAA
This sequence comes from Pinus albicaulis, assembly GCA_034641835.2. Classification (NCBI taxonomy): domain Eukaryota; kingdom Viridiplantae; phylum Streptophyta; class Pinopsida; order Pinales; family Pinaceae; genus Pinus; species Pinus albicaulis. Next base: position 280,122,533 of record CM076573.1, read on the forward strand.
TCAAATGTTCGTAGGCGGTCATTACCTTCTCTAGGTCTTTGAATAACTTCTCCTTGGATTGCACCTTCATGCGTATTTGGACTTTGTCGTTCTGAGTGCGAATCCAATCTTTTCTGGGTAAAGTATCTAGAGCCTGCGGATACCTGTTTGCCCATTCTAGCATTCTATCCAAGGCTGTGGAGACTTCTTTCAGTTGCTCGTTCCTCTTCTTGGTTTCTGCTTGAGCTCTCAACAGAGGTGCAACCATTTGCTTTATTGTAAACAATTCCTCGTATATCTGCCTCATGGTGGCTTCCAGTGTCACCAGCTCTCTTTGAATGGTGAGTGGTACTTCATTAATAAGGGCATCCCTATCCTGAAGCAGTTGAACTTCTTCCTCTAGTGCCCTTTTCTCTTGCTCCGATCTAGCTGGTCTTTGTTTGAAGGCTTGTAATCTATTCTGTAGGGATAGAGTTTCCTTACTCATCCTGCTCACGTTTTCTTCCGTGGCTGCGGCGAAAGTAGTGTCGGATGATGCTATCATTACTGGATTGGTCCTAGTGTCCAGGACTATATCCTTTTCTGTTGTGGCCGTGTAGGGTGCGGCAGGATTCCGTGCTAAGCATCTCCTCTTTTCCTCCCTGATTTTGTATGTGAATTGGTCATAGGTGAGTCTTGTTAGATTAAACACTTCTTCCTCCTGCTCTTCGGAGGTACTTAGTTCCGAGAGCACAAAATGCGCGTTGGTTGTAGGAACTTCGATGGCTGGCAGCTCCGTCTGTATCTTTGTCACTGGAGGAGGTGTCTTACTGCCTTCGGTGTCTTTGGAAGAATTTTCTTTCGACCTTTGATTCTCTTCCTCCCTTCTCTTTTGCTCTGCTTCTTCTTCCAGCTGCTGCTCTGCCTTTGCCCTATCTTGTTCTTCCTTGTGTTTGCATTCAGCTTCCACCTTATCTAGTTCTATTTTAAGCTGACGCTCAGCCTCTGCTTTTGTTTCCTCTTCTTTTCTTTTGTGTTCAGCTTCCACCTTATCTAGTTCTATCTTAAGCTGATGCTCAGCTTCTGCTTTTGCTTCCACTTCTTCCTTTCTTTTGCGGGCATCTTCCGCCTGCTTCTTTCTTTGCTCTGCCTTTCGGTGTTTCTTGCGTTTATCCTCCTCCTCTTTTGCTCTCTCCTCAGCTTCTCATTGAGCTTTCACTTCCTTTTCTTTTCGTTGGGTGGAAGAGTTATGGCTCATGTTGGTTCGGGGCTTCTTGGCCTGGGAAGACGAGGCTCCTCCTAGTTCGTGGATTCTTTCTTCTAAAGTTTGATCATCTTGATCCTCCTGATTGGTTAATTCCATTGGAGCGATCTCCCTGTCCTTATTGTACCAGTTTCTTACCCCATCTTCAACTGGGCATTCAGTATGTTGGTAGCTCCATTTAAACTTGGCCCATTTGCAATGGGCAGGGACCATCCTCTCAGGATCGTATGTCCGGTGATCCAAAGGCGGCAGACATAATCCTCTGATTTGCTCAGCTTCCGCCTCTACTTCTCTGAAATCCTTGACTGTATAAGCGCCGATAGTGAGCGACAGTGTGGGCCATGGCTTCTTCTTACCTTTAGTAAGAACCTTTGAAAAGCCGGATGTCATTTGAAAACATGTTTCCTAAAGTAGCAGTTTGTTAGTGACGAATCAGGGTAATGCATGGGGAGCCTTGAGTGAACCGAAGACTTGGATGAAGGTGCCTTCTACAAAACGAAACCAGTGTGCCACCTTGGTTATTGTTTCCATGGCCCGCCAGGACATGCACGGGGTATCCTTACCAAACAGTTTTCCGTAGAGTGTAGGGATGAAACTGTGTGAGATCGACTCTATATCCTGCTTATATTTGGAGTCCCAGAATACCTGCAACTCCTTGTGAATTGGGTGGGTGCGCTCCTGATCCCAGTTGTGAGCCCATCCCTCAAAATGGCACTTGGCACAAACTGCATCCAATAGATAGGAGGCCATGTAAATTTCTGATGAGTACCCCTCCTCGGGCGCTAGTGCTGCAGATATGTTTGTTTTGAGGGTTGCTATCAGTAAGCTAGCCCAATTGAAGCGGGTGCCATGTACGGTAACAAAGTACATAAGAGATACCCAAGAGCCGCTGAAAGTGGTGACATCGGGACGACCATACATCCTACACAGCATAGCTTCTACGAGCTTATAGACCTTCCTAAGGCCTACTACCTGATACTCCTGGTCCTTCTTGACCTTGAACTTTTCTGGTTCTTCCCACCATCCTCTCAAGGTTTCGGATATGGGAACTGCATGAGTAGTGACCCATTCCTCTGTGAATGTCTGCTCTCGGGTCGGAAGTGCGTAATAGAATTCCACATCCTGGCCCTTTAAATTAGCAAATGCTTTCCCTTCTTGATCCCGAATCACCCAGAACCTGGGGTCGACTCTTTGTAAGATCCATTCGATAATCTCAGCCATGGGAATATAGGTGGGTGGGCCGCTGCGTAGTGAAGCTTTGATCTCTTAACTTGCACATATACCTGCCGGTTTGGGAGGTATTCTGGAAATTCAGGTTTTGCGAATTCTTGGTATACTTGATAACAAGTCATGCTCACTCCTTTGCTGAATATACATGCAGTATCTCCATAGATAGGGGGAGGAGGCATAGGTATTTCATCTTCTGAGATTTCTATCTCCGGACTCTTGTTTTTTCTGCGAATTGACGAAGGCCCCATATCACTCGAGGCTGAAGAGATGGAAACGCACTCTAGCTCTGCTTCAAGGTTCCCTGGCATGTTCATAAAACAATCCCATGATAAGACAGATGCCATGTTAATAAATGCTTAAATTGCTTTTACCTCTGCCCAACTAAGGTCAAGAAAAGGGGTGAACATGCGACCTCTTCCTTGGGTCGATGAGCCGCGCTGGTTTAAAACCTCAGAGAAAAGCAACCTTGCGACTTGGCGACCTGCGACAAGGTCGCGAGGTCGCTGAGTCGCACTGGTTTAAAGTTTCATGAAGAAGCGACCCTGCGACTTAGCGACTTGTGATCGGTTCGCTGAGTCGCAAGGTCGCGACACTTCGATTTTTAAGCGATACGCGACTTGGCGACTTAGTGACTAGGGACTGAGGTCGCAAGGTAGCGGGGGTCGCAATGTCGCGGGGTCGCGGGTCGCACTAGGGTTAGGCGGACGATTCTCCATGGCGACGCGGTCCTTTATTCTTCTTTCACTTAGAGGGATAGAGGGAAAAGGGAGGAAAAGTAACATATTAAAGGTAAGCAGATATAGATGAAGAGACTGACAAAGGGGAGGTTGGTTAGCTTCATCTACAGGTTTCTAGATGAGACTGATAGAGTTAGGAAACTAAGAGGGGAGTGTAAGTTCTACCAAGTGGGTATCAATAGTGGGTTGTCTGTGGTTTTAATAGGCTTAAATGAGGGGGCAAAGGGCAACAAATAGAAAAGAAGGAAACAGTAGGAGGATTAAGCAACTTACCCGAGAAAATCGCGCTCCAGTTGGCTTGTCAGAAGTGTTTTTGTTCTTCGTCGCATAGGTGAAATGCGACCTATGTGACCCCTCTATATATAAAGAGGTCGCGCGTGCGGGCAATAAATGAGGTCGTAAGGTCGCAACGAAGCCGTGTTGATGATATATGCGACCCCACGACCCTGCGACCTTGCGACCTAAGGGTTGTGGGGTCGCAAGGTCAGGATTGTTTAATTTTGAATGCGATACACGACTTGGCGACTTGGTGACCTGATGGGTCGCGAGGTCGCTCATTGGGGAAAATGACCTATTCTGTGACTTAGCGACCGAAGGCTTTTGAAGGATCAAACTTGAGTCTTGACTCCAGATTTTAATGCATCAGGGGCTCAAAAATTTAAAAGGGTGATATTTTGGAGGGTGTTGTATGGCTACAACACAACCCTATGACCATACACATTACATCCTACTTCTGTCCCCTTACACACATTGCTTGGACAAACTTAAGGGCTGTATATGGTGATTGTACATACATTGAGAAAAACCCTAACTAGGGCATCCAGGACCTGCTGTCCTAAACCCTTTAGGAGCAACTCATCCATCTCCTTGCTTTTGTCACCTTCGAAGACAAGTCAACATCCTTCTTCAAGACGCCTACAACAACCCTGAAACTTTGCTGTTTTGAGCACCATCTAACTGAACCTTTTCGACCTTCTTTAGGGCTCCTGTAATAGCTATAGGACAACCCTAACTTTGATCTCCAAACTGCTCTCGAAAACAATCTTAACCTCTCCTTTAGGACTGTAACTTCTACCCATACTTATTGAAAAATTGAGGCCTACATTCTAGACACAGTCACAAGCCTCATGACCCTTCTGTGCACTGGAAATCAGGGTTTCAAACCTCCTTTTCAGGTCAGAAATTTCACACCCTATTCACAATGATCAACCTTCAAAGCACATGCCTAGAACTCTGCAAGGAAACTCAACCAACATCTGGTTCAATTCGGCCAGATTAGACTTGGAAGGAGAACCGTTAACGTCGACCTCTTTTACTTTCCACCTTGGCTCATTGACTTGCGGCATTTCAAACTTCTTTTCCTCTTGGACGAAAAACACTTGGATGGATTACTCAACTTGGTGCTAGTTTTTATTCTGTTCCCAACTCTAATACCATGTAGAAATTCCACGAAAATTCTAAAAGTTCTTTTATGAACAAATCTGAAACTAACTTGTAACCCAAGACACATAATTTTCTCTGCTTAATTTGCAACGAAATCATAACAAAATTAAACACAGTCACACAATATAAAAAACACAATTTTTCTAGGGAACCCAACTGGGAAAACCCTTTGCTGTATTGAGAATTTTATTGATAGAAGAATGAGCAATAGGTCTCTTACAAAAACAATCTTATTTTAGTAGAAACCAATTTGGTTTTCTCTGCTTGTACTTAGCTAAAACACCTTGCAAGACCCTTGATCCTGCTTCCCTATTTCCTTGCGCAAACCCCAAGGAAATTCTCGTCTATCAATTGCGAACATGTTTCTTCTTAGGACACCCTTTCCACATAGAAGATTCTGCACACAGATTCGTGCTCTCTATTGCCTTGTCTCACCAACTCGTGCTCACAAAACAATGAATAACAACGTACCTTGATCCTCCTTTTAAGTTTTTCGAATAGACTAAATCTGGCAAGTCTTTATTTTAGGAAACCAAACTACGGGTTGAAGAGTTAACAAAGGCTATCAAGGTGTTGTAACTCGTCCTGCCTTAATTTAGAAATTAAGGCTCTCTTAGGTCGTCCTTTCCCAAATTATCTTGCACTAGAAGACAACAACTAAGCCTTCCACATCTGCACTAGTCAAACTGCTCCATGCACACGTCCTAACTTTTAGGAATTCACGCTAAATTTTAGGAACTCGTCCTAATGTTTAAGAATTAGCTTCTAACTTATAGGAATTGGTTCCTAACTTATAGGAACCTGTGCATGCTAATGAAAACATGCTTCTGATCTCTTTGACTAAGGCACAAGTCAAAGGACTTTTCTCACTACTATTTTCAACATGGCATACAACAACTCTAGAAGATAGCCTACCAATGATAGATCAACAAAAGAACAAGGCCATCCAAGGCTTAGACTAGGTTGAGGGTACACAATGTAGTTTTATGGGTGAAACATGTATAAAACATTAATAAAATGAAGATATCAACCCCATTTTAGGGTTTTAATATGTAAATAATGCTAGATTTTGTCTTTTTCAAGTTTATTAAATGCAATCCCTTAGATAGGGAATTAACACATAAATGTTAAATTCTTGAAAATGCAAATTTAGACTAACACTAACCCTAGTTACCTAAAAGAGAGAGAAAAATATAGAAATTAGGGTTTGATGATTGATCAACACCTACTATACTAGTATGCTGGTCTAATTGGGCAATGGAATCATTTAGGGAAAAATCTATGAAGAGGGCCTTGGTGAAGAGGGTGAGAGAGTGATTATCTCTACTTAGAAACCCGACTGACTTCCTTAAATGGGAGATTTAAATTCAAGATATGCGTATATTAAATTTCTCTTGATGGATTTGAGGAAACAACTTTTACATACCATGAAAATGAAGATTTCAAGAAAAATACTGCAATTTTTAACATGGCACATAGAGAAACCCTAATTCACATAATATAGCATGCAAAATGGAAGAAAATCAACAATAAGCTTAAAACATTCCACAAGAATCTCTTCAATCAATCCCAAAGAAGTCTCCCCATGCGAAATTTCCTTTGAAAAGACATTTCGCTGCATAAAATCACATTGTGTCCAAGTAGAAAGAGATCAATTGCTAGCGCTCCCTTCCTAAGAGTGAGAAATATCATGAATAATGATCATCAGAGAATGAAAATGTCTCCCCTCTCTTTATATTAGGGTAACCAAGTCACTTTTCATTAGTTTATAAGCAAAAGCCTTGAAAACGTTTACCTGAGCGTTCAATAGGATCAAAGGTCATAAGTCGACCATGAGATAGCTCTAAAACATACCAAATTCCAAAAATAACCCACATGTGGGAATAAATGATCTCCACCATGATGTCATCCTACAAGATTGATCAATAATGCTTCAAGCAAGTGACGAAATGGTCCAAGAGTGATCATAACTTTGAGAAAACCTCAAAATGCATGGGTAAATTTCTAAAAGGCATGCCCTCCACCATGATGTCATCCATAAAAAGGTCTACACCACCCTTCCGAGGCATGTAGGAGTGACATGACACTCTCTAGGGAAAGCATTGGCAGTGGGCACCAAGTGAGAATGTGCTATCCCTTCCAACTCACCTTAGTGACATCCATCCTCATATAGGCTCTAGAACAAGGCATGGTCCATCAAGTAGGGTCAAGGCCAGCCTGTGGCGTCCTGGGTCCATCTGGGTACATCATCAAATAGTCTACTGCCCATGCTCGCAAGCTCAATGTTTCAGTATCTTGAGGTACATCAAGAGGTGTAGAATCATGTAGAAGCTGCTCAAGGTCCAATGCTCATCTCTAGAGGGGCAACACTAGGACCACAAGGTCATATTTGCTCTCAGAACTAGGATAATCATCCTTGGAATGTGCTGGAAAGGAATCAAGCCATCCTTCAAGGGATCTCTGCTGCATGTGTGATACCACCTGAACAAACTTCTCAAGATCAAGTGAGATTAACATCATTAGGGACATAAATATTAAAACCATTAAAACATCTTAGTGGACCATATCTAATGTTAGGGGCATAAAAACATTTCACACAAAACTCACCTTCAAATGCCTAACTAGCTCAAGGCCTGTAAACACGTTACCTCACTAGGAAACCACAACCCAACATGCAAAGCCCTCTTTGTTAGTGGGGGTCTAGAAGATGGTACCACTGTTGAAGCCACTATTGCACAAATGGATGCACAAAGAAGTTTGGTCTCACCGTGCGTGCCAAGGTTTGCTCATGTGGCAGAATGCTTGCTTCATATTCCATAGGTATTGGTTAGAGCATTCGTTTGGTTAGCACCGCACCAAGGTCATGTGTGACGTTTTACTCTGAATAAATTCCTATACATACAAGCACAAAAATATGGAAGGTGAAGTATGGTTCTAGGTCAGAACATGAATACCATCAAGGATGGGGGTCCCCACTCCTCTCATGATGATCATCTCGTTTGTGATAGATGTAGTTCTAGATGATGAAAGCCTGAAAGCATTTTGATCGACTTAACAATGCTCAGAATAGGAGGGAGGTGTTTCTGTACACTAAGTAGAAGAATTGCAGGCTTTCATGACAGATTTGGTTGTTGACAACAAAGGATTGGTGAGCAAAAGGAAGAACCCCAAAAAGAACACTCAACTTCAATACCACTGTTCAACTCACACACAAATGTAAGAGAGATTGATAAGCGTGAGATGCATTTCTTATTCATATGTTACACATTAATACAACATTTTGTGACCCTTGGTTTCATCTTCTGTGAGGTCTCTTTGACTCCTCATGATTCATCTTCACTTGAGGCTTTTCGCCTTCCACATGAGTGAAAATGCCAAATTTACATAACCTCTATGGATTGTGTTGCCAACATTTTCTTTGCATTTTGTTTTTTATATGTTTTATCATTCTTTCAAATGCATCAAACTTCAGGGCCAAGTTTCTGGGCCCTGACTAAAGGATGTGGATATAGGGTGCCAATCCCAATGACCAATGATAATTTACCCAAAGAATGGAGATGAGCAACAGGGAAGGATGGAAAGTGGTAAGTATGGATTACCCTCGACACACTATATTAATCAATGCCCCCTTAGTAATACCCTTCCTAAACCATAAGGCCTTAGAGGAGGTCCCATTGGATTAGAGTCAAAGGCTAACCTCCCAGGTGAAGTGTGGGAACAAGGATACAATCATGAGCAATCAATCATTTAGTTTTCCCCGTGATTCATATAAATATGCCCATAACATTAAATGAAAGCACAACTGCTAAAATGGTTAGAGTACTTGTTAATAGATGACCCACCTTCCTTCAAGAAGAATGCTAGATGGGTTAGAGAATTGATTGGAGTAGTAGGTGGAGAACTGTGACATATTGCTATTTGAAGACCATAATAGGGTTTTACGCTGATTGGTTGTCAAATGAGGAGAATAATTTTCTACGATGGGTTAGCCACTTTTGGTGGGTAAAATATGTAACAAATGACCAAAATGTAGGTCAATGGGATCATTGAGTATGTAAGTGACAATATATGGTCAGCGTGAAATGGTCACTCCTATAAATGTAAGAAATAAAGCGAATGTATAAGACCTAATTTCTAATGGTGCAAATCCAAAGTGAAGTACAATGCTTTGGGTGAGGGTACAAGGAAGAAAAACCTGAGAGGTCCAAGTGCCTCTTTTTGGAAGGAGTGGGTGTGTTGTCCTCCTTTGAAATATCCATTTCCTAATATGCAACTCTCCTATTGTTTGAGGCTGAAGAAAACAATCTCTAGATAGAGAACTTGTTGGAAGAGCTAGATTTGGTTCAACGGATGTCTTTTTGTCTAGAAGAGGTGGCCCACAAATGGGCATCGAAGGAGGAGGGCCGCTTGTTCGTCTAGCATAAACTATTTTGAGATCTAAGTTGGCATCTCTACATGGATCTTGCTTGTTGATATTTTTGCAGCATTGGACAAAGATTCTCCCACAGGGTCATGTTGATTTGACTAGTGGGGGAATGATACATTCACCCATGGAGTCATGCTGATTTGGCTAGAGGTGAATGTCTTAGGGGCAGACATTCTCCCATGGGGTCAAGCTGATTTGACTAGGAAAGATTGATACATTCACCCATGGGGCCATGTTTATTTGGCTAGGGGTGAATGGCCCATGATGCCTACATTGTGCTCTAGGATGGAGTGATCTATCTTTTTATAGAGAGGATTTGAATTGTTTATTGATTGGGGGTTTTCACCCAACAATGGGGTAAACAATTCTAGTCTAATGTTGAGTTATGATGTAGGTGTTGAAATGCAATGTCATTGATGTCAACCCAAGTAGCGCTAGAAGAAGCACCGCTTTTGTTGACGAAGATGACTTGGCAAATCATGATTTTTGTGGTCAAGGTCACCTTCATTGAAAGCTTCTGGTCATGCCGATTCTAACGATATATGGCATGCCTCGTAGCTCCTCGCGATTTGAGAGATATGCTAAATTTTTTGATGCCCCCATATTGTGGTCAAAGTCCCCAAAAATTGGATGATGTGGTAGCTTGTGATTAGATATTTATTCAATTTATGGGCATAGAATAATTTTCATTAATTATTATTGAAGTCATCCTTGATTAGAAGGGATATTCATTTATTTTTACAAATCAAATTAGATAAATCAAAATTGGTCCAAAAGGTTTTGGCTCCAAGTCATTCAAATTTCAATTTGAATCTTATTTCAGCTTCCGTCCAAAATAGTTCAAGTCCTCTCCCTCAAATGGCACACATTTAAGATCTATAAAAAGGGCACTCATCTCTCCTCAAGGGCATGCATTTGAATGCCAATCTTGTGTGAGAATCTTTGTGATATCTCTGCGGCCTTTTGAGTAGTCTAGCCTATCAAACAAGAGGTCGAAGGTCTGAAGGGTTTGGGCACATTGTTTACACCTTTTGGGATCTGGATTTTCGTTATAGAACTGTGCAGAGATATGGAAACGATCTGAAGTTTGTAGAGGCTTAGGTCTCCTGTGCATATGAATTTCATTTGCTATTTGAGTTGGAGTACAAACTTGCTTGAGATTCTTGGCCTTCTTAGGGCAAAAATTGTTGCATAAATTAAGGCTTATGTTGGTCTGAATCTAAACACTTTTGGACTAAGTTTGGTGCGAATTTGGTAATTGATCTGGGGCCCCTTGATAGAGGTCTACTTGGGTTTGTTTCCAGATATCTATAACAATTTTCTGAGCCTTCTTCTGCGCAAAGATTGGTCTCTCATAGTGATTATTATGTGACTTATTGAGGATGAGTTTTCAAGCAAATTTTAAGACAAATATGGAGGCTATATCTATGGCCCTTTCTTGGTTACGTCTACGGCTTTCTTGACTTGCATCTCTGGTCCTAATTACTGAACATCAAGAGATTTCCTGTGATCTATTGGAAGGATTTGGTGACTGATCCAAGTCTTGTTTTGCAAAAGTCTATTTGGCTCGTTTGTGGCTAGTTTGGTATGAAATTTCAAGCGAATATCCTCAAGCGCTAACTAGTGACCTTGTATACTAATCCTAAAGCTTTCATTGAAGAATATTCTCGTCAAGTGTTCTAAGTGTGTGATCACAATGGAGTCTTATCACTGTTCAGATCAACCTCATCAATCCCACACTTAGCCAATCCCGAAATTTTTTTGACCAAGTAACTTAGCCTCATCTGTCCTTCCTGAATTGCAGGTTGCGCAGTTCTAGGCTCTAGTTGCAATCTTGCCTCTTAACACTGCGCAATGCACAGATCCTGCCTCCGAGGACTACGCATTACACAGTGTTAGCGCTCAAGCCCAGACCTTGGCCTTCAAAATTGCACAATTTAGCCCTCTAGCACAGTTTTAGAGGCTCACTTTCCTTTCCCTCGGCAGTAGAAGTATCTTGACACACATACAATTGAACACTCACTAGGCATACTCACTTGCTGATCCAAGATTACCTGTGCATTACTCTCTTGTGCTGAACTTTGTAGCCAAGGAAAATCTATAAGAATATATGGCAGTCGGGCCGACATCCCTGATGGGGCTCCTATTCCAAATAGTGTGAGGTCTAACTGGGACTTCACATCGGAGAGACCCCCCTTGGTTGATGGATTTCCTGCATCCGTCAACAGAACAAAGGCACTTGGGTCGTTAGAACTACTGGGGAGGTATCATTAACGAGACCTTAGCCTCCTTCCCCAATAGTCTTCTCTATAACCTTGTGTGAGACTTGCTTCAAAACAATTGAGGATAAGGTTTTAATCTATATTAGACATTATAATTAAAAATGACCAAGATCTTGCATTTCACATTAGATAGATCTTGTATCTCATCTCTCATTTGATCGTTAGTAATTGGGATTGTGAGTTAAATCTATAATTGCAAGCTTTCATTATCGCTCTTGTCATTTCAAGTTCAATGTCATACTTACTTGGAAGCACAAGTTTATTGCTCATATCTCTGATTATATTGATCCTTTTCTTGTACTAACACTTCCTTACAACATTGCTTATCTTGTAGCTTGAAATATTATATATCGCTAAGCAAGTTCTTTAATTTACTTGGGAGTTGTTATTAAGGCACTAGTCTCTCTTTATCTATTAAGAGTGTCATATTAATCTAATTGAATATATCTTTCTCACATTGCTCAACTTAATAATTCAACTTGCCATCTAATCTTAATTCAAGTTACTAAAAGAAGTGATTGCCTTGCCTCCTGATCTCCTAGACTTGTTGTAACAACAAGTTCCCCTTAGTTATCCATCTTTAGGGACTACTCTGTTGGCATTGATGTCAACAAGCTCTTGTTGTTGCTGGTCATATGTAGGTGTGATGATGTATGTTTGGTGTTGGATGATTGGTGATGGTCTTGTTAGTTGGCATTGATGTCAACATACCTATGACTAGAACTAGTGCAGTTGATTTGGAGGTTGAGTAGAGATGGATTTTACATGTGTGATTGGATAGAGATTGGCATGATGAGTTGGTTGGAGATGTTGCTGCTCTAGGAAGTTGGAGAGCTTCTCATGTTGTGTTGATTGGAGATGCTGCTATTGCAAGAGGTTTGAGTGGTGCTCTATATGTATCTACATGTCTTGGAGACATTGGATTGCTGCTTCATGTGTTGTGTTTTGGCTGCTTGTGTTGGAGGTGCTTCCACCAGTGTTGGAGATGTTGAAGAATGTAACTAGGTTCGGTCTTCATAATTCTAATATATTTGTCAAAAGAAAGAAAAATAAATTTTATTATTATATAAATTGACTTATTAAAGCATGGGTTTCATGCTTGGGTCAATTGTTTTTAGGTCAAGGTCTCCATTGTAGACCTCTAGGGGTTATGTCAAGTGTTCTTGTCCATGTCATATTGTAAAGAATCCTTCTTGGGAATTATTTGTCAAAGAATAAAATTATTTTATTGTAAAATAGGTCATTTAGGCCTCCTCCACCAAGTCAGCCTCAAGGAGATCAAGTCGGCCTCAAACAAGGTAATTCGACCTCACCAAAAGCCTATATATTGGAGCAACTTGACCTCATTTGACACACTCTCATAACAAGTTCGATTTGCAATAAAAGTACAGTAAATTGGCTGCAGTAAAAAGTGCGAAGTTACTAGAGAAGAAGGAGAGAAGCAAATACCTAAAAGAAGCTAAGGTTTGAAGGAAATGCTAGGGAACCCTTTTTGCAAGTACAAGCTAGGGTTTGGGACAAACCTAGGAGTGGCCTTAATATGAAAATGGTTTGAAATGATTCAAAATTATTCATGATATGATACAATGCAATTTCATTCAATTATTCAAGTACTTGATAGATTCAAAGAAACCCTAGGAGAAGGGTATGCTGCAGATTTAGTGATCATCGTATACCTTGATGGTTGGTCTTGGCTGTCGATGAAAGGATATTGGTGGCATTCATGTGGATGCATCTCTTTTAAAGTTGATATTGTCATATGCTCGATGGACAATAATGCCTCCCAACTAAGAGAGAGATAGGGTCTTGAGGGAGCTGTGAGCCTCCTCCAATCTACATTAAAGATAAGTACTTTCAAGTATTATGTCATTTCTTTGTGTCACTGTTCTTATGAATTTATTATTTTCGATTGTTGGTGATTCTTTTGACATGAATATTTTATTTGTTTCACTAACTTCTTGGATGAGGATGTGATCCATCTTGAGGATCATCAAGATGTAGAGTAGTGTAGGAAGAGCAAGCTCCTAGAGGGAGCTGGTGCTGAAAACTTCAGAGCGAATTGGCGTAGGATAATGCAGGAGCCACTCTTACATCTAGTGTAGGATGACAATCCCTTTTCATCACCAGTGACACTTTCCTTATGATTATTTATTGTTGTCCTTGCTCTTGTTCTGGGATCATAGGTACATCTGATGAATGTAAAAATCAAGCCCTCTATATCAAAATTGGGGATGATGTAGAGCCATTCCATGAATTATGAAATGGAAAAGAGCTCAAGATCTTAAAGCAAGGATTTCAATTTCATTGGTTGATTGAAGAGGCTTTCTATTTAGGAGTAAATGGAATGCAACATAAGAGTGATATGTTCCTCATGCAAGGGACCATTCTAGATGACTGAGATGTAGCAGCGTCAGATGCTTCCGCGATATGATTCATTCTATGATAAGAAGTATGCTCCGAGAAAAAGAAGGCTATGATGAGATCCTAGCATTTGTTGACAAACACATTATTATCAGATATATGTGAGGCAAGCTTCCTCTATGATGTATTTAGGAAAGAAGCATATTTTTAGTTATCTCAGGACCTCGAGTGGCATGAGTAGAATATCCATGATTTCAGAATGAAGAAAGCTTCATATGGACTCTAGCAAGTCCCTTGGGTTTGGCATGCTTGAAATGAAGCAACCTTTGATCTTTCTTCATGATTGAAGGTATGTCTTTGATATTTGATTTGATATGCAAACAATTGATTTCTGACAAGATCAAGATCATCTCAGCATTTAGTGCCAGAGGGAGTTGACCCTTGCACCCAAGAAGATGAGGGCTTCCTTGTCAAGGGAAGCTTGTTGGTAGAGACTTAGCATAAAAGGTTTACATTGAAGCAGTTGACAAAGCCTCCTCTTCAAATATAGTTTTGATGGATTCCCACGATGAGTTGACAATTAGATGGATTCATGATTTGCATTATGTTTTTTGAGTCGTATAAAGCTTGGATATGTATTCTAGTATGTTGCATAGCTGGTAGTTTATGATTCGAGACCCACTGCTGGATACTTGAGACTATATGGATATGTTGATGATATTAAGGACATCTGAGTGCTATCTTAGGTATGCCATGATTTCTTGGATGAGACATGCACTGGAATTTGTTGCTTTGAGTGGCAGTATGCATTGATGCTAGCATGATTGAGAAAGATCTTTGACACTATTTGAGAATATGTTGGGCTTGACTATGATATACTATGACATATTGTGGAATCCGACATGCAAAAAATCTTGTGTTCCATGACAGGTTCAAGCACATTGAAATCATATATCACGATATCTGGGATATGATGCAGAGAGGAGCTATGAGACTCCACCATATTTTTGATTGATGAATAAGCAGACAATTGGATTCTTGAGTTGCTGCATGTAAGCTTGTGGTTGACCAGATACTCTCTAAGTGTCATGCACTATGACCAAGACTAACAACCGTAAGTCTACTGAAGGCACTAACTGGTGGAAGGGATCTCGGGCTGATCGAGAACATTAAGCTGTGCTCTTCCCCCTTATTTGAGCTCACAGGGAAAGGAATTGAGCTAAAGAGCTCCTAGGGTTGAGGGAACTATGGACAATAAGATAGTCTGTGATCCTTACCTCTTGGTAAGTTGTATCTTGCCTATTGTCGAGCAATACGATAGTTTGTGATCCTTACCTTCCACGATAAGTCGTATCTTGCCTATTGTCTCTCCTTGATTTTGACTGAATATACCCCAATTGGTATCCTACCCACAAGCCGAGCTTGTTGGGATTGTTTCCTACCCATCTGGCCAATGGATGTTGGCTACTTGAGTTAGGTGCGATCTCTACCATTTATGGTAAGTGGTATCCCGCTCAAGTTAGGGATGTAGGTGTTCTATGACTGACTCTTGAGTGTCAAGATGGGAAGTTCAATGGACAATAGGATAGAGTGCGATCCTAACCTCTCATGGTAAGTGGTATCCTACCTATTGTGGATCAGATATATAGGGTGACAGATTAATCTTCCCTATTGTCTGTGGATATAGGGTGGTAGTCAGAGCTCCCCTATGATGATTCTTCTTTAGATCGAGACATCATTGTTCAATTGGTGATCAAAGGAGATTGAGATGAGATGTGTGTGATGAGATGGATGTATTGTTGATATAGCTGAGATGAATGCCATGAGATTTGACTAGGAGTCTAGTAGAATTTGAGGATTGACCTCCCCTACCTTTGATTGTGCATTGTTCTTCTTCTATGATATGAGATGTAATGATGATGCAACTACTTTCCTTCTTATATTGAGACATGTCATCTAAGATGAAATTTATGATGTAGATGGAAATTCCTCCCTAGCTGAGGGAGTGTTGAAATTGGGGCAGCTATGGGATGAATTTCCCATAGAAACCCTAATACCCCACGAGGAAAACTCATCTTGCCCCAAAGGAAAATTTGATTGGATAAAAGAAACTATTATTATTTGATGTGACAAAATTGCTTGGGTAAGCAATTATTAAGGCTCGTGGAAAAATATATTTAAATATTCAAAAGAGGAAATTTGAATTTTAAAGTATTTCCCTCCAAGTCTCTAAAGTTGACTTGCTCTCTGAAAGCATCCACTTGGTCTATAAATAAAGGATCAATCCATATCCAAAGCATGCAATCCTCTTTTTTGGTGGTTTGCATTACCTATTGGTGGAAGTTTGTATTAAATAAAAGGCTCGCATACTCTCGCTCTATATATCAACAACTCGCATTGGGCATTTGGTAGATTGTATTATTTCTGTGGTTCGGATCTATCATCTATGGTTCACATAATCTATGGCTTGCTTTGTCTCATTTGTATGACCCACATCCTCAGCAACTCACATTTTTCTTTTTTCTTTGAGGCTGACATTAATCTCTGGCTCGCATTAAATATTCTGAGTGGCTCGTTGACACACCGCTGTAATAGTATGTTGACATGCACATAACAATGACTTGATCTTGGTATTGCAAGACATATTGCGACATTGCTTGGACTTTTGTGCATTGAATTACCTCACAATAACTTGTTCTTGGCATCACAAGACTTATTGTGACATCGCGTGGAATTCTATGAATCGAATTAGCTCACAGTGACTCTTTCTTGGCATCAGTGAGATTGCTTGGACTTCTGTAGCTCAAAGTGACTCGTTCTTGACTTACAGTGACATTGCTTGGACTTATGTGCATTGAATTATGTCACAGTGACATCGCTTGACTTTTATGGTTCGTATATTATCTTTGAAGTTGACATTCTATAAGGCAGTTCACATTATATTTCTCTATGAAATTAGTAGGACTATGGCCTATAATATATGGCTATTCAATGTGTGAGAGTAATCTCTGTTCAATGGCGAGAGAGTAACTCTGCTTAAGTAATGTATGACAGTAACAAGGTGTCTCGTGTTTATATGACTATGCATATTCAGAGTGTGTTCTATTGAAAATGATGTAGTCATGATGACAGTAAAACTTGTTATGGAAATGACCTTGATATGACTGTTAATGATCTTAATATGGCAGACTTGACATTAACTCTGTATTTGGCAATAATCTTGTGAATGGCAGCAACCTTTTATATGGTAGTGATATAGAAGCTAAGTGATCTTTGTTATTTCGGCATAATAGTAACCTTGAGTATGAAAAATGAGTCAATAATCTATATGAAAATGAGACAGTGATGGCATGACTTCAAAATGGCAGTGGACCGTGGCATAACTGTGACAGTGACACTTGATGTCTATAACCCCTATATGAATGCATAATCTTGGCAGCAGTCATATGGCAGAAACCTAATGATGGCAGTGACCTCAAACTAGTATAAAAGTGGCAGAATGTGGACAGGGATGTATGGCAGCTCATGTATACATGGCATGATGTAGTTTGACATACGAGGGTCATATATAATCCCTGGTTGGCCAGATGTGATTGATGTTGTCTCCTAATATCGTACTTTGTATCTCAGCTGAACAATTGATGAATATCTAATAGAAGAAAAATTTGGACGTGCTTTCCCCCTTGTGGAGTTTTTCCCTTTCTTTGACCTAACTCCTGGTGTCTCTATTGTGTATGCTTTTCTTATGTTGTTCCTTAATGTTCTGCTGCATTGCTGATGATTGTTCTTTCTATATAATTGCTAATGATGTTAATATGTTAGGGAGTGAATGTAATGATGAAAATGGTATTAAATGCAATTATCTAAAATAAAGAACAATCTAGCCCTAAGAGAAAATTAACAGGACTATTCCACATTATTTTATGAATTTTTCTATAGTTGTTTGGCCACTAATTTTCTAGTCAAACAGCATTGAAATTGCTGTTTTTCAGTCATCTATTGCATATTTATAGGTTCGGGCAGCAGATACACTTGCTGGGGACTCCCCCTCGAGGTTCGGAAGCACCAACCCAAACAAAGAAGAGGATTTGCCAGTGACTCATAGGGAAGACCCCCTTATATATTTGCTGATTTTTGCGGCTGTTTTTTTGAAGATCATATTAGCTATTAAAGCCTAAAATTAGTACTAACCAGTGTCGAAGAAATCGGCATTGACAAAAATTGGCAAGGGTCCAGAAAACATATTCTTGGAAACATCGGCGAAAAAATCATTGAACTGTGGCACGTATTAAAAAATACAAAATAGATTCATTTTTTCAAAATCAGAAAAAATCACGATTTTTTTTGGGGCTGAAAATCAGCTGGTTGAAAAAATTGCGATTTTCTGGGCATCACTGAAAAATCGGCGATTTTATCAACACTGGTGTTAACAGTATGCTAGATGTTATCGTATAGTCCCAATGTAGCTTTCATGGGCCTTGGTCATCAAAAGAATATCTGAAGGTCTAAGTGCATCAAAAAATGCTTTAGGGAAAGACCAAAATGACTTGTTGCAATTTCAACACCTAACTATGAGCCTCGAAATCCCTTTCCTCCCACCAAGGACTTGTCACTTAGGGAAGCTAGGTCGGGTCTGTGAAATTTTCAAGTCTATTGTAGTAACTGGAAATTATTCTTCTAATTGATTAAAATTAAGTGTTGTTTATTTGCTACGACAAACAACGAATAAAATCACAATTGCAATTTTCACCATACAAATGCCGCGGAAAATAAAATACTAGAACTGAGAAATATAGAACACACGATAAAAATGACACCATTATTTTTGATGAACGTCCTCGGAAAAACCCAGTGTGGGAAAATTGGTGCAACAAATGATGGTGTTATTATTATTATTATGTAGCGCTGAAAATCTAAGTACGATCTGGATGCCCAAATCTGGCAATCCTCAGCAATTAATTTGGTCAAAATTATTAGAGAGAATTTTCTCTCTCCACAAGCAATCTTGGAACAACCTGCCTCAGAAAAACTAGCCCTCTAGAACCCTTGCATAGTGCTTGCGCAAACCCTCACACACACAACCTGAATCTGCCTCTGATCAAGTTGTTCTGCCTACTGTAGTTGTGGTAAGCGATCCTCCGGCCCTTTGGAAAATTACCCTCGCCTCTGGCTACTGAATCGACCATCTGCATAGCCAAATCGAACTGCTACACTGAAGCTGCCCGCATAGCCTCTAGTGGAATATCTCAACCTTATTATGCCGTCTCTCCGGAACTGAAAACTCCTCCGGAATCACTATCTCTACTCCCTCTCTGTCTCTGCATCGCTTCTGGCTCGAACTCTGCTTCGTTGCTCAGATGCTACTGTTGGATAGATTGATCTGCCAAGGAGCTTGATGTCTAAGTTATGTTCTCCATCTACCTATCAAGTCGCTCTTATAAGCTCTCGTTGGTGAACCAGTGGCCATGATTAGATCCCCATCAACGACTAAGATCATCTCTAACTCGATCCATGTGAGGTTTTAGAGAAATCTCACATTTCTCAATTAATTGTTGTTATTTAATCACTTTTCCGAAGTTAGACTTAGGAAAATTTTAATTATTGATTAATTAACTTAATTGAGCCATATCTAGGTATTTTCTCCTGAAACGCTCTCAGGGTTATGGAGATCTTGTGTTCCTTAGCCTCTCTGACCAAAGTTGAGACTAGAATCCCTGTCCGATGCTACAAAACTGATAGCGTCGACCTCGGGGGAGGAGAATCTCAAATGATTACCCCAAGATATTCAATGATTGCCCATTTCCCTACTTGGTGCGCTATTTGTACCTATTCCTTTGGATCTCTTAAGCTCTACAATGTGAGTTTGTGTGAGATTCTTGTGTAGGAAGATCTTATGGGGACAAAGAGAAATTGTGTCTTTGCATGAAGGGTCATGCATGGTCACCTAATGACCCAAATAAGAGAAAAAGGGTAGAATTATAGTTGACCCAAGCTCTCTCTTTATGTATTTTGGGAGGTCCAAAGTCTCTCGATTGAAAGGGGTTCTTGACTATATTAGGCCAAGATGTGCTCCTAAAGATATGGTGAGTTCCATCACCTTTAGGTTAAGGTCCCAGTCTCTCTTCCTATGCTTCTCATTGAGCTTGGCTTGGACTACTTCCTCAATTGCCATAATTGGGGGGTTTTTGTCTCCCTTGAATGACTTGTGTCCAAGAATCAAGACTTGAGTTGAGTCTTAGTTCCCTCTTTGAATATTTCCTGTTTGGAAGTGCCACTTCTTTGAGTGTTTATCTCCAAATAATAGTTTGTTTGTTTATCTATTATTGTAATTAGTTGATAGTTTCTCTCCAACTAATAGGGTAGAATGTTGAGATAAATGCTTTTAAGAAAATGGCCTGTTAGCTGTGAAAGTAAAAGTTACATAAGCCTGTGTATAGCTCCAGAAGTATTCAGTGAGATTTTTCATTAACACTTTGGTATAGAACTCTGCTCTTGAGTGGTTTCAATCCACATCATGGAGAGAAAGAAGTGAGAGTTTTGCTTGCTCAACAAAACTTGCCAGAGACATTCGTGTATAAATATAGTGGCAGTTATTGGAAATTAAATCTTGTGCATAAAATATATTCTTAAATAAAAGATGCAAGGAGCATTCCATTTTTGAAAAACATGCTTGCTATTTTGCATTAAATTTTGTTTGCGATGATCAGTAGTAGCTTGTTTGGGTGGGAAAATAAATCAAGTGATATGTAAGACAGCTAAGTGAAATCATAATAATGTTTATTTCTTCATAGGTCCATTTTTGTCGTAAATCTTCTCTTAATTACATGGAAATTATGTCACCTGTTGTAGGTTCTCCCTTCTTCCGTGATGATACAAGATTACGCGCTCTTCGTTTCCTGGATCATATGCTTGTAAGTATTCTGGTATCCTTTAATTTGATTCCATAGCAGGGGGTTATCACATCAGAGAATTACATTCAACAATCTGTACAGCAGATTAATCATTACACTACTAAGAGAAGGAGCTGTAGGAAAAACTTTTTGGAATGTGAAATCATTGGACACTAAAAACCAGATGTAAAGGTTTGTGGATTGGAATTTATGTACTAATGTGGTAATGTTGCATTCCAGGAGAGAGATAACATGCAGAAGTCTGAGTTTCTGAAAGCTTTGTCAGGGATGTGGAAAGACTTTGATGCTCGTGTGTTACGGTACAAAGTGTGTAGGCTCTCTTTTCTTTCTTGTTTTGGTTATGCTAGGGCAAGTACCATTTGCAAAATGTAATTGGTGTGGAATCTCACTCTCACTATATTTTGTTGTAAAATGTCTGTGTACAAAGTCTGAACAAGTGTGCTTGTCTATCCATCTGCCTCTTAAAGCTTTTTAACATGCTTCCATGCTTGCCTCTATGCCATCTGTCATGCTTATATGCCATCTGTCATCCTTGCTTATATCTTTTCTCTCTGCCATAAACTAATGAATCATGCAGGTCCATTGTCTATTTGAATCACACAGCATTTTATATGGAAGAAGGTGGGTCATGTAAGCAGCCTCCATAAGTAAGGTATCCTGATATCTATGAACAAAATTTCTCTAGCTCGTGGTATAAAATTGCCACATTGGCTTAGAAGCCATATATAAACATGAAAACAAAATTGACTTAGCTCATGGTATAAAATTGGCACATTGGTTTAGAAGCCATATGTAAACATGAAGAAACAAGAACATAAATCAGTTTGGGCAGCTAGTCCACCATGAAAAGTCCAGAACTCAATAAATGTAAGTCATGCTGCCAAGGAATCAAATCCACATTGGGTGCTTATTTCCCTTAATGCATTCAACAATATTTGTAAAAGCTAGCATAGATTCGTCTTAACCCTGGAACTATTAAGCGACTGAGAGGCATTAAAATTTAAAATAGGATCCATAAATGTGACTTGTTTTTTTCCTGATCCATCTTGGCGCTTAATAGATCCGGGGTTAAGATGGATCTATGCAAGTGGATTACTTTATCTAAATATAAATATCAAATACCACTGGAGTGAGTACATTCTTAAAACTAGCTATGAGTTAGGGTTATATAATTTAGAGCACTTTGCAGGGAGCTGTCGACTTTTCGTTGGCTACATAAGCCTCGTCTATGTTTGGCAGGAAATGCTTCCTTCAACTATTAAAACAATTTATGTACATAAACATCTTTTAACAAAAAATGGGTTGCAAGGGAAATTACGAAAATCTATAGCTACGAGGTCATTTCGTGTCCGAAAATCTAAAGCAAAATTACCCTAGCTACCATGCTCGGTAAAATTCCCTTGGCAAGTAAATAATTTGAACCATGATATGGCATATGCCGCCTGCAGGTAAGTTCAGAATTATAAAAATTAGAAGTGCGGCTGTGGTGGATACAATCCAAAAATTTAAAAGCATTAATATAATAAATATAAAAGATTACGCTGTTGTCGGCACCATGGCAGTGGCTAGAAGATCATTGCCATCATTATTAAGCAACACATCCCAGCCATGTAATTGAGTCCTATGCTTTGGGACCCCCTTTTCCTATTCATCATTCTCTTTCTGAGGTTGCTTGTTGACTCTTACCAAGTAGGAAACCAATCATTTTGCTAGTGATTATGGGGCTACATGGCTAGCTATGGTGGCCCGTGGGGTTCTTGGTATTGTCGCATGACCAACTAGTCTTTTGTTTGCAACTTTTGCACCGTTCTGGTGAGATTATTGAGAGCAGAGCAAAGGAGCTGTAAATGGAGCAGACAGCTCCTGACTTATTGTGCAGGGGATCCCACCCCAGGAATCTAACAATCACTGGTGGTGAGCAATGTCCAGTTCAATGTTTAGGTCTTGAACTATAATTTGTAAGGAAAGATTTACACATATAGTCACTAACTCAGCCAAGAAAATGATCTAATTTTAGTGGCTTTGTTGAAAATTATATCATTTTTTTGTGTTCAGATTAAGAAGTTTTTTTTTTTAAACTGCGAAAATCTCTATTCCAACATCCTAGGTAAATTAATTCCAAATGATTTTCTTATTGAAAAAATAATTTAGATAGAATCTTCAGCTCATAGAATAAAATACATTTACTGGAAATAACAAATTAGCAGAAATTACAGGAAACCAATCTCCAACAGGTGCACAGAAATTGCTGCCATTCAAATATCTGCATTTCATTAAAATTACTCCATGCTTACAGGGTCTCCCAAACTGTGAAAATAACCCAGGGAGAAAACAAGAAAAAATTATGGTAAAACTTCACTGTTCTGGTGCACCGTACAGCCTGTACGGCCCTGCCAAAACCTGCTGTAAAAACCCTCTTGCTGCTACTGATATTTGTCCTAGAAATTTGTATGGCCTCCCTACTTTTTTTGCTCGGTTGTGCGGCCTCCTGAAGTTGCCTCTGCACCTTCTATGTATGGTTCCTTTCTATTTCGGAGAGCTGGGATAATCTCCTTTTGCTGCTCACACAGTTTCCTCTTTTCTCCTTTGGCTTGCACACTGAGTGAAATTCCTTTATCACTTTCTCACTCTTGTTTTTCTAACACTATGCATCTTTTTCTTTCACTTTGTCTTTCTTTTATAACATTGAGTTGATGATCAGGTCTCCATTACCCTAATCTCTCAATGATATTGATGGTTGAGTTTAAATCTAAAGTGGTGATTACATCTAAATCATTAATGTAAATACTTTACATTTTATTAGACATTAATTAATTCACTAATAAAAAACTCCTCAATTTAATAATTAACTTTAATTAAAGTGAATTACAAAAGAGAAAGGACCTTGTTGGATGATTTCTGCATGTCTGAGCTAGACTTGTGCAGAAGTACCTATCCAATGCTACAAACATCAACACTAACAAGTCGCCATACAGAACTTAAACTCAACATACCAAGGCAATTTATTGCTTAGAATCAACTTTCTGGAAAACGAGATTTGTTTAAAGATGGTCACAATAGGTGTCTAACCACTGTCATAAAACATTGACAAAGGAGAGTGCGATAACAAATGTTTGAGCAACTATAGTCTACTAAAGAATGGATACTTAATTGGAGTTCCTAGATGAACAAGGTTATGGGTGATAAGGAGGCCTCCTATGTTGAGGGTTTGGGAAGAATGATGTACTTGGGATCCATGAGAGACTTCTAAATATTTCTTAACCTAAATAGGCAAGTTGTTTGCTCGGATGTGAGCATCTAAAATTGGCCTCACCACTAGCCAGTGATAAAGAATGGATACTTTATATTGCATATCTATCCAAAGGATTGGACTCCCAGTTTGAAGCAAATAGAGTCTAGCACTAGACTCTTGACCTTATCTAAAATTAGTTTATCGACATGGTTAAGTTTGAACCTAAGTTGTATGAAATATCGAAATGTATACAAGTTTCTGAAATGGGAACACTTGGAAACATGACCCCCCAAAATGGGTATATGTGGGTGAAACATGATATATAAAATTAAAAGAATGCAAAAAGTAGGTATATAGTTTATTTTATTTTATGTTCCCAAATAACACATTATCTTGCAGGAAAATATGATTGATACTCATAAATGAGAAGTTAGGAGGAGAGCCATTTCTATATTAACTCTTATAGCAGATTACATGTTGCAAAATCCCATAGTTTGGTGGTTGTAACTAATGCCAATCGCATAGTGTCATGCATGATAAAATATTAGTGGAAATGGTACAATCCTTCCAACAGAGAAACCCTGAAAACTGTGAATTCTGCTGAATTCAGATTGGGACATGGAATTGTTCTTTCTCGATATGAAGTTTGATGAGATTGGAGCCACTCTCAAACATCTGATCAATTAATGGTAATGTTTAACCGTAAGTAAAAATTGACATTCTCTACTTTAAACATTTAATATTACCATTGATTACTAAGGTGACAAACTCCTCAAAGCTCAACCCCCTATCTTTTCTTTGCGTTAAAGCGTCGTTGGCACAGACAAGGTATTTTCATATGGGTCCCACACCTTTCTTGGTCATTTTTAACCCTGTACAGTTAATTTCTGCAAACATATTCTTAACAAAATAGAAAGGATGCAATGGAAAACACACACATTAACATAGATGTTTTACCCTATAAACCCAAATTGAGAATACCAGAAAGATTTTTCAATATATTCTTCATTACAATACAATATATATATATATATATATATATATATATATATATATATATCTTGCAGCTTCTATAAACTACTGATCCATTTACCCTGGATTAGAATATAACCACAGTTCCTTATTCAAAACTACAAAACCATGGGCTAAATCACCATGCGAGACAAAACTGCTAAAGGAAAAAACCATGTGCTGAAAAATGCCAAAAATGGATGCAAAAAACCATCCAATTTTTTTAGGGGTATTGACCTGAAACTCCACATAGGGGGGCTCCCCCCTACGCACCCCCTCGAGCAAGGGGGGTTGCTGCTCCCCCTATGACCCCCCATTGTGGCCAACACAATGTACAACGGGTCAAGGTAGTTATGCAAAGAATATAACACATAACCAATACTTCTCAAGCATAGAGGTGGCTCGGGAATTTCCAAAAAAGTTTCTGAAACATCACTAGAAATGGTTGGAACACCTTGGAAACGTTGTCGACTATGGGATAGATGTACATGGGTTTGGAAGCGTCGTATGATCGATGACATTTCCAAGGTTTTCAGTTCCTGTTTCAACATTTCAAGGTGCTTTAGGTATTGGGATGTGATCAAACAATTTGGGAACATTGTGTGGTATGACTGAATCACTGATAGTGTTTCACTAAAATATTACAAGTTTTAATAGTAAATTATATATTTTTTATTGAATATCTGCCTACATATCTGTTAATTTTGTGCAACTAGGTCCAAACTCCATGTTGCATTGCTCATATGATGGAGATGATATTTTTGTTGGATTCCTCTTTCAGAGAGGTGCAAGATTGATCTAAAGATCATCTTGTTTGAATGAGCAGAACTTATATTTTGAATTTATTTTCCACACATGTGCAAATTGTCAAAGTCGGCCAGAATTGTAATGTAGGTTCACAAGCCCCAAAATATGTGTTACTCACCCCAGTCATGGATATAAATTGGAGAGACATGATGCTCATTTCATCATCAACTCATCTCACACATCTCTCCTTCATCTAATTGGTTCTTACAACCTTAAAGAGGCTTCTCTCTCCACACGTGTGAAACAGGAAGCTGTTATTTTCAGACTGTTTTAGGGTTTTTTTGGCAGCGTTGACTTTGGGTCAACCCTCATTGCTTGACTGCGTTTTCTGCTCAGAAGTTTAGTTTTTGGAAGGCCGCATTGGAGGGCACAAAAATCAAGGTCAACTGTTGACTGGTTTGACTGCAGATTTCACTAGTGTGTTGACTGTTTTGTGGACTGGTTTTTGGGGTGAGTTTGACCTTGAAAGAAGACTGGCTTTGACCGAGTTTGACTGAACCTATTTGGAGGTTGAAGGGCTGGTTTGACCAGCAAAGTCTTTGTTGGCTAGGGCATCTTGTTGACTGCTGTAACAAACATTTTTCTTTGTCTTTGCTGAATAAGAAGAATTACAAATTCTTGTATCTTGTATTGGCTTGTCTTCTGTTGATCTATTTTATGTTCTATCAGCATTTACTTTCAATGATTATGTGATTACTAATCTGAAATTGAATTGGGCTAATAAGAAGCAAGATTGAAGTAAGTTGCTCTAAGCATATAACTTACCATGGTTACGTAAAATTAACATGGTATTAGAGCTAAGGTGTAGACAAAGGCCAAGCAAGTGTGAAAAGCAATCAAGAGGTTGAATAATCAAGGACGAGGATCAATGGCCTCCTCATCATATAAGGGTTTCAAATCTGATGATAAGTTGACTGACAAGTCTGATTATCATGCTTGGAAAATGTCTTTGGATTTGACATTGGAAGACCAAGATGTCATGGATTATGTGTGGAGTGTAAAAACTCTGGTAAACTTGAATAAGTATATATTATTATTGATAAAATATGAGATATGAGATATGATTACAATGGGGAATCACCGAGGCTTCAAATATAGCCTCATGGTGTCCCTTGGTGAAGAGGCATGATCTTTGATTATGCCCTTTCACTTAATAAAACCTAAGATAATTATATCTCACTAATAATTAATAAAATATACATAACATTGCCCCTCTCTTAAAGATGCTTTGTCCTCAAAGCATACGTAACGATGGACAATGTTGACTAATCATCAGCTTTATGGCTCTGGCCCTGCACATTTTAAAAAAAGATCGAGCATAATATTCTCGAGTTCTGAATCTTTTGTTGATCCTGGATATGGTGATTTGACATCAGCGTGTTTAATTTTGTCTGACTTCTATTGCTTGAATGTTTGATTTTCCAACTGATGCACTTTGGATGGGGTAGATCCTGAATACCTTTTCTAAACCAACTCAGTCTTATGTTCTTTCCTGATGACTCTGTGGCTCCCTTTGAAGATAACATTTCAAATCACATGACATTGCACTGTGAGATGCTGTTCTTATTTGAACTGTCATCTTCACAATGAGAGTGAAGACATGATTGATTTCTCTCAAAGCCTGAAACCATGACTTCCCTGAGCGCCTTTCTCCACTCAAACTTATAACCTTTCCCGATGGCCAAGTGGGATGGCACTAAAGTTTGTAGCCATTGAATTCCTACGACCACATCTACTCCTCGTAATGGAACGGTGTAGAATGGAGATTCTAAATGAAAGTTTTTTATCTGTAGTTTGACCTTATGGCATTTCCCTACTTTCTCAATCTTCTTACCATCGGCCACCATTACCTTCATATTAGGCATGGGGAAGGTAAATATGTTAAGTCTTTTTGCCATGGTTGAATCTAGAAAATTGTGGGTACTGCCAGTGTCAACGAGAACCATTACGTTGTTGTTCTTGATATGTCCTCTTAACCTTAGGGTTTGAGGTTGTGATATGCCTGTCATAGCTGATAATGACACTTGCGGAATAGTTTCGCCATCCATTCTTGGAGAGAAATCTAAGCTGTCTTCTAATCCTTCTATATAAGAATCATTATTGTTAGCGCCATTAGTTGCTTCATAAATCGTCCTATTTTTCGCTTCCTTTGAGCACATCTAAGCAGTCTGCCACTGCAATGTTGTACTTGTTCCTCTCTCATTCTTTTTTTGTTTTTCTACATGATTTTTCTCACCTTAATATGGGTATTTAGTTTCATTACCTATTTTTAGATTTGAGAAATTTTTGCTTTCAATATACTTTTTCGGGTTTTGATAATCCTCAAATTTCTTTCAAAGAGTTTTTGCTTTGCCTCGTATACTTGTACCATGTAATTTCATAAGTTTCAAGCCTTCTGTGCTGTTGGGATTTTGTCTCAACAAAGATCTGGATTAGTATGAGATTCCACAATCTTTAATTGCATGAAGGCTAAGGTCTCCATTTCCTGAGTAAAATTATCCACATCTCCTTTTTGGCGTAATTCTTGATAAACAAGTTTTAAAAAACTTTTCTTCTTTTATGCCTTGAAACCTTTTGAAGAACGCATCCTTAAATTTCCTCCAACTGATAGCGATCGTCGTCTTTTTCCACCACATATACCAATTATATGCTTCTCCTTCCATTTTCATGGAAGCATGTTTGATTTTTTCATCATCACTAGTAATGTCATAAATCTCAAAATATTCTTCCGCTTTATTAAGCCATGCAACGCTATTCTTTTCATTACCATCAAATTTGGGTAGTCTGATTTTGTAGTCTTTCACTACATGGCAATGTGAATGCAGGATATTTCTATAAATGTATCCACGCTTATTTTGAAAATCAGATTACTATCTTCTTGATGATGTGGGGAATCGCCTTTTCTTGATGCCTTCTGAGTTTCCCCAATCAAGGAATTGTTTTGTTGATTTTGTTCCATGTTAGGTACTATTGGGACGTCTAACTTAACTGATTCATTCTGATTGGTTTAGCTTATTGAAGAGTTCCCACATATTGTTCCATCACTCATTATGCTCTGTCATCTTGTTCATTGCTTCGCTATGCTCTGTCATCTTTTCTGTGGTCTCATGATGATTTAGCCACATTTGTCTTTCTATTCGATTTGTCGTGTCATGAACCTTTTTGATGTCGTCGGAGTGTCCTGCAACTGTACCTTCAAGATCAACTAATCTTTTTCCGAATTCTTCGGAATTATTATTGATTTGTTTATCGAGATCCACCAATTTCTTCTGGAATTCGGCCATCAACATCGATGAAGACATTGAACATGTATGAGGTGGGGAATATTTTTCTTCCAGTTTTCCCCCTTTTTTTAAAAAATTAATTAATTAGTTAATATTTAATTAATTAATTAAATTAATTTTTTTTGAAATAATAATAATAATTATATATATATATATATATATATTAAATAATAATAATAATAATAATTATTATTATTATTTTATTATTTGAATTATATATATATATATGGGGAAGAAATTTTGTTAACTTTGAAAAGTCACATTGTTTTTAAAAGTCACTTTGTTGTGAAAAGGCACGTTGTTTTGAAAAGGGGAAATGGGTTTTAATACCATGGGAAATTACCATGGGCCCAAAACCACGATCTTGTAAACCACGAGCAATTACTCTTCCTTATTTCTTTTTACTTTGTCTTCACATGTACGTATATGTACTTCTTTATATATATATATATATCTCTTTTTGCTTTTTCTTTTTTTTCTTTTGGAACTATTTTCTTTTAAATATATTTTTTTTCCTTTTAATTTATTTCCCCCTTTATGTTAACTTTCCTTCTTTCTTTTATTTTAAAAAACAGATGTTGCTACACACAAGCACTTGGTTTTTTAAAAAAAACTGCAATTTTGGAATTTTCTTGTAATTCCTTAATTCTGGGTGATCACACAGATCTCGAAGAGCGATGGCTCTGATACCAATGGAGTGTAAAAACTTTGGTAAACATTATATGTAAATATTATTATTGATAAAATATGAGATATGAGATATGATTACAATGGGGAATCACCGAGGCTTTAAATATAGCCTCATGGTGTCCCTTGGTGAAGAGGCATGATCTTTGATCATGCCCTTTCACTTAATAAAACCTAAGATAACTATATCTAACTAATAATTAATAAAATATACATAACAATGTGCAGGGGAAGATCAATGAGCCTTCACAAATGCACCTGCTACCACTAAGACTAAGTACAAGAAGGGGGAAGTCAAGGCGAAGAAGATCATCAGGGATTCTATTCATAAGCACTTGGTTGCTTATATCTCTGAGCTGGGCACATCTAAAGAGATGTATGATAAGTTGGTTAGCATGTTCATTGCTAACAATGCTAATCAAATTCTATTTTTGAAGAACAAGTATTAGGAGATCAAGAAAGGAAAAGGAGAATCTATCCAATCATATTTCACGAGGCTCACCGAAATCAAGAGTAATCTCTTAGCTATTGGAGAAGCCATAGCTGACTGAGAGCTCACTCTCATTGCTCTTGGAGGACTCCCCCGGGAATGGTATGTATTCAATATCACTAGTCTTAATAATAATGTGATTCCTGATTTTGATCAATTGTTGAGAAGATGCACTCAAGGGGAGACATGGATGATGGAGAGGGACAAACCCTCAAATGGGAATGGAAGTGACCCTACTGCCTGTTGAGATTTTGGCGTGTTGGGGTAGCATCAGATGTGCTCTAGTTCCCAAACTTTGTGGAGGGACTAGAGTAGATGAGATCTCCAATACCAAGAAAGCGTTTGAAGAAATTCCATAAGGTTTAAGAGATATTTAACTAATTAATATTTTTAATTGAGAACCCTAAGTTTAACTTAGGAGAATTAAAAGATTAAAGTTAATTAAATTAAACATGTGATGAGAATGACTAAAGTGATGTGGATCAAGCAACTTCTAATCTTAGCCGTTGATTAGAGATTAGATCACGACTGTTGATGTTTCAACAAGAAAAGTATAAGAAGAAGGCTTGGGGTCAGTTGGAGAACACACACACTGGTAGAGCATTGAAGCTAAGCTGAGATTCTAGGGCGTGGTTTGCTAATATTTTCAGAAGTGTTTCAACTGCAGCGAGGGGTAGTATTGGCGAGGGGGATGGTCTAGTCCCATGCCAAGAGTACAACGAGGGCAAAGAAGGAGCATACCAGAGCAGTGCAGAGGCAGCAGCTACGCAGTCCAGCCAAGAGCCCAGCAGGGGCAGCGCAGAGGCAGCAGGAGGCCAGAAGGGCTGATGCAGGCCCAACTAGGGCAGTGCAGGGGCAACATAACCCCTTCTAGGGTAACACAGACTCTTCCTGTGCAGCGTAGAGGCTGACGCGTGGCAGGAAGGTTGACACAGAGGGCTTCAGAGCAGCGTTGGGGTTTTTAGAGGCTGGAAAGGGGATGAGTTTTGTAAATTCCGTTTGAGGGTGTGAATCAGTCATATTTTCTGTCTCCGAAATAGAGGTATTGTTGCCGTTTTTATTTCTTTGTCAGGTTAACCAGTTTGGTGCCCAGATTTGTTGTACTTAGAATTTGCATAATAATAAAAACCCTCCAGAAGCTAGCAGCACCAGTTTTCCCGCATTGGGTTTTTCTGGGGACATTTGTCCAGAAAATCCTTGTGTCACTTTGTCTATGAGCATGTTATTCAGTACTTGATCTGTATGTGTAGGCTATTAACTGTATTTACTTCGATGTTAACGCTGAATTTTTCAGATTAATAACTTATGTAAGAAGGAGAATGTGTAGGCTATTAACTGTATTTACTTCGACGTTAACGCTGAATTTTTCAGATTAATAACTTATGTAAGAAGGAGAAGTAAATCAAGGTTTAACAGTAGGGTTTTCGTTTAGTAAATTCAGAAATTTTCACATGGTATCAAAGCGATTGTAGATCAAGCTAAATCTCCAGCAAGAAGACTGAAGAAATCTATGTTGCAGAAAGCAGCAACAGCAACAGATAAACCAAAGAGGGCAGCGCAGCAACAAAAGGACGTAGAGGCAGCAAGAGCCACGCAGTCCCAGTTGAGTGACACAGAGACAACATAGTGCCAGCCTGTGCTGTGTAGTCACTGCCAGAGGCTGCGGTGAGCCAGTCTGTTCACGCAGAGGCCAGCTAGGTTGACGCAGTCCAGAATTTGATTGTTGTGTACAGTGCCGTGAACCGGAAGCTGAGCTGCAGATCTTTAACAGTTGCTAGTGGGGTGAAGATTCTGCCAGTGCAGAATTAAACCTAAGCTAAGTTGACAAAGAGTAGGAGGAGAACAACTTCTAAGTAGATTTCATTGCCAAAGAAATTTGAAGATCGATCGTAGGGTGATCGAAGAGAGCTGATTCGTTGTTTTTGGCAGATTTCCAAGGAGGAAATTAGTTGTCAGAGGGAGAAAAGGGCGCCTTTCTCACCAAGGACCCTAGATCTGAGTCTCTAACAGAGAGAGGAGAATTTGTTCCGACAAATTTCTGAGCAGATGGTGCCACATGGAATGTGTGATAAAGATAGGTTGGACGACCTGTCCAACTTTGCTATCTGGAAGGCCAGAATCTTGGTAGTCCTCGAGGCATACGGCTTGAGGGGGCATGCAAAGAAAGTCTTGGCTACACTAAACGATGCAAATTTCCTACCAGAGCATAATGAAGCAGGGACACATGCCAAGCGCTTCATCATGGACGGGGTTAAAGATCATGTGGTACCACACATAGACGAGAAGACGACGAATCATGAGATGTGGGAAGCTTTAACCACATTGTATCAAGGGAAGTCCGTCCAGAGGAAGATGCTTCTGGAGAATCGACTGAGGTTATTTATGATGTCCAAGGGAGAAGAAATCAATCCTTTCCTATTCAGACTGCAGTCAATCTGGGATCAGCTGACTGGCATGGGGGTCAAAGTGGATGAAGATGTCATGGTGAGGACTGCTCCCAATGCAGTCACAGAGGACTGGGTCCAAAGTCTCTTGGGCAGAGTGGACCTTCGTAACTGGGACAATATGTGGGCTATCCTTCGACAAGAAGAGATCCATTGGTTGACCAAGAGTCAGTACAACACTAACTCGAGCAAGATGAGGAAGGAGGAAGAGGAAGATGCAGCCCTGGCATCAAAGAAGCAGTAAGGGAAAAAGAAGCGTGATCTGTCAAAGATCAAATGTTTCCAATCTGGCCAACAATTGTCCTTAAAGGAAGAAGGACATGGAAGCTTCTAGTTCCAAGGCTGCTCTAGCGGACGATGGCTCCGATGGTGACGTAGCCATGAGGACTCATGAACCACGGAAGTGGGGCGATATTGATCGGTAAAGCAGCTACGGAGTGGTGGCGGGATCCTTGAGTATCCCAACTCTTGGATCACATACGAGTCACGGGAGCCTTAAGATGGTAGTGGGACAAGTGGAGCTGTGGGTGTAGAAGATCACAAATGAAGCAGAGGCAGAGGCTGACACGTTGAAGAGGGAGAAGCGTAGTGCACATACAACAACAACGTAGAGGCAGTACGCAGAGGAGGCTTGCCTACGCAGTGTAGTGCTGTTGCAGCACAGAGGCTTCAGGAGGACAACGCAGTGTAGAGGGCAGCAACATTGTAGAGGGCAGCAGCGCACATGCAGCACAAGGGAGCTCTCCTTATGCAGTGCAGAGTTGCAGCACCACAGTGTCCTCTAGAGGACAACGCATCGCAACAACCTATAGAACTCCAGTGATGAGATGCAACCCAATTGACTTGTCTGTCAAAGATTGGGTGATGCCCTTCAGTTGCTTACTCTCAACAACTGAGTTGCAGTGCAGTAGTTGGTAGCACAACACAACAATTTGAGAGGGTGATGTAGTACAGATGTAGCAGTGACGATGGTAGAGTCATGGACCGCAGTACGAAGAATAATAAAAATGCAGTGATGAAGGGCAACAGGCTAAGCATCAGCGCAGAGACCAACACAAGAGATTAGAGCAGTACTTCGGGGTGAAGTGTATTGCTCAAGCACATTTCTCACTAAGAGGGAGTGTTGAGATTTTGGGGTGTTGGGGTAGCATCGGATGTGCTCTAGCTCCAAAAATTTGTGGAGGGACTAGACGACATGAGATCTCCAAGACCCAAAAAGCATTTGAAGAAATTCCACCAGGTTTAAGAGATATTTAATTAATTAATCTTTTTAATTAAGGACCCTAAGTCTAACTTAGGAAAATTAATAGATTAAAGTTAATTAAATTAAACATGTGATGAGAATGAATTAAGTGACGCACATCAAGCAACTTCTAATCTTAGCCGTTGATTAGAGATTAGATCACGATCGTTGATGTTTCAACGAGAAATGTATAAGAGGAAAGCTTGGGGTCAGTTGAAGAACACACACACTGGCAAAGCACTGAAGCTAAGCTGAGATTCTAGGGCATGGTTTGCTAATAATTTTAGAAGTGTTTCAGTTGCAGTGAGGGGCATTATTGGCGAGGGGGAAGGTCTGGTCCCAGGCCAAGATTACAACGAGGGCAGAGAAGGAGCATATCAGAGTAGTGCAGAGGTAGCAGCTACGCAGTCCAACCAAGAGCCCAGCAGGAGGTCAGGAGGGTTGACGCAGGGCCAACTAGGGCAGCTTAGGGGCAGCGTAACCCCTTCTAGGGTAACACAGGCCCTTCTTGAGTCGCACAGAGGCTGACGCAGGGCAGGAAGGCTGACGCAGAGGGCTTCAGAGCAGTGTTGGGGTTTCGAGAGGTCGGAAAGGGGTTGAGTTCTGTAAATCCCGTTTGAGGGTTTGAATCAGTCAGATTTTCAGTCTCCGGAATAGAGGTATTGCTGCCATTTTTATTTCCCTGTCGGGTTAACCAGTTTGGTGCTCATCTTTGTTGTACTTAGAATCTGCATAATAATAAAAACCCTCCAGAAGCTAGCAACATTGGTTTTCCCACATTGGGTTTTTTCGGGGACATTTGTCCAAAAAATCCTTGTGTGTCACTTTGCCTATGAGCATGTTATTCAGTACTTGATCTGTATTTGTAGGCTGTTATCTGTATTTACTTAGATGTTTATGTTGAATTTTTTAGATTAATAACTTATGTAAGAAGGAGAAGTAAATCAAGATTTAACAGTAGGGTTTATGTTTATTAAATTCAGAAATTTTCACACCACCTTCTCTGTTCATGCAATGAAGAAGAACAATGCTGGTCCGAGAAATCAAAATCATGGAAGAGGAGGTCCCAAAGGAGGAAGAAGAGGAAGATGTTATACTTGTAACAAGTTTGGTCACTATGCAAGAGAGTGCCCTAATAGAAGGGACTCTCCCGAAGATGATGACAACAACAACTTCAGGGGGAATGGAAATCAAAGGAACAACAGGTTCAAAGGAAAGAGGAAGGCTCCCCCTGATCGAAGTGGAAATGGGCAACCTTTCAAGAGGTCAAGGAATTCTAGGTATGATGAATCTAATGTTGTTGATAGGAAAAATGAATATATTCTTATATTTTCCCTCTGTGCTACATCTCCTTCCGACACCCTGGACAATTAGTTGATTGATAGTGGTGAATCAAGGCACTTCAATGGATACAAGGAAGCCTTCTCTAATTTGATTGAAAAGGATACTAATTTGGAAATTATCCTTGGAGACAATGTCACCTATCCCGTGAAGGGGACATAGACTGTGACCCTTCATCTAAATCAAGGTCAAGTCCTCCGCTTGCAAGATGTGTTGTATGTACCTGACTTGAAGAAGAATCTAGTGTCTATCTCGACAATGGAAGACAAAGGATTCAAGGTGGCATTCGTTGATGGAAAGGTACGCATTTGGAAGAGGAACTTCAAAGAAGCATTCGTTCTTGGTTTTAGAGTTGATACACTCTATTAGGCTAGAGGAAGTCTGCGGGGGCCATGACATGTGACACAAACCTTCAATCTGAGCTATGGCACTGGAGGTTTGCACACCTTCATTACAAAGCCCTTCCCAAAGCAAGGAAGGTGGTGATAGGGATACCTGATTTCAAAGATGGTCATGAAGGTGTATGTCAGGGTTGTGCTGGAGGAAAGCATACAAGGGGACCATTCCCCTCAAGTGTCACGAAGACATCTAATATTTTGCAATTGATACATTCTGATCTATCTGGCATGCTGCCCGTAACATCCTTGGGAGGATGCTTATATTATATCATTTTTATAGATGACTTCTCTTGCAAGAGTTGGATATATTTTTTGAAGAAGAAGGACGAATCATTTAAGTGGTTCCGTACCTTCAAGACCTTGGTTGAAAATCAAACAGGAAAGAAGATCAATATCTAGAGAACAGATAATGGAACCGAGTATAAGTCGAACGAATTCAATGACTATTGCAGGGAAGCTGGCATTAAGAGGGAGACCACCACTGTGTATACTCTCGAACAAAATGGTGTTGCTGAAAGGAAGAATAGAACCATTTTGGAAGCTGCCTGTGCCATACTTTATGACCAAGGTCTTTCGAAGTTCCTATGGGGAGAAGCTCCCAACACCGCCGTGTATGTTCAAAATAGATGCCCACATTTCGCATTGGACTCCAAAACTCTCGAAGAAGTCTTCTCTGGTAAGAAGTGTTGAGATTTTGTGTATTTGGGGTAGCATTAGTTGTGCTCTAGCTCCCAAATTTTGTGGAGGGACTAGAGTACACTTGGTCTACAAGACCCAGAAAGGGATTTGGAAAATTTCATTTGGTTTGGGAGATATTTAATTAATTAATTGTTTTAATGTATTTCCTAAGTATAAACTTAGGAAAATGAAATAATTAAAGTTAATTAAATTAAACATGTGATGAAATTGTCTTAAGTCACATGGATCAAGCTTTCTTTTAATCTTAGCCATTGATTCAAGATATGATCATGGCCGTTGGTTTCCCAACGAGAAAAGTATAAAGGAAAGGCTTGGGGTCATTTGTAAAGACACACAGAGGCAGAGCACTGGAGCTAAGCTGAGATTCTAGGGTGGGGTTGCTAAGAATTCTCAGAAGTGTTTCAGCTGCAGAGAGGGGAATTTAGGCCAAGGGGATAATCTGATCCCAGGTTCTAGAATCAGCAAGAGGCAGAGATCAGCTCAGAGAGGCAGCGCAGAGAAGTAGGATAGCAGCAACAAGAAGGGCAACAACTGTGCTATGCAGGTGCTGCACAGTCCCTCTCAGGGCAGCGTGATTCAGCTGGAAACCCTCAGGGGTTACGCAGAGACCCTAAGGGGCAGTGTGAGGACTGCATCACCCAGTCTGGGGTAACGCAGCCCTTTCCAGGCCAGCGTTGAGGGACGCAGGGGCTTCAGAGGCTGATGCAGAGGCTTTAGGGGCAGCGCTGGGGTTTCTGGGGCCTAATTTTGGCTGAGTCCTATAAATCCCATTTGAGGGTGTGGATCAGTCATTATTTTGGCTTTAGAACAACCAATGAATTGCAGATCTTTTATTTCTCTGTTGGGTTCTCCAGATCTGTAACCCAGATTTGCTGTATTCAGAAATTTTTTAATAATAAAACCCTCCAGCAGCCAGCAGACCGGTTTTCTCGCATTGGGTTTTTCCGAGGACTATTTGTCAAGAAAATCACTGTGTCACTTTTTCTATGTGTGCATGTACTTTTTCTAGATCTGGATTGGTGAAGGTCCGTTATGTGTTTTGCTTCGATGTTAATCTGAATTTATTCAGTTAATAACTTAATTAAGTAGGAGGAGCATAACCAGATTTGACAGTAAGATTTCTGCATAAGTATAAGATTTAGAAATTTTCAGAAGAAGCCCGATGTCTCTCATTTTAGAGTTTTTGGAAGTCCTGTTTATTTTCATGTGCCGAAAGAAAAGAGGAGCAAGTTGGATGCTTCTGGGAAGAAGGGAACGTTTGTGGGCTATAGTGACATCTCGAAGGCATATAGAATGTATGTGCCTGGCCAAAGAGAAATGGAGATGTGCCATGATGTCACCTTCGATGAAGATGTTGCCCTTAGGAAGGTTAGAAATATTCCTATCTCAAAGGAAGACAAAGAAGAAGAAGACGCTGGAAGGTAGGAAGAACTGAAGGATGAACCGATGCCTGATGTTGAAGGTCCAATGGATCCTATAGATCCACCTTATTAAAAAAAAGAAGTCCTTTATGGCTAAGAGACACTCTCGAAGATGCTGAGGGACATATTGCTCAAAGGGGAACATTTTGTGAAAGTAAGAAGTCGAATAGGTACCAAGGGTACCTAGTAGCCATGAGTACTATTGTACAATCTGAGCCTGGAACTTTTGAAGAAGTCGTAAAGCATTAAGTTTGGAAGGATGCTATGCACGAGGAATATGAATTGATCATGAAGAATGATGTCTGGGATGTGGTCCCTAGACCTAAGGACAAATCTATTGTCACCTCGAAATGGCTCTATAAGATCAAGCATGGAGCTGATGGAAGTGATGAAATGTACAAAGCAAGATTTGTTGCCCGAGGTACCTTTCAAAAGGAAGGCGTAGATTATAATGATATATTTTCACTTGTTGCTCGCTATGCCACCATCTGCTCATTCATTTCCCTTGCTGCAACGCAAAGATGGAGTCTCCATTAGATGGATGTGAAGACTGCCGTTTTGCATGGTTCAACCAAGGAAGAGGTCTATGTGAAACAACCTCTGGGGTTCGAAGTCCAAGATAGAGACACATATGTGTGTAGGTTTAAGAAAGCCCTCTATGGGTTAAAGCAAGCCCCAGGGCTTGGTATGAGATGATCGATAGCTACTTGGTGAAGTCGGACTTTCCTCGAAGTGATGTTGATCCAAACATTTACTCTAAGGTTCATAATGACAAGCCTCTCATTCTGGTTCTCTATGTGGTCGACCTCTTTCTAACAGGTGCTGACCCCCTCATTCATCAATGTAAGAGGGAACTAGCTTCTGAGTTTGAGATGAATGACCTAGGTCTGATGCAATATTTCCTATGCTTGGAGGTCTGGCAAAAGCCAGGTGAGATTTTCCTTTCTCAAGGAAAATATGTCATGAAGCTGCTGGGGAGATTTGGGATGGTGGATTGCAAGTCCGTGACTACTCTGATGGAACTCAACTTTAAGAAGTTGTGTGGAAGTGCTGCTGGGCCCAAGTTGGGAAATCCCACTGAGTATTGTCAACTCGTGGGGGCCTTGCTGTTGTTAGTGAACTCATGTCCAGACATATGTTTTGCAGTGAACACATTGAGTCAATACATGGTCGAGCCTCATCAAATTCACTGGATTGGTGCCAAGAATCTCTTGAGATATCTTCAAGTCACAGTCAACCATGGGCTGAGATACGCTACCGAGAGTATGAGGCTTCATGGATATACCGGTGCCGATTAGGCAGGCAGTGTGGTGGATCATAAGAGCACATCTGGATGTTGCTTCACTCTAGAGTCTGCTTCGATATCTTGGATGAGCAGGAAGCATAAATCAGTTGCTTTGAGCACCACCGAGGCCGAATACATTGTGTCAAGTATGGCCTGTTGTGAAGCTGTTTGGTTGATAAATCTCTTCAGTGACTTGTTTGGGTTTGTGCTGGATACCACCGTTATCCTTTGTGATAACCAAAGTGGGATTCGTCTTTCTGAGAATCTCGTGTTCCACGACCGATCCAAGCATATTGATATTAGGTACCACTTTGTTCAGGACATGGTAAAACGAGGTGCCGTAAGGCTCCACCACGTTGGGACTGATGAGCAAGTCGTAGGTATTTTCACGAAGCCCCTGGGGAAGGTCAAATTCTTAACCTTCTGTGAGAAGCTTGGAATCGTGGACAAACCCTATCTTGAGGGTCCTGCCTGAGTTGGACTATGAGCTCTAAGAGCTCCAGGGGGGTTGGGGATAGCTTCTTGGAGCTATAAGCAACCACAGGGCGAGGTTCGCCTTACCATGTTGGTGTGCTTCTTCCCCACTGTTATGATATTGAGGTGGTTCACCTTCTCTTTGATCTATGGTCCACATGCATCCTACCCATGGAGTCCGAGACTCATGGGAAGTACCTCTCATTTGGCCAATGATTTGGGAAATGAGGATATAGACTGATAACATGACTGATGGATGCATCGGGGATTGCCGTACTCTCTATGTGTCCAACAACTTGATCTGGGATCAAGTTTGGATGAGGTTCTTACCTCCAAACTGACGTCGGGTCAGTATGTTACTCACTTTTGAGTCTGGTTGAGGTTTTTACATATAGAGTCTAGACTGACTTTGGGTATGTGGAGAGTGATGTCTTTGTGACTCACTCTCGTTCATTTGTAGAGAAGAGCCAGCAAAGCAGTTACAGCAAGATGACACAGGATTACATGATGATGGTAGTACATGATGGTACTGGTTGATAGGATTGCACAGGTGGACAGATGGAGTTCTCCCTAGTTGAGAGAGAGTGTTAATTTTGGGCAACTAGGTCCAAACTCCATGTTGCATTGCTCATATGATGGAGATGATATTTTTGTTGGATTCCTCTTTCGGAGAGGTGCAAGATTGATCTAAAGATCATCTTGTTTGAATGAGAAAAACTTATATTTTGAATTTATTTTCCACACGTGCAGATTGTCAAGGTCAGCCAGAATTGTAATGTAGGCTCACAAGCCCCAAAAGATGTGTCACTCACCCCCATGCATGGATATAAATTGGAGAGACATGATGCTCATTTCATCATCAACTCATCTCACACATCTTTCTTTCATCTGATTGGTTCGTACAACCTTATAGAGGCTTCTCTCTCCTCCACACGTGTGAAACATGAAGCTGCTATTTTTGGACTGTTTTAGGGATTTTCTGGCAGAGTTGACCAGCATTGACTTTGGGTCAACCCTCACTGTTTGACTGCATTTTCTGCTCAAAAATTTCGATTTTGGAAGGCTGTATTGGAGGGCACAGAAATCAAGGTCAACCGTTGACTGCAGCGTTGAGTGGTTTGACTGCAGATTGAATGGTGCGTTGACTGTTTTGTGGACTGGTTTTTGGGGTGAGTTTGACCTTGAAGGAAGGTTGACATTGACCGAGTTTGACTGAACCTATTTGGAGGTTGAAAGGGTTGGTTTACATATCCTTACGTATCCTTACGATGGGACCCTTCCAATGGTAGGTGGCATGCTTCCTAAATCCTCACAATCGAGGAGAAATGAATTTTTGAAGTTAGCATTAAACTCATATCTAGTGGACATGACGGTTCAACCAAATGACAGGTCGACCCTACTAGATGACAAGTTGGCCCCATAAAAATTGAGGAGTTGCACACCCTCATTCCAAAACACCTCTATTTATAGCTGGACGTGCTCTCATTTGCCACAATAATTTTTATTGAGCAGTTCAGGTTTGATTAAGGAGGCGTAAGTGTTCATCTCTCATGAACTAGGCCAGGAAGGACAAGGTTAGTGCGGGTTGAAGTTGAAGAAGAATCGTTGCCTGTTGAAGGCATGTTTGTGCTTGGTTTTGGGTGACCTTTAGACCTGTTTCAAAGTGGACTTTAGACTTGCTCCAAAGGAGATTCTAGATTTGCTCAAGGGTGGTTTCAAACTTGTTTCAAAGGTGAATATCATACCTATTCAAGAAGGGATAAAAGAGACCAAACCTGCGTTTTCATCTGATGTGAAGGCCAAAATGAGGAAAAAGTACTGACATATTGAAGCCAAGATTCTAAGGGAAAGTTTGGGTTTTGGTGGTCAAAATTTGAGGTAGAACTTGCGACTTTTGATGTTGCTATAGGGTTGAGATGAGAAGACAATCTGAGTGTTTTGCTCAGTTATTGCTTGAGTCTTCTTGGTATCCTTTGTGGGAAGATTGTTGGCGATTTTACATTTATTGGAGTAGGCCAAGCTTTCATGGCTGGCTGGTAACCTATGCTTGAATTGTTATCTTTCTAATACCCAACTGCAAATTTAATAAAAAAATCTGTGATGAAGAAACTGAAAACTAAACTCCAAACACTTTTACTAAATATGCAGAGTATTCTGACAAATGTCAAATATAGCAATGGAAAATAAATTCACGAAAACACAAGCACACAATAAACAATATAGTAGAATTTACCCAGAAAACCCCAACTAGGAAAAACCTACCAACATGTGTGTTCTATTATTATTATGCTCAACAAAAATCTCAGAAAATTGATTACAAATATTGGGAAAAATTCCCCTTCAATTCATTGTCCCTCAACACACTGATCTGCGCACTCTTATCCAATTCAACTCTCGGCCTCCTTCTCTACACAGCTGTTACAAGCTAATTCATCCCTGAAAAGCTGTACGCTGGCTGAAGAATTTGCTGAGGCTACTTGGCCTATCTTTTTGCTGTAGCATGTTGATCTGGAAACCCTTGTTCGTTGAGCATAACACACAAGTATCTACTGCGTAATGTCCTTAGCCAAGTCTGCGCCCTTCCCTTTTTATAAGATCGCACTGACTCATCAACGCCACAAATAACTGAGATTGATTTACTTTTTTACTATAGGAAAATTAGAATTTTCCTAGGTCTAATTTAAGAGAAAGTATAACTGTGCCTTAGCTTCACTTGTGGGTCCCCCTTCCAAATTTAGCGCACTTCCAAATTTAGCAGAAATTGTCCATCTCTAACTTCAATTAATACTCCCACTTAGAGAGGAAGGTGTTATGCACTACACCCAATTTATCTCTGAAGTAGACGAATTTTCCCCTTGCCAATGCCTTGGTCAAGATATCTATTGTTTGCTTCTCGGTAGGCACGCACTGAAGTCTAGCTTTACCCCTTTGAATACAATCTCCGATTTGATGGTATTTGATCACGATGTGCTTGGAGAAGTCATGAAAGATTGGATTTTCAGAGAGCTTGATGCAACTTTGATTATCACAGTTTATGATTATGGGCTTCAACCTTTGACTGAACAACCCGACAAGTAAATTCCTCAACTAAATAGCCTCGCAAGCTGCCAAGCTGGCAGCCATATACTCGGCCTCAACTGAGGTCAGTGCCATTGATCTTTACTTTCTGCTAAACTAGGAAACAACTGCTTATTGGAAATACTGAGAGGGGTGGTGAATCTGTATTTCTTATCAATTAGCGCTTCTTAATTTTTTCAGAGCATTAGTTAATATTCAGTTATTATTATTGTTTTCTTCAGGTAATAATACACAATAGACAACACCATACAACAATGCAGAAAGATAAAACAATGGACACAAATTTTTAGGTGGCAAACCCCCTTCGGGTCAAAAACCACTGAACGCTTCTCTAGTAATTGTCTTCTTCTCTCTCTACAATAAATATTAATTACATCAAGATTTCAGTTACAACTATGGATGCATCAACCCCCTAACTTACATTCCACAACCTGTAAGACGATACTAAACCCTATTATCCTGCTGCAACCAGAAGGATGCCCCAATGCCCTGTAGATCAAGCCACAACCTGATGAGTGCCCCAACACTTTGTTTCCCAGTTGCTGTCGGAAAGGATGCTTCGTTGCCTTGTTAGTTTATCAGCCACAACTGAATGGACGCTACAATGCCCTGTGCAAGCCACAACTTGCCCTAGCACCACCCGCCGCCCTGAAGTGTTTTCAGGCCATGACCTGAAGGTGATTCCAATCACCTACCTTGCACCACCCTCCCACCCTGACAAGCTAGAAGACAACGTTTCACAATTTTCAGACTGGATCCTTTGCACTTTGAATTAGTGTAGAATAGCTGTAAGGAAAATGTAGAATAGATATCGAATCCTGGT
Source organism: Pinus albicaulis (assembly GCA_034641835.2). Lineage (NCBI taxonomy): Eukaryota > Viridiplantae > Streptophyta > Pinopsida > Pinales > Pinaceae > Pinus > Pinus albicaulis. The sequence continues at coordinate 280,165,862 of CM076573.1, forward strand.
AGCCGCTGATCACTGTGCCCACAAACTGGTTACTGCACGATGCTATACATCACACTGCATATCACTGTCACTACACAACTGTCATTACTATTACTGCAAATCACTTCATAACTGTTGGATACCACTGAATGTCTCTTCACGAATGAATAATCATCAATGCTCAAACACTGCTATCATCAGGCTGCACACGATGCTGCAACCATCTGGCACTGCTATCAAATAGCAATGTTCCACCAAGTCCCTTGGAGGTGGGAGCGAGGGGGCGAGGGAGCGTGGGAGCGACCTATGCAAAAGCTCCCTACCGATTTTCAGGAAATGTGGGGGGACGTCGGGGTCATAAAATTATATATATATATATATATATATATATATATATATCATTGAATAATATAATATTATTTTTTATTTTTCAATTTTGCAAGGAATGTATAATATATATACTATATACAGTCATCATACACTTACATCATGAAAGATAATTAGATAAAATCTACTAAGACTGCTTATAGCCTGGAGGCCGAGACTGTTGGTCTTGGAGCTCTTAGAAGTGGCAATCTGTTGAGCTTAATTACTGTTATGTGCCGTGTGGAGATTAACTATTGTATGCTGAGTTTGGTACCATAACACAAATTGGGAAGTTGTTTGTTGTTGTTTTAAGACAAAATGTTGGTGATGGATCAGTGATCAAGGAAATTAAAATTTGTTTTTTCAGTAGCAAGTGCAATGCTAAAACATTGCACTGTCTCCAGCAAGAAATATTGAATTTTTAATTGGTTGGAAACACTAAGGCCATGTCGGCTATATGAGAGCATTTCCCCTAATGCCATAAGTAGGGTCACCTCTCTTTGGGGTAATATTGCTATAATCACACTGGAATTTTTCTCTTTTCTTATTTCTTTGGTACCTGTACAAGTATAAATTTGTTTACAAGTTTGGCTTATGTTTGAAAGCAGTGTGGGGATGTGGGGATGTCGGGGACTGCTGGAGTGACCCCCAAAATATCGCAGGACAACACCTCAAAAATATAAAAATTACAAATTTGAACATTTCGATATCCAATTTAATGTAATAGGTGGTTATTCAATATCCTTTTATCACACTTTGTATCCAATTTAATAGGTGGTTCAAAGGCACTGGTGGAATCTCATCTGAAACTCATAACTTATTAAATGATTGCAAAATGATGGTTTGTTTCGAAACCCTTTTTATAAGATTGACTAAGTGGTAAGATCCATTCTACTACTGCGGGTGAGGCGACGGCTACAGTTGTTGGAGGCCGAGGCGACGGCTACGGCTATGGCCGCTGTGGGCGATGGCGGCAATTTAAAAAAAAATATTTTTTTAATTGTGGGCCCCATCCGCCCCCTCCCGTACCCTCACGCCCCCTTCACGCCCCCTCCCGTCCCCTAAAGCACCCTCGTCCCTTCCAGATGAGGAAACGTCCCCTTTGTTGTCCCCTTCAATTTTTTGATTTTTGGGGACGTCAAGAAACGTCCCCTAGAAGTCCCCAAGACCCCGGAGCGTGAGGGGGCGAGGATTCTAGCTCCCTAGGTGGGGGGGCGAGTCCCCGTGTAACACTGTCAAATAGTGGCACAAACCAAGGTGCCCCAGGTCATCCTCAACAGTACTGCAATAGTTATATAGTATCTTGGTCAAGTATAGTCAAAGGCTTGTCAACTAGATGTAAACTCATTGTCAAGGTTAAGATGTCAATTTAAGGTTATGTCAAGGTATAACTATCATGTCACAAATAGTCAATGTTAAACATCATCTAATACTCACTATGTCAATCACTGTTAGTCAATTTCACTTGCTGTCCATTATAGGTTAAAATCACAGTCAAAGCAAGCAACTGTTGTCAAGGTCTTACTGTAACTTATCTCTTTTCTGGATAAGAAATCAAAGTCACATCAAAAGGATAAAGAATACAACTTGTTCACTACTACCTTGCTGTCCATGTCTCACTGACTAGTTATGGAAAGTCAAGTCAAGGTCTATATCACTAGTCAAGTTTATCATTTGCTTAGCTGTTGCATTCAAGTCACTGTACACTCTAGTTGTCACATTAACACAAGGCCATGTCAATGCACCAATGTCCAAAACGCTGTCATTGTCATTTAATGTCAAATACGTGTCAGGGGAATACAACTAACAATTGTCAACTCACTGGTCAAGGTCATATTACAAGACTTGTTCATAACTTTGTCAAGTCAAGGATATTGTCATGATAATTTCTTTGTGTAGTTGTCAACATCCTTTCCAAATTGTTGCAAGTTATGTGATAGTGAATTCCATTAAAAAAACTTTACTGTTGAGGATAACAGTGGAAATTCTTCTGCAATTTAGTGTGAGCCTTGCCAAATGAATCAATACTCCCTTCAACTGGATAGAAAATGTTCTTTTACTGTACTCTTGTCCAGATTACTTCACAACATATACTTGAAAAATTTTCGCTCAGAATTAGGGCACAAATATGCTTATTTGGCTTGTTATCAAAACAAGAAAGGCATTGATGTTTGAAACCATACTAATGTAAGTGAAACCTTCACAAAACAACCTGGACTCCTTTGATAATGAAATTGAAACCCTTACAACTTGTACTACACTGCAGTCAATTATGAGACATACCTTCATGAGCTGCTCAGACTGTAGAAGTAGATGTTCTTAAGAACACTTGATTGATCTCACAATTAGGCCGGCTTGATATCTTTTATTATGGGCTGAAGGCACACGTATAAATGTACAATGAATAAAGAATCCTCATTCTTGAAGACCGCAGGGTTTGACTACAAATTTTATACTGAAGTATGCCCTAACCAGGGTTGAATCACACCACAAAGACACAAGACACCAACTAGATAGACACAAATGTTCAGGGAGGTGGCCGAAAGTTGTAGAGAAATTTGAAGGAAAAGCTGTGGCTTTTTAAGACAATCATAAACTTGTGACCAAGCCCTAATAGGGTACCCTAGCCGCAGGGTCTGTACAAGAGAATGAATGCCAAATAAAATCAACAAAAGTGTGCACAAACTAACATGGAAAACTTACCTTGGAAGACAAGTAGGAGAAGGATGCTTGAAGTTGAACAAATAAATTCGCTGGTCTGCCATAGAGATCCTTCGCTGCCTTATTTCAGGTAAGTCAAATTATTCCAGAGCAAAGGCTGAAAAGTTTTTCTCTCTTATGTATGTGCTAGGTCTCCTTTTATAGTGTGTGGAGGGGCCTTTTAAATGAACGTTGGAGGAGGCCATATAAAATGGTTGAATATATTGTCTTTTCTAATAAAATTTTATTAATTGATTACCTTAAATCTTAAGCTAGGATGTTGTTGGCCTTATGGAGGAGGAATTTTACTTTTAAGGCATATAAAATGGTTGAATATATTGTCTTTTCTAATAAAATTTTATTAATTGATTACCTTAAATCTTAAGCTAGGATGTCGTTGGCCTTGTGGAGGAGAAATTTTACTTTTAAGGCTTGTGATGGATACATTTTATATAAAAAATGTCTCCTAGGATGATGCTCCCATGAACCTAATTAATTACCCTTAGTTTAATTAATTAATTATTAACCCTTATTAATATTTGTCTAGAAAAATTTTCAATTCTACTACCTTTTTGAAATCAATGATTGGCTTAGTGCATATGATTCTTCCTAGGTTGTGAAGTCAGTGATTGGTTTATTGTCTTTGGTTCTTTGAGTTATGTAACTTGTACGTGGTGAGATTACAGTGATAAACAATGTCATGTATTGACAACCGTAGGAGGAGGTGTCATGTCACTATCCCCCGGGATTTTAGCCCACAAAACCGGGTCTTCAATTTTAAACTCAATTTTCTCTCAAACCTGGAGGAACCACGGGGCATACCACACATCAACAAAACATCTCTTCGAGGAGAATTTATTGACTTAGATCACCAACATAAACCAAATGATTTGACCTAGCCAAAACCCTCGACACAATCAGGGTACATCCTCAATCCAGGGAACCCAAACCCTAGTAATTGGGTTTTCAACCATCCAACAATATAGCTACCATCTTGATGTAATCCGATAATTACTAAGAAGCTTTCATTACCCATTTGACATCAATGATTGGTGTTTTTGGTCAAGTCAAACACAATCAACTCCATGGGTTGACATCAATGACAACACCATCCAACAATCTCCCCCTTTGTCATTGATGGCAACGCACGTACTCTTCCTGTGAGTACAACTCCCCTTGACATCTTGCTTCACCTCCTTCTGGAGATTTCAATCTCCTCCTCAGGTTTTTCTCTCCCCCTTTGACATCTATGGCAAAGGGTTACTCCCCTTGAGAATTTGCTTGCTTCATGTGGACCTGTTACCTGCTTGTGCTCCCCTTGACGAGAAGCCTTCTTGTAATAGTCTGTCAATGACGACCCTTGTGGACCTGTATCCTGTATGTGCTTCACTTGAAGAGAAGCCTTCCTCTGTGAGCCTGTAATCCTTCAACTGTTCTACTCCCCCTGAACCTGTTATGAAACTGCCATCTTGTTCAAACTATCGATCTGTCAATCGTAGACTTGTGCCATATATTGCTGCATAGACTCCCTGTCTACAAAGTTCAAGGGGTTAACGAGCCGGGTTGTTCAAAATAGCGATTCACCTAATGAGTCATCTTGAATCGATTCCTCACAACTTGTTTCAAATCCTGAAGGCATGACTGTTGGTACTTTATCGTCTTTCTGCACTTCTTGCTGATCCTGTACCTGTTCTTCCTGTATTTGTTCTTCTTGTACCTGTTTCCTCTTCCAAACCTTCTTATTCTTGTCATCAATATTCATGATTGATTCCATTTTGTTCCTGCAGTGACAAGCTATGTGTCCATAATTGTGACACTTGTAACATTCCATATCTGGGTGGTACCTACTACCTGCATTCTTGAGCCGTGTGTCCATATCTGGGTGGTACCTGCATTCTTGAGCCGTGTGTCCATGATTGTGATATTCAAGGCATTCAATGTCATCCATAGAAGATGTTGTCTGGTATCTGTCTCGAGAACCTGCAAACTTGCTTCTAGGCTTTTGCAGATAATAGTTGTACCAGCCAAAAAATTCGCAATCCCTAGCTATATGTCCATAGTTAGCACATAAAAAGTAATAACCATTAAATAAATGTGAGTACTTGAATGGTTCATTCGGATGCGATGGTCCTTGGTAATTGTACTTGTCAATGACTTTACAATCCCTGGCCATATGTCAAGCCCTGCTATCCATTCTTACTCCAATATGCTGTACAGCTGGATGAAAAATTCCTTCAACACTTGCTGCCCTGCAAGATTACAATTGTGTCACTGCACTCAAATCCCTAGGTCAAACTATGAGACAAACCCTAGATCAATATTGTCATATGTCTATGTGCTTCAGTCTATAGGTCAAGTCAATCAGTCATACCAAAGTTAAGGTGTGAACTCTATTTCAATGTCTTCAACAGTACTGCAACATTGTTATATGGTTATCTTGGTCAAGTATAGTGAAAGACTTGCCAACTAGATGTAAACTCACTGTCGCAAACCATATGTCAAAGTTGAGTCTTATTCAAGGAATTATGTTAAGGTTAAGATGTCAACTTAAGGTTATGTCAAGGTATTACTATCATGTCACAAATAGTCAAGGTTAAACATCGTAGCATGCTCACTAAGTCAATCACTGTTCATCAATTTCACTGGCAGTCCATTATAGGTTAAAGTCACAGTCAAAGCAAGCAACTGTTTTCAAGGTCTTACTGTAGCTTATCTCCTTTCTGTATAAGAAGTCAAAGTCACATCAAAAGGATAAAGAATACAACTTGTTCACTACTACCTTCCTGTCCACGTCTCACTGCCTATTTATGGCAAGTCAAGTCAAGGTCTATATCACTAGTCAAGTTTATCATCTGCTTAGCTGTTACATTCAAGTCACTGTACACTCTAGTTGTCACATTAACACAAGGCCATGTCGATGCACCAATGTCCAAAACTATTTCATGGTCATTTAATGTCAAATACGTGTAAGGGGAATACAACTAATAATTGTCAACTCACTGTTCAAGGTCATATTACAAGACCTGTTCACAATTTGTCAAGTCATTGATATTGTCATGATAATGTCTTTGTCTAGTTGTCAACATCCTTTCCAAATTGTCGTAAGTTATGTGATAGTGAATTCGATAAAAAAAACTTTACTGTTGAGGATGACAGTGGCAATTCTGCTGTAAATTAGTGTGAGCCTTGACAAATGAATCGATACTGCCTTCAACTGGATAAAAATTGTTCTTTTACTGTACCCTTGTCCAGATTACTTCACAACATACTCTTGAAAATTTTTCGCTCAGAATTAGTGCACAGAGATGCTTATTTGGCTTGTTATCAAAACTAGAAAGGCATTCAAGTTTGAAACCATACTACTGTAAGTGAAACCTTCACAAAACAACCTGGACTCCTTTGATAATGAAATTGAAACCCTTACAGCTTGTACTACACTACACGACCACTGTAGTCAATTATGAGACATACCTTCATGAGCTGTTCAGACTGTAGAAGTAGATGTTCTTAAGAACACTTGATTGATCTCATAATTAGGTCGGCTTGTTCTCTTTTATTATGGGCTGAAGGGACATGTATAAACGTACAAGAATAAAGATTCCTCATCCTTCAAGACCACAGGCTTTGACTACAAATTTTGTACTGAAGTATGCCCTAAGCAGGGTTGAATCACACCACAAAGACAACAACTAGATAGACGCAAATGTTCAGGGAGGAGGCCAAAAGTTGTTGAGAAATTTGAAGGAAAAGGTGAGGCTTTTTAAGACAATCATAGACTTGTGAGCAAGCCCTAATAGGGTACCCTAGCCGCAGGGTCTGTACAAGAGAATGAATGCCAAACAAAATCAACAAAAATGTGCACAAATTAACAAGGAAAACTTACCTTGGAAGACGAGTAGGATAAGATACTTGAATTTGAACAATTAAATTCGCTGGTCTGCCCTAGAGATCCTTCGCTGTCTTATTTCAGGTAAGTTGAATTATTTCAGAGCAAAGGCTGAAAAGTTTCTGTGTATCTTTTGTACGCACTAGGTCTCCTTTATAGTGTGTGGAGGGGCCTTTTAAGTGAACATTGGAGGAGGCCAGATAAAATGGTTGAATATATTGAATTTTCTAATAAAATTTTATTAATTGATTACCTTAAATCTTAAACTAGGATGTCGTTGGCCTTATGGAGGAAATTTTTTACTTTTAAGGCTTTTGATGGATACATTTTATATAAAAAAAATGTCTCCATGATAATGCTCCCATGAACCTAGTTAATTACCCTAAATTTAATTAATTTCTAGCCCTTATTAATATTTGTCTAGAAAATTTTTCAATTCCACTAAAATTTTGAAATCAATGATTGGCTTAGTGCATATGGTCCTTCCTAGGTTGTGATGTCAGTGATTGGTTTATTGTCTTTGGTTCTTTGATTTATGTAATTTATACGTGGTGATATTACAAGGATAAACAATGTCAGATATTGACAACCATAGAGGAGGTTTCATGTCACTACCTTGCTGGGGTTTTATCCCACAAAACTGGGCCTTCAATTTCAAAATCAATTTTCACTCAAACCGGGAGGAACCACGGGGCATATCACATATCAACAGAAACATCTCTTTGAGGAGAATCTAATGACCTAGATCTCCAACAGATACTCAATGATTTGACCTATAAAAAACCCTTGACAATGTCGGGGTACATCCTTGTAAATTTTTGTAGATGTTCTATGCTTGATGCAACTTTACTTTTATTACAGCAATCACCCAAACAGTTAAGTAAAATGCTGATAGAACATACCAGTGGATCTATAGAAGACAAACCAGAAACAAAAGAATGTGATGGTGCGTTACGGCGGTCAACAGGATGCTTCAACCAACATAGTCTCCTTGATCAGCCAACCCAGAATGTGTCACAACAATCCTCAAATCAGTGACCAAGTCAACACAAGTCAACTCTAGAAAAGTCAACGTTGTCCAGAAAAGTCAACGCAGGCAGCAACATAAAAGTCAACACAGCTCCAACTTCGGTCAACCTTTTGACCTCGGTTCTTGTGCCAATGTGTACGGCCTCCTAAAATCGTAGTCTCCAATAAATTTCAGCCTCTTTGGACCATGCGTTGAGCAAAGTCAACGCTGGTCAAACTTCCTTGGAAACCCTAGCTGCAGCAATCTGCGCCCTTCTTCTTGGCTGTACAAACTCGTCCTTTTTCCCACGTGTGAGCTGAATTCGTCCTCCAAGGAGCTCGTACTAAATCAGAGAAGAGAAGATGTGTGATGAGTGTGTGTGAAATGCTCTCCAACTTTGACTGTATTTATATCCATCATTGAGGTGTGTGACACATCTGCTGGGGGTGTAAAACCTTAAGGCCGACCTGCACATATAATTTATTATAAATAATAAATTCAAAATAAATGTTCTGCTCATCGGATTAAGATAAATTTTATATGGATCTTACACCTCTCCGAAAGAGGAATCCAATAAAAATATTGGAATCTTCATCTGAGCATCACAACATGGAGTTTGGACCTAGTTGTCCAATTTTAACACTCCCTCTCAACTAGGGAGAACTCCATCCATCAGTGCAATCAAACATCGTGCGTCATCCCGCTGTAACTTGCTTTGCTGGCCTCTTTATTTCAGAACAGAAGTGGGTCAGTCACAAAGACATCATCCCCCGGCCGACATATTCAGCCCAGAGGTTCGAAACCTCTATCAGACTCACAAAGAGTCTCCAACCAACCCGAAGTTGGTTCATCTGACCCGAAGTCAGGCAGAGGTCCCAGACCTCACTAAACTTGATCCCAGATCAAGTGGTTGGACCGTGCCATCCTGGATAGAGAGTACGGCAATCTCTGATGCGTCCATCAGTCTTTGCTACTAGTCTCTAGCTTTTCCCACCTCATTGGCCAAATGAGAGGTACTTCCCATGAGCCCTGAACTCAATGGGTAGGATGCATACGGGGCACAGATAATGAGAGGTGAACCAACTCAAACATTATAACGGTGGGGCAGAAGCACCACAAGGTTCAGCAAGCCTAGCCCCGTGAGTGCTTATAGCTCCGAGAAGCTATCCCCAAAGCCCCCCAGAGCTCCCAGAGCTCATCGTCCAACAGGACCCACATCATAGGGTCATTCCACGATACCAAGACTCTCACGGAAGGTTAGGAACTTGACCTTCCCCAGGGGCTTAGTGAGAATATCCGCGACCTGCTCATCAGTTCCTATATGATCAAGCCTTACGACGCCTCGCTGTACCATATCCCGGATAAAGTGGTACCTGATATCAATATGCTTGGATCGGTCGTGGAACACAGGATTCTCAGTCATGCGAATCCCACTCTAGTTATCACAGAGTATCACGGTGGTATCTAGCACATGTCCAAACAGCTCACTAAAGAGCTTTCGCAACCAAACTGCTTCACAACAGGCCATACTTGCTGCAATGTATTCGGCCTCTGCGGTGCTCAAAGCCACCGACTTCTGCTTCCTGCTCATCCATGAGATCGAAGCAGAACCAAGATTGAAGCAGCATCCCGATGTGCTCTTACGTTCCACCACACTGCCAGCCCAATCGGCATCAGTATATCCAAGGAGTGTCACGCTCCCGGCAGTGTATCTCAGCCCATGGTTTATCGTGCCCCGAAGGTATCTCAGAAGATTCCTGGCACCAACCCAATGAATGTGATGAGGCTCAACCATCTGTTGACTCAAAGTGTTCACTGCAAAACATATATCTGGACAGGTGTTCACTAAGAACATCAGAGCCCCTACGAGTTGACGATACTCAGTAGAATTTGCCAATACGGGCCCAGCAGCGCTCCCACTCAACTTCTTGAAGTTGAGTTCCATTGGTGTTGGCACAGACTTGCAATCCACCATACCAAATCTTTCCAGAAGTTTCACAATATATTTTCCTTGAGAAAGGAAAATCTCTCCAGGTCTCTGCCAGACCTCCAGGCCTAGGAAGTAGTGCATCAGTCCTAGGTCCTTCATCTCGAACTCAGCAGCGAGCTCCCTCTTGCATTGATGAATGAGAGGGTCAGCACTTGTTAGCACCAGAATGAGAGGCTTCCCTTGTACAACCTTGAAGTAAAGGTTCGGATCAGCATTGCTTCGAGTGAAGCCCAACTTCATCAAGTAACTATCCATCCTCTCGTACCAAGCTCTGGGTGCTTGCTTTAACCCATAGAGGGCTTTCTTCAACCTGCAGACATGAGTGTCTCGATCCTGAACTTCAAATCCCAAAGGTTGTTCTACATACACCTCTTCTTTTATTGTACCATGCAGAAAGGCGGTCTTGACATCCATCTGATGAAGACTCCAACCTTGCGTAGCAGCAAGGGCTATGATTGATCGAATGGTGGTATATCGTGCCATAGGTGCAAATATGTCATTATAATCTACTCCTTCTTTTTGAGAGAAGCCACGGGCAACAAATCTTGCCTTGAAGTTTTCAGCACTTCCATCAGATCCATGCTTGATCTTGTAGAGCCATTTCGCGGTGACAACTGATTTGTCCTTCGGTCTTGGAACCACATCCCAGACATCATTCTTTATTATGGACTCATATTCTTCGTGCATAGCATCCTTCCAGACTCGATGTTTTACGGCTTCCTCAAAAGATCCAGGTTCAGATTGTACAATGGTACTCATGGCAGCCAGATACCCTTGGTTTCTACACGGCTTCTTGCTTTCTCGGAATGTCCCCCTTGGGGCAGCATGTCCCTCAGCATCTTCGAGGGTGTCCCTGAGCCATGATGGTCTCTTTCCCAGTGAAGGAGATGGATCGATAGGGTCCATTGGTCCTTCAACATCAGGCATTGTCTCATCCTGCGGTTCTTCTTGATTTCCAGGCCTTGCTTCATGATTTTCCTCAGATCTTGGAAGATCTACTACTTTTCTTCAGGGAAGCATCTTCGTCAAAAGTGACATCATGGCATATCTCTACTTCCCTTTGACTAGGTACATAGACTCTATAGGCCTTAGAAGTTTCACTGTAGCCTACAAACATTACTTTCTTCCCAGAAGCATCCAGCTTACTTCTCTTTTCTTTTGGCACATGAAAATAAACAGGACATCCAAAAATTCTAAAATGTGAGACATCAGGTTTCTTACCAATGAAAACCTCTTCGGGAGTTTCAGAGTCCAGAGCGGAATGAGGGCATCGGTTTTGAATGTATACAGCAGTATTTGCAGCTTCTCCCCACAGAAACTTTGGTAGACCCTGGTCACATAGCATGGCACGGGCAACTTCCACAATAGTTCTGTTTTTGTGTTCAGCAACACCATTTTGCTCAGAAGTATAGGCAGTGGTAGTCTCCCTCTTAATGCCAACTTCTCTACAAAAGTCCTTGAACTCATTTGACTCATATTCAGTGCCATTGTCGGTCCTCAAAATCTTGATCTTCTTTCCTGTCATATTTTCCACCAAGGCTTTGAAGGTACGGAACCACATGAAAGCCTCATCCTTCTTCTTCAAGAAGTAAATCCAGGTTTTGCGGGAGAAGTCATCAGTGAATGTCATATAGTAAGAACATCCTCCCAGGGATGTCAAGGGTAGCATACCAGATAGATCTGAATGGACCAGTTGCAAAACATCAGATGTCTTTGTGACACTTGAGGGGAAAGGTCCCCTTGTATGCTTTCCTTCGGCACAACCCTTACATACACCTTCATGATTATTTCCAAAGTCAGGCATCCCTGTCACCACCTTCCTTGCTTCGAGAAGGGCCTTGTAATGAAGGTGTCCAAACCTTCGGTGCCATAGTTCAGTTTGTCACATAGTATCACATGTCATAGCTCCTAGTGGACTTCCTCCAACCTGGTAGAGCGTTCCAACTCTAAAACCAATCATGATAGCTTCCTTGAGATTCTTCTTCCACATGCGCACCTTTCCATCAATAAATGCCACATTGAAGCCTTTGTCTTCAATTGCCGATATCTTTGGATGTACCCAACTCAGAGATGTAGGCCACCAGGCTTTTATGAATGGATTCCCTGATCATCAGCTTTGCTTTGATCTCCCCCTTCTTATACTTGGTTTTAGCAGCAGCAGTAGCATTGGATGGAGGTTCTTGTATCTTACCCAGTACATGGTCTATGAGATCATGGTCTTCCAATTTGAGATCTAATATCATCTTCCAAGCATGGAAGTCATCCCTTCCAGTTAGCTTGTCATTCTCCTTGAATTCATAACTTGTGGAACCCATTTTCTTAGATGGTGATTGCTAAAGTTATGGCTTGTCTTCACCTCAGCTCTGATACCATGTAAATTTTTGTAGATGTTCTATGCTTGATGCAACTTTACTTTTATTACAGCAATCACCCAAACAGTTAAGTAAAATGCTGATAGAACATACCAGTGGATCTATAGAAGACAAACCAGAAACAGAAGAATGTGATGGTGCGTTACGGCGGTCAACAGGATGCTTCAACCAACAAAGTCTCCTTGATCAGCCAACCCAGAATGTGTCACAACAATCCTCAAATCAGTCACCAAGTCAACACAAGTCAACTCCAGAAAAGTCAACGTTGTCCAGAAAAGTCAATGCAGGGCAGCAACATAAAAGTCAACGCAGCTCCAACTTCGGTCAACCTTTTGACCTCGGTTCTTGTGCCAATGTGTACGACCTCCTAAAATCGTAGTCTCCAATAAATTTCAGCCTCTTTGGACCATGCGTTGACCAAAGTCAACGCTGGTCAAAATTCCTTAGAAACCCTAGCTGCAGCAATCTGCGTCCTTCTTCTTGGCTGTACAAACTCGTCCTTTTTCCCACGTGTGAGCTGAATTCGTCCTCCAAGGAGCTCGTACTAAATCAGAGAAGAGAAGATGTGTGATGAGTGTGTGTGAAATGCTCTCCAACTTTCACTGTATTTATATCCATCATTGAGGTGTGTGACACATCTGTTGGGGGTGTAAAACTTTAAGGCCGACCTGCACATATAATTTATTATAAATAATAAATTCAAAATAAATGTTCTGCTCATCGGATTAAGATAAATTTTATATGGATCTTACACCTCTCCGAAAGAGGAATCCAATAAAAATATCGGAATCTTCATCTGAGCATCACAACATGGAGTTAGGACCTAGTTGTCCAATTTTAACAATCCTTAGTCCAGGGAACCCAAACCCTAGGACTTAGGTTTTCAACCATCCAACAATATATCTGCCATCTTGATGTAATCTGACTGTTGTCACACAAAATGTCTAGGCATTGCGACAACGACTCAGATCGGGGGCTGTCACCCTGATCCCTAATCTCTCTATCTAAGTTGTCTCCTTGCAAGCTAAGGGAGGTAGACCCTAACAAAAATGAAGGAAAAGAACTGGTTGAAAACCAACCAATTCAGGAGCCACAACTAGATAATCAAATACTTGTTGAGATTTACGAGATCTTACAAATCCAATTAGATTTAAGTTTAAAACCAGTGCCTTATGGAGTCAAGATATCCCGTTATAAAATTAAAGTCAAGTATTTGATATGTAACTGCTGCTATGAAAAATAGATTTACCACAATGATATGCAATAAAACGCACCACAACTATGCATTAAAATGCTTTGAACCCACAGCAATGTTCTCATGAGATGACCAACAAATTTAAATGCTAGATATTAGCAATATTTCCGAATTTATAATGTTCCAAATAATCCTAATTCGAAAATCAAAATTTTCCTATAGTCAAACTTTAAATAAAAAATTTAAAAGCTCACTTTGACTATGAAATAAATTTTTTTGAGCATTTTCTAAAGTTGAAACTTCGGAAATTTTTGGGCCTTTTTTAATTTTTTATTATTTAAAAAAATAAAAATTAAAACTAAAGCTAAAGAAAAAACTAAACTAAAGTCTAAAAAGGTAAGTTTTTATTTTTATTTTTGTTTTCTCTTTTATTTTCTAAATCTAAAAAATAAATTAAAAAAAATTAAAACTAAAACAAATATATTAAGGTTAAAAATCCTAAAAGCTACTTTTAAAAAATAAAACTAAGAATTAAACTAAAACAAAATTATCTAAAATCTAAAAAAAATAAAATAAAACTTAACTAAAACAAAACTAATTAATATCTAAAACATTAAAAATTAAAATCTAAAATAAAATTTTTAAAACTAAACTAAACCAACGTAAATCAAAAGTCTAAAAAAATTTAAATCTAAACTTATGATTAAAACCAGAAATGCAAAAAACAAAAAACGCAGGCTCAGTTAAGGATTTTCGTACGGATTGTACAACTGATTGCAGAGTAGCTGGAATGGGCAGCGTACGGATGCAGAGAGCAGTGGGTAGTGAGCTGCCAAAGATGGAAAGCGGAAGTGTTAAAGAAAATGTGATGAAGGATTTAGTACGGCCAGGATACAGAATGAGACAGTTGAGAGGAATTGTAATGAGGTGGATGGCATACGGATGAAGAGCAACAAGGAATAGAGCGAAAATGCAATGGTGAATGGGGCAGCAATGAGATCGATGAAGGAAATGGATGCAGAGATGGCAACTGCATGAAAGCAATCTTGGACAGAGGGAAAAGTGAAAGCGTGAGAAAGACAGTGTGGCACAAAAATTGCAATGACGCAAATTCAAGTAATTTTCTTCAGCCAGCAACAGAATTTCGACAATATGACTCAGATCTTCAAAATATGAATTCAAATACACCTGAGATTTATTCTTTGTAGCGAAATTACCCTTAGATCTGCCAGCAAAAACGATGATCTTATCCCTGGGGGTTAGATCTGGCTCATATATAAAATTTTTTCTGAGAATCATCCTACAAATCTGCAAAAAACCAGAACAGATCCAAAACTATGCACAAAAAAATTAATAAACCCTTACACCCTAGAGAAAATGCACAATTTTACAATGCTACTTTACAGATTAGAGGCCCTCATGGCCAGATTTAAACCCATTTCAGCACGATTTAGAAGATAGAGAATTTTAAAAGAGGCTCAAGCTCTAGAAGACCCTGTAAAAACACAATTTCGTAAGATAGATTTGAGAATTAAGAAACACTGAGCTTTTTCAGATTTATGAAATCTGAGAGTTGGCTGGTCTAACTAAAGACTTCCCCAAATGCTCAAACCTTAAAAAAATTCCCTGCACACTTAGATTTGAACTTTAGATTGATAGAGTTTTAAGAAAATAAACATGAGACCTTTCAGAAAAATAGATAACTAGTCTTTCCGTCAAATAAAAAATGTCATTTTATGAACCCAGAAAACTGCACAAGATATCTGTATGCAAATTAATCCATGAAGGCCATCAATCATAAAAATTCCAAATAAAGGAGCAGAGTTTAGAGATAAATCACCACATAGATCTGGAAAAGGAACACCAAAGTTTGTAACCCCAAAGTCTTTATGCTTTATTCATCAAGAAAAATCACAAGAGCTTCCAAGAACAAGTGCACGATTCAAAGATCGGATGCAAATGTCATACCAAGACCTCTAATTTATAAGACAAAATCTCCAACGGCTAGTTCGGTTGATCTATGTCAAAATAATCTTGATCGTCGAAAAGATTTGATCATCTTTTAATTTGGACCGTCGAAATTATAAATTTGAGGAAAAACGAATTTATCACTTAATTCCATTTTAATTAACTCAAAAATAATATTTTTAAGTTAATTACCTCAAAATTTTGACTTTGACTTAACCACCTAGGCCCAAGGGTCCAAAATTTCTTGAAATTCTCAATATTCCCTTGGCTTGGGACCTTTAAAAATTCATTTTTTTAAGGACCAACAAATTTTGCCTTTGAAGAATTTTAACTCACTTAGGACCTAAAATTAATTAAATTTATGGCTTAGGATTTTTTAATTAATTTGGCCAGAAAATTTAATTAATTGACTGAGAGGAGATTTAATTATTTTTTCCAATCCTCTTTACATAAGATAAATACATTTAGACACACAAAGGGAGAATACCCATTCGTATAGACCCTCAACAAGGTAACCAATTCTGCGACTCAAAACATGATCTAGTAGACCAAGTGGTTTGTAATAAAATAACCTAGCCAATTAGCTAAGATTATTCCCAAACTACTTTTACAAAGACTCGATATAAAACACTAGGACTCACTTAGCATCTTGATGACAAAATCCACCCTAGCTTTGGGGTGAGGCTGGAGGGGAAAACTCTGCCGATCACTTGTGTCGAAAAACACAAGTAAATCAGTGAGACAAAAAACCTCCTAGGATAGAAATCGTCACCAACATACTAGGCTTACCTGGGTTGTTACATACATGATGGTCTTTCTTAGATCATTTACATCTCAAACATGCAGAATGGGTTTACATCATTCATAAAACTGTCGACTGATGATGGAATCTGAATGGCGTGAACCTCGAACATGATGAGTCCCATTTGAAAAAATCGGGGTGTACTGCTATGGGTCGTTGACAAAATGTGGTCAACATCTGGCTCTACTTGGGGACACGTTGCTTCATTGAAGGAATGTGAGAATCTAGAATCTGCATCCAAGCAACACACAAAATCACATAAGTATGTCCATCCAAATATCATCATATAACATTAAGCACATGAAAAATAGAAGCTCTTCTAACATTTATTATTCTACTTGACATGAAAAGTAAATCTAATCTAACTACAAAATGAAATGATGAAAGGACAAGGAGTAGGGTTAGGAATACAATACAAAGGATGTCCAATGGCATCAGATGTCATCTTTGAAGAACAACTTGAGCAGTTGGCCATTCGCAGGTAATTGAAGTGGTTCGCCTTCTAACGTGCTCAAGTGGAATGAGTTTGGTCCAGCAATGCTTCTGATAATATAAGGTCCCAGCCACAAAATGTCAAATTTCTTGTGTTTTCCGGGCTTTTCATTTTTTCGGTCCCAAAGTAATACCATGTCTCCAACCTGCAAAGATCTAGATCGAGATGATTTATCAAAGCTTTTCTTAATGTTAGATTAATTCTTACACACATTATCTAAAACTTTCCTACGAGTTTCATCCAACTCCACAATCTGATCAATTCTATTTTGAACAACATCTTTATTAGTGGAAAATGTTGAAGGAGTTGGTAAGCTGGTAATTTAAGGTGAATAGACATAGTTACATCCAAGCCATAAACTAATTCAAAAATACTTTTACCAGTAGCTTTCTTTTTAGTAATTCTATCTGCCCACAAAGCATACTTGATTTTGCTATTCCAAGATTACTTATTAACTCCTACTATCTTCTTGATAATGGTTACAAGATTTTTATTACTTGATTCAGCTAAGCCATTACCCTGAGGATAGTAGTTAGATGAATGAGATAAAGTAATGCCATACTTAAAACAAAAAGATGAAAATTCAAAAGAGCTAAAAGCCTTGGCATTATCAGTAGTGATCTTAGCATGGACATCAAATCTAGTAATGATTTGATTTTCAATAAAGTCCATAATGACCTTTTCATTGGCATTCTTAGCAGGAACGTCTTCAACCCATTTTGTAAAATAATAAGTCGCAGTCAAGATCCAGGAGTAGCCGTTGCTAGAATTTTCATGGAATTTCCCGATGAAATCCAGACCCCAATGCTGAAAAGGTGCCTCAACAACCACAGATTGTAGGGGCAGGGAAGCTAATTTCTGCTTCCTTGTGAATAGTTGACAGGCTTGGCAACTTCTGACAAATTTATGCACATCTGAAAAAATCGAAGGCAAAAAATAACCAGCTCTCAGAATTTTGTGGGCGGTAGTTCTAGTAGCAAATGACCACTGCAAAATCCTGAATGAAACTCAGAAATCAACTTTTTAGACTCAATCTCATCGACACACCTAAGTATTATCCCCTTGGGATTTCTCTATCCAAGGCCATCCTTCATGAGACAATACTTAGTGGCTTTTAATCTAAGAGCCCTTCTTCTATGAGCAACTAAATGGTTAGGACATGTAAGATTTAACAAATAATAAATAATGTCCTTATACCATTCATGCTCTCCTAGCCTTTGCAGCTTAGACGAAGACGCATCATTAAGACAAATCAAACCAAGCGCTTTCTCATTACCTTCGGTCATCATTTCAGCGAAGCCTTGACCTTTGACTAACTTGGTGGGCTTAATCTCTAAATCATATTCTTGAATTTTAGTAACCCACCTAGCACGAGTCCCTAAGCAATCAGTTTGAGTTAAAATATCTTTAATTGCAGAATGCGGGACGAAAGCAATGATTTTAGAATAACCCACATAAGTCCTAAATTGCTTAAGGGACTTAACCAAAGCATAGGCTTGCTTTTCCATAGTAGTATAATTTAATTTAGAATTTTGAAGCGCTCTACTCATGAAAGCAATAGGCTGTTCGTGACCTTCCTTATTCTTTTGTAACAAGACACTAGCAATAGTATCTTTAGAAGCAAAAGAGAAAATCATAAAATTCTTTGAATAATCAGGACTCGCCAAAATAGGAGCTTGAGCAATAACACCCTTAATCCCTTGAAAAGCCTTTTTACCATCTTCTTTCCACGAAAAATTTACATCTTTTTTCAAAAGAGTTTGAATGGGCTTAGCTATTTCTGCGTAATTTGGAATAAATCTTCTAGGAAAATTAGTTTTTCCTAGAAAAGACTGAAGGGATTTGAGATTATGAGGTAGAGGAATCTTTTGGATTGCCTCAACTCTTTCAGGATCAATCTTGATCCCATCTTTGGAGATGATGTGACCAAGTAGTTTCCTTTCAGTTACTTCAAAAACAGATTTAGCAGGATTCAAGGAAATCCCGAATTCTCTACATCTATCAAAGACCTGTTTAAGATGACCTATGTGAGTGATACTATCTTTAGAAAAAACAGTAAGATTATCCTGTTAAATTTCAATAAATTTTCCAATCAAACCTTTAAAAGCATAATCCATGGCCCTTTGAAAAGTAGCCCCAGCATTAGTCAACCTATAAGGCATTCTAATGTATTCAAAAGTACCCCATGGTGTGGTGAATGTAGTTTTGTGACGATCTTTTTTTTTAACCCAAACTTGATTGTATCTAGAAAAACCATCTAGCAATGACATCATTCCTGAACCTGTTACTCTTTGCAACATAGTCTCCATGTTGGGAAAAGGGTAATTATCCTTTTTACATGCTAGATTAAGGTTTCTAAAATCATCACAAAGTCTAATGGTACCATTCTTCTTCCTAACAATCACCAAGTTGGAACATCATGTTGAATGTCTAGTTTGAGCAATGATTCCAGTTGCGAGCATTTTTGAAAGCTCTTTCTGAACCAAAGGGGATAACTTAGGATTTATTTGCCTAAGCTTTTGACGAAAAGGTTTAGCATTCTCATCTTTCAAAGGGATAATGTGTTGCATGACATCTTCCCTATATCTTTTTAACTCATCATATGAAAATGCTAAAACATCCCTATATTCATGAAGTAAGTTGGTCAAATTTCTTCTTTCTTCTTCATTAGTACCTTTACCAATTTTAACAATCTTAGGGTCCTTAGAAGTACCAAGATTTACTTCAATGAACTCACCCGGATCCATTTTATTCAGTATGGAAAAAGTCGGCAAAAAGTCCCGACTTGTTGAAAAAATCCCGAATTTTTCTGTGAGCCGACTTTATCGGCCGACTTTTTGCCGACTTTTTCATCCCTGAAAAAGTCCCGATTTTATCCTCGAAGTCTTGACTTTTTGCCGACTTTTTCCAAAAAATCTTGAGTGAGTTAGTTTCTTTAATAATTTTTTAATTCTTTTTTGAAAAATTTGGGATTTTTTCCAAAAATGAATATTTTTGTATTTTTTTAGTTTTACCGACTTTTTCAAAAAACTCCCGACTTTATCAAGTTTTTCAACTTTTGGACCCTTGCCGATTTAATCCCGACTTCGACTTTTTCCACATTGATTTTATTCTCCTCTTTCAGCTTTGTGGCATCGTGTCGATCAAAGTGTTGCTCTAAAGCAACAATATTCCGAGGAGTAGGATTTATAATATCATCATGATCCTCAGATCCGTCTTCCTTAGAACTTATCCGAAAATTTTCAAACTCATCCAAATTATTAAGAAAACGAATGGCCTGCTTCTCATCATTAAAAACTTGCCAATGCTTTGAATTATTCGGAATTGAAGGTCTGAAAATAATTTCCATTCTTATCTTTTCCTTAATTAATTCATCAGATAATTGTAAAGTAGAAGCAGCCACTACGAGCTCATCCGCTAAGGCATTCTTTTCTCTTGGGATAGCTTCAAGGTTAATGGCATCAAAGTGTTCCATAACATCCCACACAGCATTTCGATAATTCCTTAACCTTTGATTTTTACATGTAAATTTATTCTTAACTTGCATGATAACTAGATCAGAGTCTCCCTTGATACTAAGCAACTTAATCCTTAAAGCTTTTGCCAACTCAAAACCCAACAACAAGGCTTCATATTCATTCACATTATTGGTTGCATCAAACTCAAGTCTATAGGCAAACTTAAAAATATGACCAAGGGGAGACTTCAAAACAATTCCAGCACCCTTACCATACCTAGATGCTGCACCATTAAAATGCATGTACCAAACCCGATCCTTTAGGTCCTCAAACTTCTCATCAACATTGTTAACTAAGGGAATCATGAAATTAGACACAATAGCATAATTCCCCATGTCAGGTTGTTCCTTAATTATTTCATTATGAGGTCTTTTAGGATCTTCTACGTGGAATCTTCTTTCAGGTTCTCTATTAAGCTTCACAAACCCTTCACCTCTAGGAGAAGGAATCATAGCATAAGACCAGTTCATCTGAATACTTCCTCCTAGATCAGAGGCCCACTTTCTTGATAACAACATACTCCAAGCATCCGGAACATCAACTACAACTATGTCCATAACGATCATGATGTTAGGGTACACCGATAAATGAACTTGTAAATCCTTGATTAACCCATGAACTTCAATTTTCTTAGAATCCATGGCACATATGTTGTAGTATGGTCTAGAAACTCTTAAATTAAGTTGTTCGATGACCCTCTTGGTCATGACACAAGCTGAAGCACCAGAATCCAGCATATAATTATTCAATTTATAACCATTAACCATTAAAGTAACAAAAAATGGCTGATGATTGTTGTTATCCGACTCCATTTTTTGCAGATATATAGGGGCATCTTGGTAAGAAACTTCAGGAGTCTTATCTTGAGCAACATTAACATGCGAAACTCCAAGAACATCTAAAACTTTAGCTCTCTGAGTAGGAAGCTTTAAAATCTCAGTAACAGGGACCAAGATCTTAGCACCCAAACCAATATCTGAACCAGGACTAGGATTAAAAATTCGAGGGGGAGTTTGATTATGACCTTGCTCTTTATCCCTTCTTTTATAAGTTAATCCTTTGTCCTTAGCAATTTCCAAAACTTGATCAGGAGAAGGCTTTTCACCAAATAATTCAATCATCAAATCCCTCTCATGATCAAAATTATTGATACTATGCGAAGATGTGGAAGGCCTAACATCTTGACTATTTTCCTTAACTTTCATCCAATCTTCCATAGGCAAAGAGAACTCCTTACCAACAACATTTATCTGATTACTTGCCCCAAACATTCCACTATTCATGATTCTTTTAACAGTGGGACAAGTAACCTCCTCATGAAAAGCATCACAAGCTCTACAATAAGGTGGAGCATTATCAACCATATTAGTATATTCAAGCGGATTAGGAGGTCTCTGCTCACTCGACTGTCCTTTTTTCTGCCAAGTATTATTACCTCGATTGTTATTATTATGATTCCTAGGTTGCGAATTTTGTGTTTGAGCCCTTTCCATTTGAACCAAGCTAGATTGTAAAGTGCTTATTTCCTTAGCATGGTCAGAGATTAATTTCACTTGGTTAAGCTCCATGCTTTCAAGCTTTTGCATGAACTTTTTCATAGGGTCGTCATCATCTTCTAGAAGTTCTTTACCTTTAGGCCCTTTTAATTTAGTTGCAGCCCTATCAAAACCAGGAATTTTAGACTTCCCTGATGCCCTTTTATCCTTTTCAAGCTCTTCAGCTAAAGATTGGCAAGCCTTATAATTTGCAGTTTTAGCACGCCGTAACTCATATGAAGTATTAGAATTAAAAGTATCAATGTAAAAATTCAGAAGAGATCCATCGGGAGGTTTATGAGTTTGAGATATTTCTCTAAGGATACCATTAAATCTCCTGTTAAATTATTCAATCATTTCATTTTCTTTCTTTTTTATGGTACTGATCTCTTTCACCAAATGCCTATCTTCCCTTTTATCACCATACTTGTCTTTAAAGGTAGCTACAATTGATTCAAAGGTATCGAATGGATTATCAGGTTTTTCAGTAAACCATTCTATAACATCTTGGTCAAAAGTAAGAACAAAGAGCCTCATTTTTACATCATCGAAATTGTTATCTGCAACCGCAAATCTATTCCACCAATTAGTGAAAGAAAACAAATGAGATTTGACACTAACTGCATTATTTCCTTGAAAAGAAGGTAATTTATCCATTCCAGTTTGAGGGAAAGCATGGGGATAACCTTGAATATTAGCAAAATTACACGGGTTATATAATTCCATGATATCGTGTTGAGGTGGATCACAAAAAAGAGAATGGATATCAGAGAGAGCTTCTTGGCCGAGATTAACAAGAAGTGTACGAGAAGAGAGCTTGTGTAATCGGACTCTGAGAACCCTTTGAGGATCTGGAGTAGGATTAATCAAGCTACTTGGATGTCTTCTAGTACAAATTTTTGTGGAAGATGAAGCCAATGGAGTCGCCACTAGGATATGAAGCTAACCCAAATACCTGAGATGAAAGATGAATAAAGAGATGAAAGTCGTAAAGCCAAAGTCCAATAAATGGGTCCCCGGCAACGACACCAAAAATGTTAACACACAAAATGTCTAGGCACCGCGACCACGTCTCAGATCAGAGGCTGTCACTCTGATCCCCAATCTCTCCATCTAAACTGTCTCCTTGCAAGCTAAGGGAGGTAGACCATAACAAAAATGAAGGAAAAGAACTGGTTGAAAACCAACCAATTCAGGAGACACAGCTAGATAATTAAATACCTATGTTGCCAGGAAACGTGGGTGCGGGTGCGGGGACGGGGACGGGGACGGGGACGACATTTTTTGAAACAGGGTGCGTGGGTTCGTCTGGTATTTTTATATTAATATATATTATAAATTATAAATTATAATTTATATATCATATATAATACTATATTTATAAATTAAATTTATAAATTATAAATTTAATGAAAATTAAGACAAAACAAACTCTAAGAAAATGGCTACCATCAGAATTCTTATCAGAATTGCATCAGTCAAACATCTGGGGTGTTTTTCCCACTCAGTGTTCTTAAGCTTGTCATGCCTGCCATGCAGACACAGTTTTGGTAACGTTAGAAAACAATCATTCATTAACTGAAAAATGATGCAACAGAAAAATTGCTGCAATATCCACACAAGTTTCCTGCGGCAGTCAAAAACCACTGTTTCAAAATCTACACATAAATTTGATGAAGATCCTACCCATAAATTTAATGAGGAATGTGATTTTTGAAATCTACACATACACTTGATGAAGTAGGCCTATTAGTATTGTAATTCAGATACTTAGATGATTGATTTTTGCTAACTATGAAAACTCAGGTAGACAGGCTGTTTTGCACGCTGTCTACTGATCAAACTTCCTTTTATTGAAAGTCCCACAAAGGCAAGTAAAATTTTGGATAGGTATATTGTCAGTACATTAAAACAACTCCAAAATCTCAAAGCATGCATTCATGCTCTTGTCCACTACAAATCGCTGGTTGTGGAGTAAGCAGATAACTTTTTTTTGGTAATGAATAATTAAAACCCCTTCTAAAAGCAACTATTTACAAAAGCATCTTATAAAGTGCTAGCATACTGGATTTCAAATAACTTGACAGGATTCAAGCCTCCTAGCATACAAGTTGC
Organism: Pinus albicaulis; assembly: GCA_034641835.2. Classification (NCBI taxonomy): domain Eukaryota; kingdom Viridiplantae; phylum Streptophyta; class Pinopsida; order Pinales; family Pinaceae; genus Pinus; species Pinus albicaulis. The sequence goes on from CM076573.1 coordinate 280,189,790, forward strand.
TTCTTCCATTGTGTAACTGTATCGAGAAGGGTCAAAACACCATATCAATTTCTTGTTCTTTATACAAAAGAGCAAAGGAAATGCATAGCAAATATGGAAGCATTCAAAATTAATTTGCATGGTTATGGATACACCCCAAATGTTTGACTGAAAAACGATGGGTTCTTCATACCAAAAGAACCCAAGAACCCGAATTTTTTTTTTGAAGAACCTGGTTCTTCTGAGAAGAACCCGGTTCGTTTGGGTTCTTCAAGGTACTTGGGTGTGGAGAATCCGATACTTGGGTGCGGGAACCCGGTGCGGGTGCGGGAACCCGACCCCCGGGTGCAGGAACCCGTGCAACGTAGTTAAATACTTGTTGAGATTTACGAGATTTTACAAATCCAATTAGATTTAGAAGTTTAAAACCAATGCCTTATGGAGTCAAAATATCCCGTTATAAAATTAAAGTCAAGTATCTGACATGTAACTGCTGCTATGAAAAATAGATTTACCACAATGATATTCAATAAAACGCACCACAACTATGCATTAAAATGCTTTGAACCCACAACAATGTTATCATGAGATGACCAGCAAATTTAAATGCCAGATATTAGCAATATTTCTGAATTTATAATGTTCCAAATAATCCCAATTCGAAAATCAAAATTTTCCTATAGTCAAACTTAAGATAAAAAATTTAAAAGCTCACTTTGATTATGAAATAATTTTTTTTGAGAATTTTCGAAAGTTGAAAATTTAGAAATTTTTGGGCCTTTTTTAATTTTTTATTATTTAAAAAAAATAAAACATAAAACTAAAGCTAAAGAAAAAACTAAACTAAAGTCTAAAAAGGTAAGTTTTTATTTTTATTTATGTTTTCTCTTTTATTTTCTAAATCTAAAAATTAAATTAAAAAAATGAAATTCTAAAAAAATTAAATTAAGACTAAAAATCCTAAAAGCTACTTTTAAAAAATAAAACTAAGAATTAAACTAAAACAAAATTATCTAAAATCTAAAAAAAATCAAAACCAACGTAAAGTCTAAAAAAATTTAAATCTAAACTTACGATTAAAACCAGAAATGCAAAAAACAAAAAACGTAGGCTCAGTTAAGGATTTCCGTACGGATCTGTACGGATCGTATAGCTGATTGCAGAGTAGCTGGAATGGGCAGCGTACGGATGCAGAGATCGGTGGGCAGTGAGCTGCCAGAGATGGAAAGCGGAAGTGTTAAAGAAAATGTGATGAAGGATTTAGTACGGCCAGCGTACGAAATGAGACAGTTTAGAGGAATTGCAATGAGGTGGACGACATACGGACGAAAAGTAGCAAGGAATAGAGTGAAAATGCAATGGTCAATGGGGCAGCAATGAGATCGATGAAGGAAATGGATGCAGAGATGGCAGATGCGTGAAAGCAATCCAAGACGGAGGGAAAAGTGAAAGCGTGAGAAAGACAGTGTGGCACAGAAATTGCAATGATGCAAATTCAAGTAATTTTCTTCAGCCAGCAACAAAATTTTGACAATATGACTCAGATCTTCAAAATATGAATTCAAATACACCTGAGATTTATTCTTTGTAGCGAAATGACCCTCAGATCTGCCAGCAAAAACGATCCTGAGGCCAGATCTTACTCCCTGGGGGTTAGATCTGGCTCAGATCTAAAAATTTTTCTGAGAATCACCTTGCAAATTTGCAAAAAACCAGAACAGATTCAAAACTATGCACAGAAAAAATTAATAAACCCTTACACCTTAGAGAAAATACACAAATTTACAATGCTAATTTACAGATTAGAGGCTCTCATGGCCAGATTTAAACCCATTTCAGCACGGTTTAGAAGATAGAAAATTTTAAGAGAGGCACAAGCTCTAGAAGACCCTATAAAAACACAATTTCGTAAGATAGATTTGAGAATTAAGAAACAATGAGCTTTTTCAGATTTACGAAATCTGAAAGTTGGCTGGTCTAACTGAAGACTTCCCCAAACGCTCAAACCTTAAAAAAATTCCCTGCACACTTAGATTTGAACTTTAGATTGATAGAGATTTAAGAAAATAAACATGAGACCTTTCAGAAAAATAGATAACTAGTCTTTCCGTCAAATAAAAAATGTCATTTTATGAACCCAAAAAACTGCACAAGATACCTGTATGTAGATTAATCCATGAAGGCCATCAACCATAAAAATGCCAAATAAAGTAGCAGAGTTTAGAGATAAATCACCACATAGATCTGGAAAAGGAACACCAAAGTTTGTAACCCCAAAGTCTTTATGCTTTATTCATCAAGAAAAATCACAAGAGCTTCCAAGAACAAGTGCACGATTCAAAGCTCGGATGCAAATGTCATACCAAGATCTCTAATTTATAAGACAAAATCTCCAACGGCTAGTTCGGTTGATCCATGTCAAAATAATCTTGACCGTCGAAAAGATTTGATCATCTTTTAATCTGGACCGTCGAAATTATAAATTTGAGGAAAAACGAATTTATCACTTAATTCCATTATAACTAACTAAAAAATAGTATTTTTGAGTTAATTATCTCAAAATTTTGACTTTGACTTAACCACCTAGGCCCAAGGGTCCAAAATTTCTTGAAATTCTCAATATTTCTTCGGCCTGAGACCTTTAAAAATTCATTTTTTTAAGGACCAACGAATTTTTCCTTTGAAGATTTTTAACTCACCTAGGACCTAAAATTAATTAAATTTCTGGCTTAGGATTTTTTAATTAATTTGGCCAGAAAATTTAATTAATTGACTGAGCCCCTCTTTACATAAGATAAATACATTTAGACACATAAAGGGGGAATACCCATTCGTATAGACCCTCAACAAGGTACCCAATTCTGTGACTCAAAACATGATCTAGTAGACCAAGTAGTTTGTAATAAAATAATCTAGCCAACTAGCTAAGATTATTCCCAAACTACTTTTACAAAGACTCGATATAAAACTGTAGGACTCACTTAACATCTTGATGACAAAATCCACCCTAGCTTTGGGGTGAGGCTGGAGGGGAAAACTATGCCGATCACTTGTGTCGAAAAACAAAAGTAAATCAGTGAGACAGAAAACCTCCTAGGATAGAAATCGTCACCAACATATTAGGCTTACCTAGGTTGTTACATACATGATGGTTTTACTTAGATCATTTACATAACAAACATGCAGAATGTGTTTACATCATTCATAAAACTGTCGATTGATGATGGAATCTGAATGGCGTGAACCTCGGACATGATGAGTCCCATTTGAAAAAATGGGGGTGTACTGCTATGGGTCGTTGACAAAGTGTGGTCAACACTGACAATTACTAGGAAGTGTTCATTAGCCATTTGACATCAATGGCTGGTGTTTTTTGTTAAAGTCATACCTAGTCAACTCCATGGGTTGACATCAATGTCAACACCATGACTCTTGGTGAAGCCCAAACTAAGAAGGTATTCGACTTGAGCACATGCGTGTCTTTGCTGAAAGTCTCACACCTCTAAGGTTGCTCAGCATATATCTCTTCCTCAACATCTCTATTTGGTGGATCTTCCACCTCATCTGCGTTGCAATTGCTAGAATAGTCCTACTAGACGAATATCGGGGCACTGTTGGAAACATCTCATCATAGTTTATCTCTTATACTTGAGAGAATTCTTTGGCAACAAATCTAGCCTTACACTTCTCCACACTCACATCAACTGCATGCTTAATCTTGTACAACTAACGTGAACCAACCACTGATTTTCCAACAAGTCTTGACACAATCTCCTATACATCATTTTGTATGATAGAGGAATACTCCACCATGGCATCTCGCCATACTCGCTGAGAAGCTACCTCCTCATAACATGAAGTCTCTAAGTCTATCACCTTAGTCATAAGTGCCATGTACCCTGTAGGCTGTATATCTTTGTGGCTGCTTACTCAGTCTGAATGTGGAGCTGGGGGCTCCAACTCTCTATTGAGCCTCCCTAATCAACGGATCTGCCCACCTGGCTCGTCCTCTCCCTGCACCAGCAGTCACTGGCTTCGTGGGCCCCTCTAACTCTACTCTTTCCTCCTGTTTGTGCACTTTCTCCACAAGTGCGTGTTGGTCGGCTTGCCCAAAGTTGGCTGTGATGAAGCCTAAGAAAGTGGATGAGCTTCTTGCTTTGGAGCCTACTGCTCCTCCTCCTAAGTTGGACCTTGCTCAGTCTCCAAGGACTTCCTGAGAAACCTTTCTTCCTCAAACTTCACATTACTTCTGATCACCGTCTTCTTGAGTGTTGGAATATACACCCTGTATGCCTTAGATGTCTCACTATAGCCCATGAAAATGCCCTTCTCTGCTATGGGATCCATCTTCTTCCAATTATCAGAAGACACATGGCAGTAAACAAGGCTGCCAAAGATATGGAAGTGAGACGTGTTACCCAACACCTGTGGGTAGTATCCATAGGAGAAAATTTTCTTCTAGATGGTCCTCAACTGACAACCAACAACCCCTTGCAGCCACCAGATAGCTCGACGTGCCGCTGTCTCCGCCACTTGAGCTAGCCATTTGGTCCCTCACCCATCTGTTATGATCGTATGTTTGAAGGTGGGCTTCCTGACCTCGAAGGTATGGCTTTTCATTGGTGTAGTTGAGTAATTTTGCTTACTTATCATGGACACTTTTAGGCATGGATTGGTGGGGGGATTTGATAGAAAGAGTGAGCTAGGTCTATACTCTTGTCTCCTCTGACTGTTTTGGCGGTTAGCCTTGTATCCTAGTCCCATGGGATCTCCTTTATTGGCTATTAGGTTTAGGGTTGGCACTACATGGGAAATCTCGATTTTGGTTGCATGGTCCTGCTTCCCAACACCATATACATCAGTTCTCTCTGCTCATTTTAACCCCATTTATCACTTTTCCCATCCGGGTCCACATGTGTCCACTGGGTGGGCCACAATAGGTTAGCCCCCCCTCCCCTTGTCCACACCTTGGGTCGGGCTTGGAACGATGACCTGGAGGTTGATGCATCTAAAAATAAAGGAAAAAGCATAATTTGACCACTCTCAAAAGGAAATGTACCACAAAATACAAAAGATGGTCGGGACATACAAATTTAGCACGTGGGCAAAAGCCAAACGTGAGCTCTACCACTTATTTATGGCATCACCTTGGTTCCTATGGGCCCTAGATTAGCCCCCTCCACATTATTGAGGAACACATGATTGTCCCAACCATAGTTGCACGAAATGCACCATACCCCCCTCCAAACCGAGATCTACGTCCCGTATGGATTTGTGGGGCTGTTCGGAAATTTGGAACTGCGGATCGGGTCGGAAAACATGGTTTTGGAATTTTAGAACCATGCTGGCCTGATCTGCGGTTCATGATTTCCGAACCGCAGATATGATGACGGATCCGTGATAGATCGGGCACAGATCTATAGCCCGACGAACTATTATGTGCGACCGACCCAAATAACTTGATTTTTTTTGTTTTATTTTTTCTAACCTGAGTTGGGGGTGGGTTTAGGTTGAATTAGGGAAATGCTAGATGGGGATAAAGCTCATTTCCCCCTCTCATTTCTTCACTCTTGTATTTTTGGAGAGCTTGGAGAAGGGAGGAGAAGAGAGCTTGCAGAAGAGAGGCTTGAGTAGAGCTTAGAGGTGTGAAGGAGGAGGAGCTAGGAGCAGTGAAGGAGGAGGAGCTTGGAGGAGTAAAGAAGGGCTTCCATCTACAAGAGCTAAAGAGGTATGCGAAAAACCCAAACTCCCTCATTTTTCTGTTATTGTTGTTCGTATTTTTTCTCCTCCCTCTCCTACTCTTTCTCATTCTTCTTTCTCATTTCATTGCAGGTTGTCCATCTATACTCATATTCCAAAACGATATTCTTTTGACTTCTATTTATCATTCCACTTTTGGTTTTCATGATGGCAAAGGGGGAGTACGAATAGAAGGGAAGAAGAACAAGAGGATAGTGGTCCCCATATCAGTGACCCAATGTAGGAAGGGTTTGAAGAGGAAGGGGATGGAGAGAACACTGAAATGCTAGAGGGGAAAGCTGTATTGACACCCTTGTGGAATTTGGTGACCAAACTTGATGGGGGAAAAGGTGGTGGAAGCTACAAATTTTTGTGCCCCGATGGTTGTCATGGAGGAAAACCATATAGTGGTTCATATACCCATGTGAGGAGGCATCTTTGTGGGGTGTTGGACAGTGATGACAAAAAAGGTGTCGCGGGGATAGCAATTTGCCCAAATGTTTTAGTTTAACAAAGAAGAAAATACATCCAAATAGAGGGGGCTGCACAATAGAAAAACAAGAAACAAGAAACTCATTCTGAATCAAGTGCAACCTCTATATTTGGTAGCTCATCTCGTCATGGTACTTCTGCAACCTATGGAAGTAGAAGAACAATAGGGCATTTCCTGAATGTTGTTGGGAGGGATGATTTGGATGGAAAGATAGGTCGGTTTCTTTGTGCGTGCAGTGTACCATTCAATGTGCTTTGCTCTCCTTATTGGCATGGCATGGTTAAGGCCATCAATGAAGCCCCGAAAGGATACAAGAGCCCCAACTATGATAAAGCTAGAACAATGTAATTAGAAAGAGAAAAAGCAAAGGTTCAAAGATCTTTGACACATTTTACAAATGAGTGTGTGGATTGTGGGGTATCCATTGTATCAGATGGGTGGAAAAATGTTAGAAACCCACATTTGATAAATGTTCTTGGTGTTTCTGCTAGTGGTGCAATGTTTATTACATGTCACGTCTCCTTCTCCATCAGTGCAACATCCCAAAACATTGCAAATCTCCTATTGCAATCAATCAAAGATGTTGTTTCTAATAATGTGGTTCAAGTGATTAATGATAATGCAACAAATTGTAAGGCAGCAGGAAAAATTATTGAGTGTACTTATCCACACATCTTTTGGTCTGGGTGTTTGGTGCACACATTGAACCTTTTGATGCATGATATTGTGAAGCATAAAGAATGTGGATGTATTAATGAGCTTTAAAAGAGAGGGAACTAACTCATTAAATTTATCACAGGGCATACAAGGGTAAACTACTTTTATGGCACTTACTCCAAGTTGCAGTTGCTTAAACTTTCTAAAACAAGATTTGCAAGTTATTACCTCACCTTTAGGCAGCTAGTAAAGGTGATACAAGCTTTAACTAATATGGTGACCTCTGAATCATAGGAGGAAATTAACATTGATAGAGATGGTGCTAATGTACCCAAGGACACTATTCTTGACAACATTTGGTCACAGATTAAATATGCTTTGCAATTCACCAAACAAATTTATTACATGATCAAGTTTGCAGATTCAGATCGACTAATAATTTGGGAGGTGTATGAGGAAATGGATAGAATGTTGGGGCAGATTAAAGACATTTTTGAGCCTAGAGATATCACCTTGTACAATTATATTCGTGCAGAGGTGGAAAAACGCTGGGATATGCTAACGTTCCATTGCATGCCTTAGCATATGTTATGACACCTAAATACTATCATCCATCATGGCTTTCGACACCAACACGTTGGGGGGGGGGGGGGGGGGGAGTAGGAGAAAACCACACCTAGATCCAGAGGTTCTATCTAGTTATATGAAAGCTTGGATAAATTAGTCCCTGATGAGGAGTCTAACATGCTACGAAAACATTTGAGCAACTATACGCTTAGCACTGGTCCATTTGGGAGTATGCATGCACTTAGAGATTGAGAGAATTTTTCTTCTCTTGAGTGGTGGAACATGCATGGAGGTGCTACTCCACTTCTACAAACTTTGGCATTGCAAGTGCTATCACAGGTGTTAAACACTTATTTTGCAGAGAGGTGTTGGAGCTCTTATTCTTTCATCTACAGTGTCAAAAGGAACAAGTTAAATTTAGACTGGGCAAAGAGCTTGGTTTATGTTCACTACGACTTGCGATTATTGTTCCACTACTGCGATGATGCAAAGACTAATAAAGACCTTAAGGTTTGGGACAAAAACCTAGAGGAGCCCAATTTGGAGGATAGAGTGTTGCGATTAGAGTAATTGGAGGATGCTCTTATCCAGGATGATGATGATCAAGCTAAGATGCCACCCCCATCCAGTCCCTTAGTTCCCAGGTTCCATGCTTCAACACCAACAACAGGGGCTTCATCTTCATCAGTTCCACTGTCACAACTTCCAGAGCCATTGCCACCACATGGAGCCTCATGTCCTGTTCGTGGTGGAAGGAGGAGAGATTAGTAGATATATTCACAGTTTACTACTTTTGTCATAGATTAGACTTGTAGTCTTGTTGTGAATCTGAACTTTTTTTGTCTTACTCTTCCTAGTTCAGTGTGTACTTGAGTCTTGGTGGTGGCCAAGTAGCCTATTTTGTAAACATTATTATTTGAATTTTGGACATGACTCATGTTGACAATTGGTCACTTGCTAGATAAGTTACTTGAAAGTTGAATGTTTGATGATTTTATCTTCTAAATGTTTTATGTTTTATGATATGCTTAAAAATTTGATGTATGTTTGTGATTGTTAGAATCTAGATGGTTGATGCTCGAATAATTAATCATTGGTGTACAATAGAATCTTGGATGCCATATCTATCTTCATTTATGTAAATATATGCATGTTTTCATGTCTTCTACAACTAATTTGGTATTTGGGATGCTTTTTTTGAATATAAATGCACACACACACACACACACACACACACACACACACATATAGTAGACGCTTTCGAGAAACTTCACTTCCTATATTTTCGGGAAAGGACGCTTTCGCGTCCCCGCTTCGTCCCCACTTCATGCAACATTGGTCCCAACCCCTGGTGGGAAATGAACTGCCCCACCTTAAAGGGTATCTATTGTTGTATCCTACACATCATGCGTTCATCCCTTGGAGGCCCGAGTAGTTATAAAAAAATCAATCAAAGGCAAACAACATATGAAGAAGGGTGGAAAAACAAACGCTGGGGTAACTCATGTACCATGATTGCTCCCTCCTGCACTAATATACCTAGGTGTTGGCTTCCCCTATTATAGCTACCCTTGTACCATGGCATGTGGCTTGGGGCCTTCCTCTGATCCCCACTACATTCCATCATTATATCACATGCCACCTATCGCTTGATGGATGTACCATGGACTTGCCACCCCCTTTAGAGGTAGAAACCACCTAATATGGTCCTTGATTAACCCCCTCATTGAGCTTGGAGTCACTTGTACATGCTAAAGCCCACTATAGAAGGGCATGCCACCATGAAGTACCCATTTGATTCTATGATTGGTAAGCTCTTTTACTCGATTACTTGAATGATTTGTTGCACTAGAAGGCAAGGGGATGCATTGGATATTATACGAGATTGCAGGTGGTCTCCATTTGGGGTTTGGTTTCCCTATACAGGGTCCAAGCCCTCCAGAGGATCATACTGGCATTTGTAGTGTGAGCGTTGAGAGCATGGGCCTCCACGATAGTAGAGAGCACTTCATGGATCCCCAACACCATTCATTGATTGCTTGTGTTCCACCTTTTGGATGAGGATGATGTACTTGGTTCACCACGCCCAATCGACTTCACAGGTGTACCATAAACTTGGTAGGTGTTCTAGGGCCAAGATGAGGATGTGTCTCACCATGGGAGACAAAAGGAAGGCTTATGACATCATTATAGCCCTTACAAACGGTTTATAAGCATTGTCGATCGACTTGGAGACCCATAAGGATATCATTGTGCCTCCACACCCAGTTGGGGACACCACATGTGACTTTCTTGGATATCAAGAGGCTAACCCCTTGATCACTGTGTTTGGAGCCTATTCTATCGACTTGGCACACTTTGGACTCCACTAGGCCTTCTCAATGGCCCAACGATTCATCATGTTTACTATTATTCCCTCTTGAGGGCTTATCTTTCTATCTTGGAGCTATCTTGGTGGGCTTGTCACCAAGGCATATCATTATGGTACACTATTTTATTATTTGGGGTTAAATTAGAAAAATTAGGCCATTTGAATCCCCTATTGGATTGTATAAATAGATAAGAGGATGATTCATTTCTCTCATCATCACTTGGATTGGATTAATATCTCTTGTGAGAATTTCACATTCCCTTTTGGAGGACGAGTTTGGTTTCATGGATGAATTTTGAGGTTTGGTTACTATCTCTTGGTCTTGGAGGTTCAAATTATGTCTTGAATTGATGATTGGATATACTCACTATACATCTAAGTGCTCTTTTTCATGTTTATTTATCTTGTCGCATGAATAATGTACGGGGTTTTCGCTCTCTAGATCTGAAATTTCCCTAAAATAATGCGAAATTGTGGGATTTTAGACTTTTGATGTGTTGCATATATTACATGTGTCTTGTATGGTGAATGTATCCTAGAGCTTGAAATATATTACCTTGATAAGTCATCAAATCTTGCGCATTGAAGTATAAATATCTTTGGCAGTGGATTTCATGCCCTAGATGTCATGCAAAGTTGCCTAGGGTCTCCTTCATTGGGTGAAAGCTTCTCCAAATCTTGAAATAGCCTTGACTCCATCTCTCCCTAAGGCAAGGCACTGGTCTAGCCCTTGATGATCACTTAAACGAATATCTTTTTCACCTCTTTTCCTCTCTCTAGGCCTAACCTAAAATCTCTCCTAGGGAATCAAGTGAAATTTTTTGTAGCCATCCAAAACTCTTTAAATTTGGTCCACAACTGCGTTGGGGTTTTCTCAAGGGGTCCTTCAAAATTGAGCACAATCCGACGGTGGATTCCCCAGATATTGCAAGCCCTAACTTAGGGATCATTCCTCTCCCTAGGTTGCTTTGAGTTAGTGTCCTCATTTGGATCATTGCATTTGAATTTTAAAAGAAAATTACTCCATTGATTCTGTTCTCCTCCCAAAACTAGTAAAGCCTTCTAGTGCTGATCAAATCCACACCCTTGACCTAGTTTGGGCCTGTTAGCCACCACCCGTGGGTAGTATGTATAGGAGAAAAGTTTTCTCCTAGATAGTCCTCAAAGGGTAGCCAACAACCTCTTGCAACCACTAGATAGCTCGACGTGCCATTACCTCCAGCACCTGAGCCAACCATGTGGTCCATTTCCCATTTGTTATGATTGTATGTTTGAAGGTGGGCCTCCCGACCACAAAGGTATGGCTTTTCATTGGTATAGTTGAGAAATTTTCTTTACTCGTCATGGACACTTTTGGGCATGAATTGGTGGGGTGATTTGATGGAAAGAGTGGGCTAGGCCTGTACTCTTGTCTCCATTGCCCGATTTTGTGATTAGCCTTGTACCCTAGTCTTGTGGGATCTCCTTTACTGGCCATTAGCTTCAGGTTTGGCACTTCATGGGAAATCTCGATTTTGGTTACGTGGTCCCATTTCCCGACACCATATACATCACTCCCTTCTGCTCAATTTAGCCCCATTCATCTGTTTTCCCATCCAGACCCATATGTGTCCAGTGGGTAGACATAGGGTTAGCCTCCCCCTCCCCTTATCCACACCTTGGGTCGGGCCAGGAACAATGCCCCAGAGGTTGATGCAGCGAAAACAAAAGAAAAGGCATAATTTGGCCATTCTCAACTGGAAATGTACCACAAAATGCAAAAGATGGCTGAGACATACGAATTCAACATGTGGACAAATGCAAAACATGATCTCTACCCCTTATGCATGCCCATGACCCTGGTTCCTATGGGCTCTAGACAAGCCCCTCCATCATTCAAGAACCCATTATTGTCCCAATCCCTGGTGGGCAATGAAATGCCCCACCTCAAAAAAAAGGAGTAGCTACTGCTACATCCTACACATCATGCTCTCATCCCTTGGAGCCTTGAGTAGTTATGAAGAGTAATCAATCAAAGGCAAAAGGCATATGAAGAAGGGTGGAAAACAAAGGTCGGGCTAACTCATGTACCACAATTTTCTCCCTCCTGCACTTATATACCCAGGTTTGGGCTTCCCTTATTATAACTACCCATATACCATGGCATGTGGCTTAGAACATTCCCTTGATCCCCACTCCATTCCATCACTATATCATTTACCACCAACGACCTGATCAATGTACCCTGGACATGTCACCCCCTTTAGAGGTTGAAACCACCTAATAGGGTCCTTGATTAACCCCCTTATTGAGCTTGGAGACACTTGTACATGCCAAGGCCCACTATGGAAGGGCATGTCACCATGAAGTGCCCCAGTGTTTCCATGACTCGTAAGCTCTTTTACTTGATTATTCTAATGATTTGTTGTATTGGAGAGCAAGGGGACGCACTAGATCTTATGTAGGATTGTAGGTGGGTCTCCATTTGGGGCTTGGTCTCCCTATGTCCTAGTTCTCCAAAGGGCCACATTGGCACTTGTAGGGTGAGTGTTGAGAGCCATGGGTCTCCACCATAGCAGAGATTACTTCTTGGATTCCCAACACCGCTCATTGACTGCTTGTGTTCCACCTTTTGGATGAGGATGATGCACTTGGTTCACCATGCCCAACTGACTCCACACTTGCACCATACACGTAGCAAATGTTCTAGGGTCCAGATTAGGATGTGTCTGCCTATAGGAGACAAGGGGAGGGCTTATGTAATCATCCTAGCCCTTACAGATTGTTTACAAGCACTTTCGATCCACTTGGAGACCCATGAGGATGTCTTTGTGCTCCCACACCCACTTGGGAGCACCACAGTGACTTGCTTGGAAAACAAGGGTCCAACCCCTTGTCCACTATGTTTGGAGTTCATTCTCTCACCATGGCATACTTTGGATTTCATTAGGCCTTATCAATGGCCCAACAACTCATCATATTGATCATTTTTCCCTCTTGAGAGGCTTATTTTTATGTTATTGAGCTATCTTGGTGGGCTTGTCACTAAGGGATGTTTTTATTGCACATTATTTTATTGGACTTAATTAGGCCAATTAGGCAAATCAAACTCATTAGAGATTGTATAAATAAATTAGAAGTGATTCATTTCTCTCGTCATCACCTGGATTTGGGTTTAGTATCTACTTCAAGATTTCACATTCCCTTTTGGAGGACGAGTTTGGTTTCATGGATGAATTTTGATATTTGGATACTATTCTCTTGGTCTTGGAGCTTCATTCTTGTCATGATTTGATGATTGGATATACTCTTGTACATGATTCTTGTACATATAAGTGATCTCTTTTTCATGTTTATTCCTGCATTTATCATATCACATGAATGTTGTTAGGATTTTGCTATATAGGTCTGAAATTTACTGCTTTTCTGTGTGAAGTTGTGAAAACTTTGATGTTTTGAAGCATTGCCTCATTGCATGTGTCATGCATGAATGGGTCAATGTTCCTAGAGGATATTTTTTCTGAACACGCCTTGATAAGTCATCAAACATTGTACATTGAAGTATAAAGTCCTTGGGTAGCTGCTCTCATGCCCTAATTGCCATTCAAAGTTGCCTAGAGGCCTCCTTGATTGGGTATGGTCTCTCCAAATCTCAAGTTCACCTTGACTCCATCTGCCCCCCAAAGGAAAGACAATACATACATTGGTGGTCACCTAAACACTTATTTTCTGTTGCCTCCTTCTCTTTCTAGGCCTAGCTCTCATAGGCCACCTAGGGCATCAATTAAATCTCATCATAGCCATCAAAACACCTCAATTTTTGGTACATAACTGTGTTAGGGTTTCCTCTAGAGGCCTTCCAAATTTGAAGCAATTCCAACGGTGGGATCCCGAGATATAGCAAGCTCTAGCTCAAGTACCATTTCTTGCTCGAGGTTTCCCATGCCTAGCATTCTCATTTGGATCATTGTATTCACTACTCAAAAGAAAATTTGTCCTTTGATCCCTCTTCTCTTCCATAATTAGGTCAAGACCCACCTAGGCTGATTAACTCCATACCCTTATCTAATTCTGGGTCCACTTGGTCCTTTGTGGTCCCGCAACTTTACAACTCTACTTTCACAAAAATCACATAAAGGCCAATTGTCTTCAAGGATCCTTGGGTCTAGGAAGCCCCTTGTTAAGGCATTTCCTCCAAACCTAGGCTCAAGAACCCTCTTAGCCCTTCTTAGAGAGCCCATCCTCCTTTCTTTCAAAGCAAGCAAGCTATTTAATTGAGCCTCTCTTGTAAATAGGCCTTAGGAATCATTCCTTATCCTCTTATTGATCCATTCATCTAGTGATTCCCCTTATATCGAGTCTTCTCCCATCGGTGAAAGTCCATAAAGAACAGGGAGCCTTAACCGAGGTGACGGTGGGCTATTGCTCCATTGTTTCCCTTCGACCTAGTAGTTGCTCCTTCGGATCCCCTCCTAGGACTCCTGCTAATTTAAGCGGTAACAGGGCTTGCATGGGTTCTTTGTTGTCCCGCAACTTTGTGACTCACATTCCACAAGGATTACATTGAAACCATTATTTCTTTGGGATTCTTATGCCTAGGATACACCTTGCCAAGTGTTAATCCCCAAAACCTAGGTCTAAGTGTCTTCATAGCCCTTCTAAGAGAGCCATATATCTTGCTTTCATAACAAGTAAGCCCATTATCTGAGCCTCTCTTGCGAATAGGCTTTAGGAATCACTTCTCATCCCAACATTTATATATTATTACTAGTGATTCGTCTCGTACTAGGACTCCTCCCATTGGTGAAAGTTCGTAAAGAGTAGGGAGCTTTAGTTGAGGTGACAGTCGGCTATCGTTCCATTGTTGCCACTTGACATAGTTGTTTCTCTATAGGATCCCCTGCTAGTTTGAGCGATAACAAGACACATCATCCTTCTTGCTTGTGAAAGCCTCTTTTGGTGTGACTTTGACTAGCACACTGTATGGACTCTTGTTCTGCCAAAAAAATACAGTGTTGTGTGTCTCCACCCAAAGAAACATAGGTAGCCCCTGGTCATGCAACATAGCCTTAGCTGCTCCAACAATGCTTCAGTTCTTGCACTCAACCATCCCATTCTGTTGAGGGTTATGAGGTGCGGTGAGGTCTCTCCTAATGCCCTCCTTGGCACATAAGTCTTTGAAGGCATTGGAGATGTACTCCCCACCATTGTATGACCTCAATGCCTTGATCCTCATACCAATTTGGTTCTCCACCAAGGCCTTGAACTCCACGAACTTCGAGAAGAGCTGATCTTGTTGATTTTGTAGCATTGGAAAGTGTTCCAAGTCTCATATTTTGGGAGGAGGCTTGGACATCAGTATTCCAAAGAACCCAAAAATTGTTTGTGGAAATTCCACTCAGATCATGCTTTATTAAAATAATTAGTTATTTCAAAGTGATCCCTAAGTCTAAACTTAGGGAAATTAAATAATTAAAGTGTATTAATAAATTAGAGTGTGAATCTTCTAGAAAACAAAGATCAAGTCATCTTTTAATCTCAGCCATTGATTAGAGACACACTTTGGGCTGTTGATTCATCAGCGAGAAGATTATAAGAGAAGGCTTGAGGGTCATCTAGAAAGTAAGCCGAGCACACTCTCAGTACTCGAAGGAAATCGATTCTGAAGCAATAGAATTTGATTCAGAGGGAGAGGGTGTAAAGGTGGAGTTGCAGAAGCAGAGGAAGGAAGGGGAAGTCAGCAGAGGAAGGAGAAGACAGAAGGAGGACGCAGAGGGGACAATGCTGGGCAGCAACACTGGTCCTCCATGCAGAGTGACTCAGTCCAGCGTAGTGACTGCGCAGAAGGCCACACGGAGTGACGCAGAGGGAGGAAGGGTGCCTCGAGTGTGTCAAAAATTCTTCCAAAGTGTTCGGAAAATTTATCTCAGGTGTATTCTAGACATCTGCTCGTCTAATTTCTATAAATGATTTCCACTACTGAAGAATAATAGAAACCCTCATCTGCTGCACCGGTTTTCTTGCATTGGGTTTTTCCGAGGACAATTGTTTAAAAATAACTGTGTTCATGTGATTGTTTGAATTATGTTATATGCGTTCTATTTTGATTTCTTCTCATGATTAAGTGAATACCGCTGTTGTGTTAATTTCATAATTTATTGAAAGTATCTGTAATAACTTATCATAAATAAGTAGGTGAAATTAATCAATCACTGTAGTAGTATTTCAGCTTGAAAATTTCACAGATCTTTCTTCTTCATGAAGAAGATCGAAGTCTTTCTTGGGTGATCATCAATGAAGGTGACATAATATTGTATTCCATTAGGGATGGAGAGGAAAATGATCTGCACATCCAAATGTACTAGCTCCAAGATGCCCTTGGCCCTGCTGTCTCTATTGGAGAAGGATGTCTTGGCATACTTGGCAAGTGTGCAACCCTTGCACACGTCATGCTGATCTACAATGTACTGTGGTAACCTTGTGGAAATCTCCCTCAAAATCTTTAGTGCTCCATCATGTAAGTGACCCATACGCCTATGCCATAGTTCCCCAATGTCACCTCTATGCTCAATGATCTCTCTACTGCTCAAGGTCGCTTGTCTCAAACTGTAAATTGTGGAAGTTCTTTACCCTAACCTTAAGGGCTTGAGGAAAAACTTGCTCTACTAAAAATTACCTCATAACCTTTGTTTTCCAAGGTTGAGGCTGAAACAAGGTTTTTCTTCAAAATTGGGACATAAATGACATCTCTAAGGAAGAAAGGATTCTCGGATTCCCTCTCAAACTTGTCAGTGCCCACACCTTGTGCTAGGTACTTGCCATCATCTCCCATCTCTAAATGAAACTGCATATCCTTTTTTGTCAATTGGGTGAAATATCCCTTGTTCTCGATCATATGACAAAATGCTCCATTGTCACTATACCACATGCTGCTGGCCACTAAGCTTGCCATGCAAGCTTATGAGCGAAACCTCTTCTTCAAATTGAGATGTGAACTCCTCCGCCTTTGCTGATATTGCCACATGATGCTTCTTGGATCCCTTCTTCCTGTTTGGACACTTGTTGGAGTAGTGCCCAAAGTGTTGATAAGAGAAGCACTTCACTTTGTTGAGATCTTTCTTCTTCTTGCCTCCTGAACTGGACTTGACCCCTCCTGGATTTTTCTTGTCCTTGGCCTTGCCCTCTTTTGTAGCTAAGGCAAACTTTTCCTCTTCCTCAGTCTTCACATGAAGCCCAAATTTATCTTGCTTCTGGATCTCCTCTTGCACGCAATCACTCCAAAGCTACTCCCAATTTGGAAGCTTTTCTCTACCACTCAACGTATCAGTGCAAGTTTTTCCACGACTTGGGAAAGCCCAAAAGTGCAAAACTGATAAGATCTTTGTCCAAGAGTGTCTCTCCAACCCTAGCTAACTCGTCCTTCAATTGGGTGAATTTGGTCAGGTGTGAAATCACAGACTCAGACTTCGTCATCTTAATATTTCTGAGTTCATCTTTGAGTATGAGCTTCCTTGCCTCCCTCGTACCAGGCACAACCCGAAGATAGCTTGTTGAAATTCTGATGTTCTATGTTGTAACAATTTCTTATTCTAAAACTTCTTTCTTATGCAATTTTAATTAAGCAATTGTAGATAGAACATACACCATATAAACCATATGAAAAATAGAAGACAACCAAGAACACAAGTAGACATAGAGAATTTAGGTGCAATGACTAGGGCAAAACCCACAAAGGGAAACCCCAATCAGATTCTTCTTCTATTAGAAATGAATTGTTCAATAGAGGTGTAGAGTACAATGAGAGATCAAGAGAATGAGTAAGTTCACCCAAATATGAACAAGTTGTAGCATGAAGATAACTGGTAGCAACAACAAATACACACACCGAATCAACCTCCTTTCGATTGAATCAACACTAAAGCACTCCGAAGTACTGAATCAACCTTGGCTCACCAAGTTCTGATCTTACTCTCCAAGTCTTTCTCTCACAATCTTCTTCAACTCTTTCCAACTCTCTCTCAAGTTCGAATTCTTTTTTCACAACACACAAGTAGTGAGGAGAGAAAGAATGAGGCAGACATGTATATATATAGGAGGAGCAATGAATCCATGCCATAAAGGAGGAGTAACTCGCATGCCAAGAGGGAGAGTAACATATGCCCATTTAGGAAAATGTAATTCATGCCATTAAGGAGGTATGCATGCCTTTGTAACTTATGTTTTTAAGAGAGCGTGTAATATATGCATTCAAAAGTGTGTAAGAGGAATATGTCATGCCAATAATGAGAGTGTAAGAGAACATTATTGAGAGCCATGCTTGAGTGACTTGAATTTCTTTTTAATAATAATATAATAGTATCATAAGAATAATAATATAATATTAATGATAATATTGATGATTAAGTTAAAGTTCAACTATTAGGATTGATTGATGATCAGAAGGGATTTTCCATCAACAACACTTGATTAGCAATTGATGCAAGGTGATATACTATTTTTAGAAATTTATCCTTGAGTTGCCAAATTTTCAACACTCCCTCTCACCTAGGGAGGAATTTCTTTCTGCAACAAAATATCTCTGCTTTTTTTGCTCATATCTGCTCATATTTTCTCTGTATCATCTGGAACAATGATGT
Source organism: Pinus albicaulis (assembly GCA_034641835.2). Lineage (NCBI taxonomy): Eukaryota > Viridiplantae > Streptophyta > Pinopsida > Pinales > Pinaceae > Pinus > Pinus albicaulis. Next base: position 280,208,211 of record CM076573.1, read on the forward strand.
CTCACTCTAATGAAGAAGAATCATCTTAGGGGAAATTCATCCATCACCCTATATTCACTTGGAAGGAATGCTACTTGCGAACAAATGACAAGGTTCTCGCACAACCAAGTCACATTTTTGCTTGGGGAGATCCACTTGTCAACACATGACATGGATCTCACACAATCATGTCTCATCTCTACTTGGGGGGATCCACTTGTCTATGAAAATTCCGTTAACTCATGAGTCCTATTGTAGCAACTGATGGAAAGTATTCTATTTGTTATTTACTTAACAAATTATTCACGGTGTACAAGCAAATATCGGAATCCATTCACTACAACCTACACAAATTAACTGTGGAAGAATTACAAGTGCGGAAACAAATATGAACAAACATAGATCACACAACCATTTTGACACAATTATTTTTGGACTAATGTCCTCGGAAAAATCCAATGCGAGAAAACCGGTGCAACAGATCTGAGGGTTTATATATTATACAATAAATATTTCGAGTACAAATTTATGATTGACACACTGTCAAATCATACAGAGAAACTGACGGAAGAGATCTTGTGAGACACACGTCACACCTCCACGGGAACCGACATTGATCTGCACCAACACTGGAGTGCCCTGCGCTGCCTTTGCGCAGTGACTGCGTCAGCCACACAGTCTCTGTGTCACAACTATGGTTGCCCTTCTGCCTCTGCCTTGATCTCACTGTTGGCAAGGAATATGCTCTAACAATATGCCCTGCTGCACACTACTCTAATCATGAAGCATCTCCTCATACGTTTATGTCCTGACATTGTTAAATTTGGACAACTAGGTCCAAACTCCATGTTATGATGCTCAGATTAAGAGGCTAATATTTTTGTTGGATTCCTCTTTCGGAGAGGTGTAAAATCCATATATAATATGTCTTAATCCGATGAGCAAAACATTTATTTTGAATTTATTATTCTTAGTAAATTATATGTGCAGGTCGGCCTTAAGGTTTCACACCCCCAGCAGATGTGTCACATGCCCCAATGATGGATATAAATACAGGCAAAGTTGGAGAGCATTTCATTACAACACAACTCACAACATCTTCTCTCATCTGATTTAGTACGAGCTCCTTGGAGGACGAGTTCAGCCCACACGTGTGAAGGAGAAGAAGGACAAAACAGTACGGCTGAGCTGAAGGACGATTTTTCTGCAGTTAGGGTTTTGCAGAAAGTTTGACCAGCGTTGACTTTGGTCAACGTATGGTCCAATTGGGCTGAAAATTTGTGGGAAGTTCGATTTTGGAAGGCCGTACTATTTGGCACAGAAATCGAGGTCAAAGGGTTGACCAATCTGCTGCTGCGTTGACTTTTAGCTTGCTACCCTGCGTTGACTTTTCTGGACAGCGTTGACTTTTTTGGAGTTGACTTGGTTTGACTCGTTTGCTGATTGGAGGACTGTTGTGACACATTCTGGGTTGGCTGACCAAGGAGACTTTGCTGGTTGAAGCATCCTATTGACCGCCGTAACGCACCACCAAAATTTTCAGTGTCTGGTTTGTCTTTTATAAGATCCACTTATATGTTCTATCTGCATTTTACTTAACTATTTGTGTGATTTCTGTGAGAAAAGTAAAGTTGCTCCAAGCATAGAACATCTACAAAAATTTACTGACATGTTGTCCACCAACTCTGTGAAAATGCTGCATTTGCAATGCTGCCGACATTGCCACTGTCAACACTGCATCCATACTGCAACTCCCTTTGAATTCTGCATTCGTGCTGCTGCTGACTCTACGACTGCCAACTGCTGTGCACTGCAACACAATTGCTTTCTGCAACTGAAAAACATCCAAAATTGGACAAGTATACTGCATCTCGGTGATGAAGATCTGACTGCTGCTAGCCTTTGCATTGCCTCTCTGAAGCTGCTGCGTTGTTGATGCTGCTCTGCATTGCGTCCCTCTGTGTTGCTATCCACTTCGCAGTCACTTCATCACTCCTCTACACCAAATGGAACTAGTCCATCCCACTACTTCTGATTTGGGTTCCTGTAGTAAGGTGATGATCCGAGAGGTGTACTCTTCAAGGATCCTGCCCAACTTGTAGATCTTTGGGTCTACAACTCTAAATCAACCCACCTACCTCCTATAGGTATATGAGCAATCATAACAAACTCCTACTCCTCTATCGTCGCTGCTTCGTCCTGAGGATCATGCTTCTCATCCTTGTCCTTCTATCTGAGAGGACACTGTGTGGCGTAATGTCCCATGTCACCACACCGAAAGCATTTGATCTTTGATAGATCCTTCTTCCTCCTGCACTGCTCTTGTTGTCCCTTTGATGCAAGGGCTGCATTCTCATCCTCCTCCTTCTTGACCTTCGAACCACTACTAGTGCTGCTCTCATGTTCACACATGAGTAAATCTCTCCTCATCTCTTCTTGCTGAAGAGATGCCCACATCACTTCCCATCCCAACAAATTCTCTTTGCCCAAGATGCTCTGGACAAAGACTTGATAGTCTCTAGACACAAAATTTAAGGCAAGTCTGACCATCTCTGTGGCCTGAAGAGTTGATCCCACAACTACCAGCTGATCTCGGTTTTTCTGAAGTCTAGACATGAATGGATCAATGCATTCTCCTTTCTACACCTTGGTGGTTCACATTTTTTCCTCCAGAAATATCTTCCGCTTCTTGGAAGACCCTTGATATAGCATTGCCAACGCATCCCACATCTCCTTGGCAGTCCCTTTGCCAGAGATGTGTGAAACAATATGATCCTTCATTCTGTCGAGGAGTAACCGCTTGGCCTTTGCCATATTCTTATTGAAGGCCCTTAATGGTGCTGCATCCATCGGTTCAGCCTGAGCACTTTCGATAAAGTTCTTAAGGTCATGCTCATCTAGAAGGAAGGAGATCCTTGCCTTCCAGATTACATAGTTGGAGGCACCCTCCAATCGATCTTGGTGATGCAGCGCACTGGCTGCCATCTCACCCAAACGCTGTCGATTTGATGCCTCTCACCCTCTGCGCAGCTGGACTTACGCATTCCTGATGGAGCAAGCCACAAAATCTGCTGCTACTGCATGGGGAATCTGAGTTTCTTGGGCAAGAAAACTCACGTAGGTCAGAAATCCCCAAAACTATGTTTCAACTATGCTTCCTGACGCTCTGCACCAACAATCACTGTTGCACAGTCAACTACGTCTCTCCAACTGCTGATCGACGTAGATCTGTTGCGTTGCTTCCTCTGCCTCGGACAAACAACAACAACAACCTGGAACAATCCTACCTCTCTATTGGCTCACTCAGAGAGAGATTTTCCTGCTAGTCTAGCCCTCCTGGCTTGAACTGCGCAATCAATTGGGAGATCGATCTGTTGCTTACGCAACTCTTTGATCCCAGCTTCACCAATGCTGAATCTGCTAGATCTATTCTTTTTCTCGCCTGCACTCAGCTTAAACAACCTCTGATACCATGTGAAAATTCTGTCAACTCAGTAATCCTACTGCAACCACTGATGGAAAGTCTTTTATTTGTTATTTACTTAACAAATTATTCACTGTGTTCTACAAGCAAATATCGAAATCCATTCACTACAACCTACATAAATTAACTACAGAAGAATTACGTGTGCGAAAACAAATCTGAACAAACATGGATCATGCAACCATTTTGACACAATTATTTTTGGACTAATGTCCTCGGAAAAACCCAATGCGGGAAAACCGATGCAGCATATCTGAGGGTTTATATATTATGCAGTAACTATTCTAAGTACAAATCTATTCTTGACACACCATCAAATCATACAGAGAAACTGACAGAAGATATCTTATGAGACACACCGCACTCCTCCATGGGAACCGACATAGATCTGCACCAAGGCTGGATTGCCCTGCGTTGCCTCTACACAGTGATTGCGTTACCCACGCAGTCTCTGCATCACAACTACGACTGCCCTTTTGCCTCTACACTAGTCTCGTTGCTGGTTGGAAATTGAAGCCTTCTGGCCTCCAAAAAATCTCTCTGGGATTTGACACTAGCTCTGCGCTACTGCTGTGGCTGTCTCTCTCTCTGCTGCTATGTATTCTTTGGCTCAGGAAACCTTCTACCAAAACTACCGCCCCTCACTACAAAAGTTCTCTCGATCAAATTTTCTCCATGAGCACTGCTCACTAAAGAAATCAATCTCTAATCACTGCCTTGTGTCTTCTAGTGTATTTTCCAAATGACTCTTCAAGCCAATCTTATAGTCTTCTCGTTGAGACTTCAACGACCTAGATTAGATCTCTAATCAACGACTATGATTAACTTTGGACTTGATCCATTTATTCTAGATCATTCTCACTCATATTCTATTAATTCACTTTAATTATTTTATTTTCCTAAGTTTTGACTTAGGGTCCCTTTAAAAATAATTAATTATTTCTATAGAATACAATCCGAGTGGAATTTCACCAAACGGTTTCTAGGTTTTCTGGAATACATGTGCCTAAGCCTCTCCACAAAATTTGAGACTTAGAGCACATTCGATGCTACCCCAAATCAACATTGTCAACACATGACAAGGATCTCACACATCCAAGTCTCATCTCTGCTTGGGGGGATCCACTTGTCAACACATGACAAGGATCTCGCACATCCAAGGCTCGTCATTGCTTGGGGGGATCCACTTGTCAACACATGACAAGGATCTCGCACATCCAAGGCTCATCTCTGCTTGGGGGGATCCACTTCAACACATGACATGGATCTCGCACATCTAAGTCTCATCTATGCTTGGCGGGGTCTACTTGTCAAAACATGACAACGATCTCACACATCCAAGGCTCATCACTGCTTGAGGGGATCCACTTATCAACACATGACAAGGATCTCGCACATCCAATGCATCATCTTGTTTGTCAACATTAGCAGGAGGAGTGTCTATGGCTTTTCAAAGAGCTGCATTTTCATCAAATGTTATATCTCTGCTAAACTCTATAGTTCTGTTACCAGGCACATATATTTTGTAAGCTTTGAAATTTTCACAATAACCAACAATCATACCTTTTTTACTTGAAGCTTCCAGCTTGGTACTATTTTCCTTTGGCACATGATTATAGACAGGGTAGTCAAAAGATCCTTAAGTGCCCATTTTGTTATGGGTTATATAGTACGATGGTCTCTTTCTTGATTCCATCTTTCTTGGAGTAGTCTTGAGCTCTTGTCCACCTTCATGTCCACTCAGGTCATGAGATGGCTTGATATCTTCCTCAATCTCGATACAAAGTACTTGGTTCTCACATTCATCAAGTGTACCTATTCATCCAAGAACAAGAGCAAGAGCAATAGTAGTGTTGGCACAGAGTGTCTAACCACCGCGACAACGACTAAGATCAGGGTTTGTCACCCTGATCCCCAATCTCTTTGTTTAAGCTGTCTCCCAACAACAGACTAAGGGGAGTAAACCCTACAGAAATGGAATGAAGAAGGACTAGTTGGAAACCAACCAATCCGAGAGACATAGTTGAGTGACCAAATACTTGTTTTATATCTAGCATGATTTAAAGTATTTGATTAGATTTAGATGATTAATACAAGTGCCTTATGGAGTCAACTATCTTGCTAAGAAATTTAGGACCAAGTAATTGATGAACAATCGCTGCTTGAATGAATAACCATCCTATATGTAATGTAGATCCTAAGACTAATGTGAAATGCAGTAATCTTGGTTAATTTTTATTAAATGCCTATTCTAAGTTTAAACCCTTCAATCCTTTCTATATTGAGCCTGATTTCGTAGTAAGTGGTAGAGAGAAAATAAGGTGAAGCACACTAAGGTGTGATTAACGATACCTCTCCTGAAAATCTAACGTACCTAGTGCCTCCGGCGTTGTAGAGAGTTGTGGCTTTGATGACTGCAAGGGCACTGTTTTAAGTACTAGAAAGCCCATGCTTCTCAAGCAAAGATGAATGGGTACCTATCTTTCTATCGACCAAGCTTTTGCTTGGAAGTAAATTTTAATTGTGCAAGACTAAATAACATGCGGAATGAAAGCAAAGTTAGAAGATGTTTTAGTGAGACGCAATGATGAAGACCCAAAGCACTTGGAATAGGATTTATTCCGAGTTAAACACTAAGCACTTAAGTGAAAATGCCAATGATGTAAATGCTAAAAAATACTCAATCGAAAGATACGATAAATTGAAGTTCTCAATAAAGTGATGATTAAAATTACTCGAAAATTCCAAAACTAGTTGTTCGAGAAATATCCAATAATTTAAGTAAATAAATTGACACTTAGAATTAATTTCTTTAGATAATAAGCGATTTCAATAATTCTAAGCATTAAAACCAATGATCACAAAACTTTATTGAAGCATGCAAATAATGAAAGCCTAAGCATTTAAATTTCAATAATTAATAACCAGGAAACACCATGAAATTTAGATGCTAATCAAATAAACACTTTCTCAAGTAATTCTGGAATTAAATGATCTTCTTAAACAACCCAAACCCATAAAATTTGTATTTTCTCCTATAGTCAAACTTCGAGATATTTTTAAAAATTTAAATTGCCTTGACTATAACGATTTTAAATTTCTCCCCACAATAAAATTTTCTCAAACCCAAAATTTTTTAACACTTAATGAATGGCTCAAAATCCCTTGTGTCAAAAATAAACTTCAAAAATTGTTTTTTTTTTTGGTTAAATTGTGTCACAAAAAAAATTGAAAAATTTAGATTTATTTTTAATGAGCTAATGTTGATGAAAAATTATAAAACAAAAATTAAAAGTTGGATTTATTTCTTTATCTTTTTACTTGTTTAAAAGTTAGAAATTAATAAGGAAAAAATAATTGAGGAATTTAAAAAAAAAAAAATGGGGCCAAAGGCCACACTTCAAGGAAATTTGATTTTTGTTTTGAGATTAGGGTAAAGGTCGAGTAACATGAGGAGATGGAGGTGGCTCGGATGAAGGTCGAAAGCATGCAACGATGGGAGCCGTCAACGAGAAGGGAGGTTGAAGGAGGAGTCGCTAGTGAGGGAGAAAGGACATAGGGTAAGGAGAGAGCCACGAGAATGAGGGAGGAGCTGCGAGGAACAACGAGGAGGACACAGACAGAGGAATGAGAGGGTGGAGCGAGTAGGCCGCGCAGAGATGAGGGAACTGCGGGCTGGTGAAACGAGGAGGGAGAGCGATGGAGCTTCACATGGGCAGAGAAAGAGGCTTGAGCAACCATGAGGGAGCCGAGGGTTGCAGAGATAGAGCCGCAGATAGACAAAAATTGCAAGAGAAACAAAGGAGTAGAGAGCTGGAGCTTCAACACAGTGAATAGGAGGAAAAAATGGTAGCCCAAGGGCCCTAAAAAGAAAGAAATTGCCCAAAAATTTATATATCAAATTGATGTATTTCCGCTTCAAATTATTCTGATAATTTCTTATGAAAACCTTAAATCTAAACCTGCACAAAACAAAAATAAAACCCCAGATACCACATAATACAAAAATTAAATTGGAAACCCAAATCCCAAGTTCGAAAATAAAATCTAAAATTTCTGAAGATTTATACAATTAAAATTACAGATCTATCAGATCTGAGGAGCATGAGTCCGACTCCACTCCCAGATCTGTAGATTTATGCTCTTTTTAGCTAGGTCTAACTATTTAGCACAAATTATTGAAGATAAATAATTTTTTTACTTTAGGTACTAGCCAGAAATTCCTTGCAAGATATATTTCATTAGATAATCTCAGAGTTTTAATCCAGAAGGCTCTCCAGATCTTAAGTTTCGGGAGTTGACTAGTTCAACCGAGGACTTCCCCAAATGCACAAAATAATGATTAAATCTTCAAAGGTTAGAGATACTTGCTAATCAAATAAAAATCTTAATGCTATCTTAAAGCCCAACAACCTAAGCAAGATACCTGTGCAATAGGTTGATCTACAAGAGCTATTAACCAACAACTTATAAATAAGATTAGCAAAATATTAAACACAAGTTGCCATAAAATAATGGAGAGGAACACTAACATCAAATAAGACCCCAAAGACTTTGCGTTGTATTATTCCAGAAAAGTTTACAAGAGCTTGAAGAGCTAGTACACGATCTAAAAGGTCAGATACTTTGAATGATAAATGACTTACTAATTTATAGATACATTCTCCAACAGCTAGTTGGCTTGATGCCCGTCAAAATAATCTCGACTGTTGGTAAAGATATAATTATCTTTTAATCTCCTCCATCGAAATTATTTTACTTTTGAGGAAAATTCGAAATTTTCATTTAATTCCTTTTTAATTAACTCAAAATTAATTCTTGATTTAGTTTCCTCAAAAAATTGACTTTGACTTAACTACCAAGGCCCCAAGGGTCCAAAATCTCTTGAAATTTTGAATATCCCCTTGGCTGGGGACCTTAAAAAATTAATTCTTCTAGAACCCACGATTTTTTTTTGACTTGGAGAATTTATTTTCCTAAGACTTATCTTAGACTCAAATTAATTAAATTTCTGGCTTAGGATTTTTAGTTTATTTTTGCCAGAAAATTTTATTAATTGACACATGAGGGGATTATAGATTTTCCAACCCTCTAATATTTTAGCCATGGTGTCTAACTATGAGGGACGATGCACTAAAATATTTTTTACATCAAGATATTACAATTTAATACATGAAAGAGGAAAATCCGTTCGTTATAGACCCTCAATAATTTACCCAATTTTGCGACTCAAATATAATCTAGTAGACCAAGTGATTTGTAATAAAATAATTTAGCCAATTCGCTAAAATTATATCAAAATCACTTTTAAAGACTCGATCTAAAACACTAGGACTCGCTTAGGATCTTGACGACAAAATTTACCCTAGCTTTGGGGTGAGGTTGGAGGGAAAAACTCTGCCGATTATTTGTGTCCAGAGACACAAATGAATCAGTGAGATGAAAAACCTCCTAGGATGAAAATCGTCACCAAATCATTGTGAAAATTTCTGGATATTACTTATGCAGAAACCCTACTGTTAAATCATGATTTACTTCTACTTATACAAGTTATTAATCTGAAATGTTCAGTATTAACATCGAAGTAAACACTTTAACAACCTACACAGATACAAATCTAAATTGAATACATGCACATAGACAAAGTGACACGCAAGATTTTCTGGACAACTGTCCCTGGAAAAACCCAATGTGGGAAAACCGGTCTTCTGGCTGCTGGAGGGTTTTTATTATTAAGTAGATTCTAAGTACAGCAAATCTGGGCACCTTACTTGTTAACCCAAAGAGAAATACAAAAATCTGCAGTAATACCTCTGTTTTGGAGACGAAGAAACTGATTGATTCACACCCTCAAACGGGATTTTTTGTCTCCAGAAACCCTAGTGCGAAGCCCTCTGCGTCAGCTCTGCTAGCCTGCGTGTGCCCTCGTGCTGCTCAGGAGAGGCCTGCGTAACCCCAGACTAGGTGACGCAGTCCCTGCGCTGCCCTAGCTGGGCCTACGTAAGCCTTGATGGCCTCCTGCTGCCTCTGCGTTGCCCTTTCTAGGCCTGCGTAGCACCGAAGCCCTCTGCATTGCTCTGGCTGCTGCTTTTTTATGTCTTGTTGACTCCTGGCTCTGGGATCAGATCATCCCCTTACCCAATTCTACCCCTCGCTGTAGCTGAAACACTTCTGGAAATTTTTAGCAAACCGCGCCTTAGAATTCCAGTTTAGTCTCAGTGCTTTGCTTCCGTGTGTGTTCTCCAACTGACCCCAAGCCTTTTCTTTATACTTTTCTCGTTGGGAAACCAACGACCGTGATCTAATCTTGAATCGATGGTAAGATTAAAAGAAAGATTGATCCATGTGACTCAAGTCATTTCCATCACATGTTTAAATTAATTACCTTTAATATTTTAATTTTCCTAATTTAGACTTAGGGTCCTTAATTAAAAATATTAATTAATTAATTTTCTCTTAAACCGGATGGAATTTCTCAAATCCCTTTTTGGGTCTTGGAGATCTCATGTACTCTAGTCCCTCCACAAAGTTTGGGAGCTAGAGCACATCCGAAGCTACTCCAACACTCAAAATCTCAACAGTCCCTCTTAGCGAGGAAAGTGCTCTAGTACAACACTACTTCACCCTGAAGCTTTGCACTGATCTATGGTGGGTCTTTGCGATGATGCTAGGCCTGTTGCCCTTCATCCCTACGCTGCTGCTGCTCTCCCGTACTGCTGTCCATGACGCTGCCACTGCCACTACTATATCTGTACTGCAACTCCCTCTCAATCTGCTGCACTGTGCTGCCAACTGTTGCACTGCAACTCAGTTGCTGAGAGAAGCAACTGAAAAATCCTGCTCAATCTTTGACAGACAAGTCAGTTGGGCTGCTTCCTTATCACTGAAGCTCCATAGGCTACTGCTCTGCATTGTCTTCCTGAAGCCACTACGCTGCTGCAGCTCTGCTCTGCGTAAGCCAGTTTGCACTGTGCTGCTGAAGTCACATCAACCCCCCTACACTGCGCTGCTACGCTGCTGCTGCATCTGCACTGCGCTACTCCCTCTAAGCATCCATCTCTGCCTCTGCTCCATTTGTGACTCTCTGCACCCACTGCTCCACTTGTCTCGCTATTGTCTTAAGGCTCCCATAGCACAAATGTGATCCAAGAGTTGGGCTACTGAAAGATCTCGCCAGCTCTTTGTAGGTACTCTACAGATCCATGTCGGCCCACTTTTGTGGTTGATGAGCACTCATGGCTACATCATCTTCGGAGCCATCGTCTGCCACAGTAGCCTTGGAGGTAGAAGCTTCCTTGTCCTTCTTCTTCTGAGGACAATTGCTAGTGAAATGTCCTAGTTTGCTGCACTGGAAACACTTGATCTTTGACAGATCTCGCTTCTTTCTCCCTTGCTGCCTCTTTGATGCCAAGGCTCCATCTTTTTCCTCTTCCTTCTTCACTTTACTTGATCCGGTGTTGTACTGTCTCTTGGTGAACTGACGGAGTTCTTCTTGTCAGAGGATTGCCCACATTCTATCCCAGTTGGGAAGGTCCACTCTGCCCAAGATACTTTGGACAAAAGTTTCCCAGTTCTCTGTGACCGCATTGAGAGCAATCCTCACCATCACATCATCCTCCACTTTCACTCCCATGGCAGTCCACTGATTCCTGATCGCCTGTAATTTGAAAAGGAAGGGTTCGATCTCTTCTCCCTTGGCCATAATGAATAACCTCATATAATTTTCCAGAAGCATTCTCCTTTGGACGGATTTTCCTTCATATAGTGAGATCAAAGCCACCCACATGTCATGAGCCGTTGTCTTCTCGGCTATGTGAGGCACTACATGATCTTTGACACTGTCCATGATGAAGCGTTTGGCGTTTGGCGTGTGCCGCTACTTCTTCACGCTTCTCCAGGAGCTTCGCATCGGTTGGCGTGGCTAGGACTTCCTCTGCATGCTCCCTCAGACCGTATGCCTCCATGACTACCAGGATTTTAGCCTTCCAAACTACAAAGTTGGATAGGCCGTCCAACCTATCCTGATCACGTAGTCCTTGAGGTGCCATCTGCTCAATAAATCTGTCAGAACTAATCCTTCTCTCAATGCTAGAGACTCAGATCTAGGGTCCTTAGCGAGAAAGGCACCCTCTGCTCCCTCTGACAACTAACTTCCTCTCTTGGAAGTCTGCGAAATCACGATGAATCAACTCTCTTCGATCCTCTGATCAAACCGTAGATTTCTTTGGCTGGAAATCCTTTGAGAAGCTGTTCCCCTGCCGCTCTTTGTCAACTAGTGCTCAGGCTAATTTCTGCACCCTCAGAAATTTAACTCCACTAGCAACTACTGAAGCTCTGCAACACTGCTTCTGGCACTTTGAATCAGCAATAGCTTCAGGGCTGCGTCACCCTGGTTGGCCTCTGCATGAGCAGACAGTCCCAACACAACCTCTGCACAGTAAGTACATGGGCTTGTATGGAGACTGCATGGAGACTACATCACTTTGGCCTCTGCGTGGCTCTGTGACCCTCTGCTGCTACGCTGTCCTTTTTGGTTCGGTTTTCTGTCACTTCTGCTGCTTTCGTTGCTGCTTTCTGCAGCAAGGATTCTTCAGTCTTCTTGCTCGTGATCCAACTAGATCTGCAATCGCTCTGGAACCATGTGAAAATTTCTAAATATTACTTATGCAGAAACCCTACAGTTAAATCAGGATTTACTTCTCCTACTTATGCTAGTTATTAATCTGAAATGTTCAGTATTAATATCAAAGTAAACACTTTATCAGCCTACACAGATACATGCACATAGAGAAAGTGACACATAAGATTTTTTGGACAACTGTCCCTGGAGAAACCCAATGCGGGAAAGCCGCTCGTCTGGCTGCTGGAGGGTTTTTATTATTAAGTAGATTCTAAGTAGAGAAAATCTGGCACCTTACTGGTTAACCCAACAAAGAAATACAAAAATTTGCAGCAATACCTCTGTTTTGGAGACAGAGAAATTGATTGATTCACACCCTCAAATGGGATTTACAGAACTAAACCTTTTTCTGTCTTCAGAAACCCTAGCGCTGCTCTGAAGCCCTCTGCGTCAGCTCTGCTAGCTTGCGTGTGCCCCTGTGTTGCTTAGGAGAGGCCTGCATAACCCTAGAATGGGTGACACAGTCCCTACGCTGCCCTATCTAGGCTTGCGTAAGCCCTGATGGCCTTCTATTGCCTTTGCGCTGCCTTTTCTGGGCTTGCGTAGTTGCTGCGTATTCTGTGCTACTTCTCTGCCTCTGGCTGACTCTTAGCTCTAGGATCAGATCATCCCCTTAGCTAATGCTACCCCTCGCTGCAGCTGAAACACTTCTAGAAATTCTTAGCAAACCACGTCCTAGAATTCCAGCTTAGTCTTAGTGCTCTGCCACCGTGTGTGTTCTCCAACTGACCCCAGGCTTTTCCTTTATAGTTATCTCGTTGGGAAACCAACAACAGTGATCTAATCTTTAATCGACGGTTAAGATTAAAAGAAAGCTTGATTCGTGTGACTTAAGTCATTTCCATCACATGTTTAAATTAATTACTTTTAATATTTTAATTTTCCTAAGTTAGACTTAGGGTCCTTAATTAAAAATATTATTTAATTAATTTTCTTTTAAACTGGATGGAATTTATCAAATTGCTTTCTGGGTCTTGGAGATCTCATGCACTCTAGTCCCTCCACAAAGTTTGGGAGCTAGAGCACATCTGAAGCTACACCAACACTCAAAATCTCAACAAACAATAGGTTTACCTAGGCTATTACATACATAAGCAGTCTTACTAAGATTATTTACATTACACACATGCAGAATGGTTGTCAACTTTAAACAACTGTCGACTGATGATGAAATATGAGTCATGCGAACAGTCAAACATGATAAATCCCTTTTGCAAAAAAAATGGTGTACTTCTATCGTTGACACAGAGTGGTCAACAAGTAGCAAGGTAAATAAAGATAATGAAAGTATACTTGGTGATGAAGCATGTCTTTCGTTCTTTTCTAGATGTGAAAGTGGCTGCTTCATTATTCTTGCACCAACTTCATCTTGGAGTTTACTCTTCTTGCACTATTCTGCACCTTAATGATCTTCAATATATGTTTTTGTTGATTGTATCCTCATCAAGAAGTTAGTGAAAGAATCAATTAAATACTCATGCACGAAGAATAACCAATGATCTATAAAGATAAATCTAAACAAGAGCAATGACACAAAGAAACAACATAAGTCTTAAAAATAGTTTGGGATTGAATGAAGTTGTTAGCTCCCTCTTGATCTGGCCTCTATAAGTTACCACTGGCCATAAGTCATATGCCATTGGGAGAATAAATTCATCTTCTTGTTCAACACTTGGGAAACTCCATCATGATCCACTCTAATCTCAGGTGTTTTAGAAATCATCTTTCTCACATGAGGTAATGCTTTATAGTGAAGATAAGTGAACTTTCAGTGCCACAATTTATATTGATGATTACTTAACAAGAATCAATGCATGGATAGGTATTCCATTGATTTTATACAGATCTTTAAATCTTAATCCCAGAGTGAAGACATGTAATAATAATTATACATATTGACTTCATTGCCTATAATAATATTAGTTATAATACATCTTTGATCGCTGCAAAAACGGTTAGTTTAGAAAACTATCATTCCATCTTTTGCAAAAGTCATGATTCTTCCCTACAACCACCATTGTTAGTAAACTCTTAATATGAAAATTACCAAAACCCATAAGATTAGGACCTTTCTCATATAATGTGAGAGAGTCAAAATCCACCTATCTTCAACATTCAATTTCTATAAGTTATTCTTTCATAACCTTCTATGCTTTGTGCTTCTTTTCAAGACAACACTTTGTTGCACATGCATAAACATAAGTAAAACTTCTCTTTACTTTTGCATGCATCAACAAGTACCAAAACCACATGTATTAAACACATGCAACACCTTAATTACTATCTGCAAAATTACTATCATATCTTGGGTTCGTTGAAATCTTAGAAGAACGGTAGCAGTAAAATTTCACCAGTAAATTCTAACAGTATAATTTCAGTGGCGAAAATTAGCAGTAAAATTTCAACAGTAATTTTTAGTAGTAAAATTTCAATAGTAAAATTCAGCAACAAAATTTAAGTAACAAAAGAGGAGATAGTTCTGCAAAAAATGAGCATCAAGTAGAAGGAACAACAAGAGATATTTCGGCAAAAAGAGTGTTCCGAATGGAGCAGACAACAAGAGATGTTTCAATAGAAAGAGAGCTGCAAATGGAGTGGACAACAAGAGATCTTTTAGCAGAAAGAGAGTTGCAAATGGAACGGACAACAAGAGATATTCCAACAGAAAGAGATTTGCAAATGGAGCTTTTCTTCACCAAAGCTATGACACTATGTTGAAATTCTGATGTTCTATGCTGCAACAATTACTTAATCCAAAACACCTTTCTTTTGCGATATTAATTAATAAATTGTAGACAGAACATACACCATATAAACCATACGCAAAATATAAGACAAGCAAGAACACAAGTGGACAGAGAATTTAGGTCCAATGACCAACACAAAACCCACAAGGGGAAAACCCAACCAGAGTCTGCTTCTATTAGAAATCAAATGTTCAGTAGAGATACAAAGTACAATGAGGGATCAAGAGAATGAGTAAGGTCACCCAAATCTGAACAAGTTGTAACATGATGATCACTTGTAGCAACAACAGTTGCACATAGTGAATCAAATTTCCTTTCAACTGAATCAACACTAAAACACTGAATCAACCTTGGCTCACCAAGTTCTGCTCTTACTTTCCAAGTCTCTCTCTCACAATCTTCAACAACTCTCTCCAACTCTCTCTCAAGTTCAAATTCTTCTTTCACAACACACAAGTAGTGAGGGGAGAAAGAATGAGGCATATATATATAAAAGGAGCATTTAGGAAATGTAACTCATGCCATTAAGGAGGTATGCATGCCTTTATAAATTATGCTTTTAAGAGAGAGTGTAACATATGCATTAAAAAGTCCGTAAGAGGAATCTTTTTTGACATGCTTTAATGTGAGCGTAAGAGAGTGTAAGAGGAACCTTTTATGACAAGCTTTTATTTAGTGTAAGAGAACATTAATGAGACTGTAAGAGGAGTATGTTATGCCAATAATGAGAGTGTTAGAGAACATTATTTAGAGCCATGATTGAGTGACTTGAATTTCTTTTTAATAATAATATAATAGTATCATAAGAATAATGATATAATATTAATGATAATATTGATGATTAATTTGATTGTTGATCAAAAGGGATTTTCCATCTACAATACTTGGTTATCAATTGATGCAAGGTGATTTACTATTTTTGGAAAGTCATACTTGAGACTTTTTATTTTTAGACTTTCTATTTTTAGAAATTCATCACTAGGCTGCCAACTTTTTAAAATAGCTATCCACATGGTTTGAGCTGTCTTCTTTCTGGAAAAGTGAGGCATGATATGATCCTTGACTCTTTCAAGGATTGTTCTTCTGGCCTTTGCATCCTTCTTGTTATGTTGGGCTAGTTCCCGAGGATCTGCTGGTGCAGCTGGTGGACTCTCTACAAATTCCTAAATTCCCAAAAGGCGGTCCAAAAATCTCAACGCCAAATATGCCACTCTACAAGTTCGAACTGCTCAGAAACCCTTGTGTAGAGCTTGCTTGAAAAACCCCTACCACGTAGGAAAAAACGCTAGCGCAACTCTGAATTGATATGTGTCCCCTTTCTTGTGTCTTAAACTTGCTCCTGAGGAAAATAACAAACTTTCTAGTCATCAATTAGAGACCTGCTCTAATACCATGTTAGCTTTCTAATACCTAGATGGTAATTTAATAAAAAAATTTGTGATGAAGAAATTGAAAACTAAACTCCAAACACTTTTACTAAATATGTTGAGTATTCTTACAAATAAAAGTAGCGGGAAACAAATTCACGAAGACACACGCACACAATAAACAATACACTATAATTTACCCAGCAAAACCCAGCCAAGGAAAATCTCCCAACTTCTGTGTTCTATTATTATTCTGCTCAATGAAAGTCTAAGAAAATTGATTACAAATAACTGGAAAAATTCCCCTTCAATTCATTATCCCTTAACACACTGATTTGTGCACTCTTATCCAACTTGGCCTCCTCAATTGCTAAGAATCACATGTGCCAATTCAACTCTAAAAGATGTATCGTTGAAGAATTCATTGAGGTTATTCACCTCTTTCATTTAGCGTGTTGATTTGGAAACCTTCAAGAGTCACCCCACAAGTCTTCCTCACAGAATTTCTAGCCAAGTCTGTGCCCTTCCTTCTTTGCTGAGCTGAAAACACAAGTCTCTAGTGCGTAATTTCCTTAGCCAAGTTTGCGTCCTTCCCTTTTTATAAGTTGACCCATCAACTCAAGTCGAACTGGTCCATCCAATGTTATCGGAACCAAACCGATCATCGATTCGGGAAACCTTGTGGACCGGGAATCGGTTGGAACCGGAAAAAAACCTGTTTACAAAAAACACATAAAATATTCATATTTTAAAGAAAAAACATATATATTCTTGTGCATCCATATGAATCCAAACCATTTATACACAAATATGCGAAAGTTCTCATTTATATAGCAAGTAATAGTGCATACAACCAGAATAACACTTAGTGCAAAACATCGTTGAACCAAAAATGTTACAAACATAAAGAAGTAGGCTCTAAAAGGCCTTTATAGTCCAAAATATTATCATAGATCATAGTATTATGCTACAACCTACAATATTACAAGCTACAACTACAACAAATCAATGATCAAATCATCAATCATCAATTGTCATCAAAATCATCATCCTAATCATCCTCCTTATCCTCATCTGAAGAATGAGTAGCATCCGAGTCTGCAATGGGATTATGGCTTGATTCCCATGGTCCTTGATTTACCCTCTAAAATTTTGGAGAAAATCAACTCCAAAATTCTTGGAAATCAACTATGTAGCGGCCCCAACAAATTAAAACAAAATCTTCCAACAGTTGCAAAAACCACTGAAGAAAACTCTAAGATCTTTGGGAAAAAGAAAAACTTTGAAGTACCTCGAAAATCTGCCAACCCAACAACTCTCCAAGACTCCAATCAACTCTTCAAATTTGCAAAAAATCTCCCTTAGAACAACTCTACTAAAAACTCTCTAAATTCTCCTCACCGAACTCAGCTCAAGAATTGCAAGAGACTCGAATGAATAGTGTGAGTGAAATAGAGGGGGTGGGGTGTTTAAGTAGCGTTGCAACATAGGGTAGCGTTTGTAATGAGGAAAAATAATAATTAATTTTTTTTTTTAAAATTAAAAAAAAATAAATATTTTTTTAATGCCCATGGTACTGAACCGGCTGGTTCGGTGTTGAAACCGGTCGGTTCAGTGCTAAAACCGGTCAGTTCGGTACTGAACCGGCTGGTTCGGTATCGGAGCTGGCCGGTTTGGTACCGAATCGGTCATTTCTGGTTCGGAGGACTGGTTTTGCCTCCAAACTGGTCGGACCGACTGGTTTTCTGGAACTAGTTCGGTTTCGATAACACTGGGCCTGTCGACTCGACGAATTGTTGAGATTGATTTACTTTTTGACTATAGGAAAATTAAAATTTCCTGAGTCAAAATTAGGAGAAAGTATAGCTACCCCTTAGCTTCACTTGTGTTTCCCTTTGCCAAAATTGCACTTATAAATTTAGCAGAACCCTTCCATCTCAAACTTCAATTAACACGAATAGACCTCAAATCTGTTAGTAATGCCACACACATGTAGCAAACGTTTGGAGGCCGAGTTGTAAACCAAATTGTGGAAGGTTTGGGACAAGCCTATGTTAAGGAGGCCAAAATTTAGGAGCATCCCTGTGATAAATATATTGTAGACAGACTTGAGTTAAGGTCTGTGGGGATAGCAGAGTACTCACTGTGTTAAAGGAAGGAGGGTCGAGCCTCCTTATGGATAGGAACTAAAGTGTAGACCTATGGTATGGTCGGGATAAGAGTACCCACAACAGTGAGTGCTTTCTCTGGTAAAGGAGTGGACTGGTTGTGCAAGATAACTGTGATAACCTTAGTGCAGTGACAATGAAGTGTACAGGGGTGAGACCTAACCAGATCTTGAAGTGAACTTACAGGTGTGAGACCACAAGTTTGGATATGGCTAGGAAAAGATCCCTAACAAAGTTTCTATCAGACTTGAAGTTTAAATAGTGATTGTAATTACACCTGTAGGTTGTATTGTGCAGTCACAAAGCCCTAAATTACAATAACAGTGACATTGTGATAGTAATAGTTGTTGAGCGTTGAGTGCTAGTTGCCAACAGACAATAAGCCCTAGGTCGCAACAAGGTGAGCTGTAGTAGAGGCATTGATGTAGAAGCCCAGATGAAGATGAACTGAGTACAGTTTGAATCAATGTTGCGAACATCGCGATCGGGATTAAATCGGCGAGGGGAAAAATTCGGAAAAAATCGTAAAAATCGGGAAAAATCGGTAAAAATCAGTAAAAATCGGGAAAAAATTGGCACATACAAAAATATTCTTTTTTTTCAATTTTTTTAATATTTAAAGCATCCACAACATAAAATAAATGCATTGACACATAAATATGAAAAAAACTAATATATAAGATGTGTAATATCATGTCTAGTGCTACATCACACATAAAACAGAATCATGTCCTGAATACTAAGTCCTGAGTCTCAACTCAGCCTCAAAATATCAACAAAAAATATAATAATGTATCTCATATCATGAGTCATAATGTCATATACAAAGGAATGCACCATATAACTTATACTATTGATTTCCTCTGCCCCTCTTGCGAGAAAATGTAACAACTTTCCCTCTAGATGAAGAAGCTGGCGGGGCTGGCAATAGACTCTATTGTGCTCTAGAACCTGAAGC
This sequence comes from Pinus albicaulis, assembly GCA_034641835.2. Taxonomy (NCBI): domain Eukaryota; kingdom Viridiplantae; phylum Streptophyta; class Pinopsida; order Pinales; family Pinaceae; genus Pinus; species Pinus albicaulis. The sequence continues at coordinate 280,227,594 of CM076573.1, forward strand.
ACCAGGAGCTAAAGAAGGTAGACCACGTCCTCTACCGGTAGCAGGGGTAGGTGGTGTCACCTCCTCTTCCTGCTTCTCGTCCTCGTCCTCCTCCCCCTCAACTATCTCCTGCTCTATCCAATCAGGAGCTAACTCCATGATAGGTCTTTAACCTCAACCCTCCATGCAACAGTGGTGTCAATCGCATCTAAAGAGATGGCCTCCATATCAATTTCCTCTCAAGTTGTCTCACCCACAGTCTAAGATTGTAGTAGACGTAAACTATGTTATTGAGGCTCTGGGACTCCAACCTGTACAAGGGTCATAAATTAATAAATTAAAAATAATAAATTAATAATTATAAAAAATTATTTAATGAATTCAAAAAATCAGTTGGAATATTTTAAGTTTTTAACTTGTTGCGTTTTTTGGTGTGTATTTTTTCAAATACACTCCAGTTGCGCTCGCATCCTGAAGAGTTACATGTTTGGCTGAGTACTCTAATGGTAAGATTTTGGAGTTTTGGTAATCTGCCACCGTAGCTCTTCCACCGTGCATCTATAAGTTACAAGTTACAACAAATAAGATAAACTTATAAAGTTACAAACATAAGAAAAATTTTAAAATAATGAAAATTCAAAAATTGAAAGTTGAAGCAAAGTATGGAGTTATGATTCATAAACTTGAGGAGACAATGGATTTTGAAACAAACAAAATCTTACCTGGCATTTTAGTAGTCCTATCTTGGACAACCATGTCAAAACTCAATGTGCCACCTGCCATTCTGTACACCTCCATTTCTTTGGATATATCTGCATGTTCTGATGGAGATGGCACCATCTTTTGAACACAAGTGAAAAATCCAGCCATGACCTCAGCATCAAATAAGAAACTACATGAGTAAGAAAATTTGGGGTTCAGAAAGATCCCTGCAACATGAATGGGACGATGGAGTGTGTTGTTACATCGCTCATCAATCACTTCCCATACAAGAAGTTGTTTTTGAAACTCCTCATCACCCTTATCATCATAGTAGCTGCGAATGACTTCTTTGGCCCTATCCATGGCCTTATACAAGTCGTCCATTGCGGGCTTCTCTCCATCAACCAATCTAAGAACATTTACCAAAGGTTCAACAATGTTGCACACCTCTTGCACTCCCGCCCAGAAGCTTTCCTGATATGAAACCAACCTGCAGATGGCCTCTCCCTCTGCTTTTTGGTTGTATGTCAAAGCACGCCACTCCTCTGAAAGAAACATTCGCTTCAAATCCCACATAGAATTCAAGAGGGATTGAAGAAATATGAAACTAGTGGCAAATCGTGTAATAGCAGAGCGCACCAACTCCTTCTTGTTGGTGAATGTTCTCATCAAATGAAGCATAGATGCATGATTATATATAAATTTTGTAATGCTTTTGATGATTCTACAATATCTTTGACAAAATGAATCTTTCCTATGTCCTCCAATATCAAATCAATGCAATGTGCAACACAAGGTGTTCAAAATATGCTCGGATGCCTCTTCATAAGCATCTTGTCAGTAGCAACATAGTTTGCAGCGTTGTCCGTTATGATTTGGACAACATTTTGTGGACCCACCTCCAGAATGAACACATCCAATAAATCACATAATAATCGTGCATCTTTGACATGTGCAAATGCATCAATAGGTTTCATAAACGTTGTCCCCTTGGGACAACTAATCAAGAAGTTAATAAGGGTCCTACCCTTTTGTTCAATCCAACCATCCGACATCACAATGCATCCTGTGACTTCCCATGATGCCCTTAACTCCTCCAATCTCTTAGTGTAGTCAACTTTCTCATTTTGAAGAATGTGCTCTCTAAAGTCATCATATGAAGGGGATTTATATTCTGGGCCAACAACAGTGATAGCATCAATCGCAGCCTGATAAAATGGATTGTTCCTAGCTACACTGAAAAAAATATCACTTCAAAGAAACAGTTTGCCCAACAACTTGTCAGCTTCTTCCTTTTTTTTTTTAATAAGTGAGGAGATAGATGGTTGTGCACCGGGAGTGGTTATAGGAACAAAATATGAGGAGGCAGCTACGAGGTTGGGTGTAGAAAATGCTGATGCTGAAGAACCACTACCACTCTCACGGTCACCTCTAAACCCTGATATTTGACTCTTCAGAGCTGCCTTGCTGAGTTTAGTTGTTTCTATTTCTTCCAATGATTTGAGGACTCTTCGGATTATTTCTGGATTGGTATTTGTGCAAGGCCCTACTTCATGTCCAAGATCTTGTGCCAGGTAGTATTTCAATCTGTATACCCCCCCGTCATGTGTTGACCACATAACTTGCAACTCAAGTTTGATCGGTCAAACTGCTGATCAGGTTCACCAAATTCCCACAAAAGATCCAATTTCCTTGGCATGTTTGTAAATTTGTTGAACTCTTGACTCTTGAGTTTTACTGTAAGATGAACTTTGAAATTTGAACCTAGGGCACAAGAAAAATTGCAAGTTAAAAAATAAAATAAAAAAATTACAATTTTACATACAACATTTTGATTTTTTCACCAAAAAAACCCTCAACTCAATGCAAAAATAATGGGAAAAAATACATGTTGAAACTCAAGCAAAAATAATGGAAAGAAACTAGGAGCACAAGAAGAAATATAAAAAATAAATTTAACAACCAATTTTTTGCGTTTTTGACCAAAATAAACCCTCTCCTCTGAATTAAAAAAAAAAGAAAAAGAAAAAAAAAGCCCACAACCAAATGCAATAAAAAATGATGAAAATTACATGGGCGATAGAAACCCATGGAAGAACAAGAAAAAAAAGGGTCAAATTTGATGCCCATACTTGGAAAAAACGTTTTGCTAAAGAAACTTGGTCCAGATTTGAATTTTGTTGGCTTGGGTTGCTAAATTGCTTCACTTTTCTTCTCTCTCGCCCTTGTAGATCACTTATCCTCCTCCTTAGCTCTCCTTAGCTTTATTTCTTAACCTCTGACTACAAAAATGAGAAAAAAAAAATCAAATTTGCATGTTAAATGCCGTTGTTTTTTGGGCGCACGATTTTTTTCGATCGGATCACGATATTTTGGCGATTTTTTGAAAATAAAAAAATCGCCGAAAAAATCGGCGATTAAATCGGAACAGTGAAAAAATCACGATTTTTTGAAAAAATCGTGATTTATTCGCGATGTTTGCTTCACTGGTTTGAATACAAAGACAAGGCAAGTGTAGGACAGGTGGCTGTGATCAAGTTTGAAGATGCACACCTGAGGGTTGCATGGTCAGATGATGACTCATTGAAGATTTGAGGACCAGAAGTTGTTGATGACAGATCCACGGAACAAGTTGAAACTGAGTTGGTGCTCAACTGAGGGATTGGTGTCTTCCATAAGTTGGTCCCTACAAATTCACTGAGTTGGTGCTCAGTTAGGGGATTGGTGTCTACTATATGTTGGTGCCTACAAAAGTTGTAAGTTGGTGCTTACAAAGGGTTGGTGTCCTCTTTCTGACATTGTATCAAATCGAAATTATTAAAGAAAAGTTTTGAAGAAAATCTTTGTGTTCATATATTGTTGATTGATACTTCTATGTGATCGTTGTTCAAGAAGAAAAATAAGTTAATAATTGGTGTGATACTGATTCACTCCCCCTCTTAGTATCACCGTATGTTCCTACGCATCACACATTCAACATAAGAAGAGCATGTAGAACAATCCCTTTGAGTGACATTAACAATGTAACGTCACCATCATAAAAGATCACTAGGATGCGCCAAGAAGAATAAAGCACATGAAGTAGCAAGCACCCATATGTCAAGAAAGTTGTCCATGAATCAAAAGGGCATGCACGTAGCACCAAAAACCATGATATAACCATCAACCATGACCATCCACCAAGATATCCCCATCAAATGATCAATTGCCAATAAGAGAAGAGGCTCCACGAAGGTATATCTTCAAGTCCATCAAAAGCTCCAAGGTACCAGCAGGAACCTCCACCAGTGTGAAATCACAAGGTGGAACCAAATACAATATGAGGTGTAACACGTGGTAGCGGCTGTATGCATTTCCACTGACAAATAGGGATTCTGTGCATTCCCGCTGACCACAGGGTCCCATATTTCGTTTGGCATTAAGGTGTGCATGTACATTGTATTTTGATGATCAATCAGAGACCGTATGAATTCTGGTAATCCTGCAAGGGTGTTGTCTCTTCTGATAAGTTGTGTATGCATTCTACTGTATCCATTCCAGCAACATGTGCATGCATTTCGATATTAGTCTATACCTAACAAATGCAAGCCTGTGATAAAATGATATATAAAACTTTAGCCCTTTGATATACACTGAATTTCAATCGAATTGTTTGAGAAGAATTTAAATTCGTAGACTATCAAATTTCTTCTGAGAAATCAGTGGAACCATATGCCGTATCTTATAACCATACAGTTATGACTTATGTACATCTACATAATATTCACATCTTGGACTTTGCTATTACCATACAACATACCACCCGACTTACAGGATTAGAACATTTGTGATGTTGCATTTTTCTACGTGTTTATGTATTTGTGTTTGATTTTTCACTTCTATTTCCACAAAATTGGATCTTAGTTTCAATTTCTTAGATAGAGTGCAAGGTTTCATCACTGTTATGTAAATGTTAACTAAAATGTCCCACCTTTGCCAGAATCTGACAGTTTGTAAATCTGCGATTTCGGAAGGATCCATTCTCTGATTTGCATTTTTGGTGATCTGGGTTTATTAAGAGACTCCCAAAACCTCCTAAATTCCATTTTCTAGTTGATCAAATTGCATCTTCCATATGGTGGGATTGCAATTTCAGATTTCCAATCAATTATATGCATGAAAAATCACCTGGAATAGGGAAAAAAGCACCTGTAACTTGTAAGTGGGGCATTTTAGTTAATGTTTAGCCGATGTGGTTCCTTCTCCTCAGTGCCTACTGCCTATGCAGGGGGAATATTGTGAAGCAATTTCAGTCCTGTTAGCTGCATTTGGCTTCCTAAGGGTTTTAATATAATCTTACTATTTGTATGTCTTTCTATGGCCACATATAGCTGTTCACATGTTACATTACCATAGCCTTGTGTGTTTGTCCCTGTATCTGCACATATCCATTTCAAGAAGGCTCATTCTTGGTTTCATCAATCTATGATTCACCTTATCAGTTTTGTTTGATATGCAGGTATTGCCACCATTATGTGCAGAACTTCGTAATGTTGTCATGCAACCAATGATTCTACCCATGGTCCTTACTATAGCGGAATCTCAGGTAAATGAATGCCTAATGCTTATTCTATTTTTGAACGTGAATTCAATTCAATATGATGGAAAATATGAGATTGATAGAATGAACTTTCAAGCCTTTGTAAGAATAAAACATTTAAATTACATCCAACTTGTTAGCATATGTTGCAATAATTAATTATTTGTTTTATTCTTAGATAAACATCTCAAATGGAATAATTTTTTTTTAAAGATTGTTGCAATTTGATTGTTTTCTACTGCATGTATTTTTGATTTCAAATTGTAATGAATAAAATAATATAAATAATGATTAATCAGTTAATTAGTGATTAGGTTGAAAGGCCATGTCTGAAGAGACATGACCTTTCGTGAAGAGGCACTTGCGTAGGTATATAAGCAGGCCTCATTTGTAATTCAGAATCATCTCATTCATCACACTTTCTAATACAATATTTATATCTTTAATGGATATTTTGATATTCCAAGTTTTCTGGAGTATTTAACTTGAGAAGGAACTTTGTTTGCTTCATTTGATATCAAAGGAGTTCGATCTTCTGGCCGCTAATCGCTGCACAGAGCTATGCTCCTCAGTTCAGGCCTTTGGCCATCAAAAATTTGTCAACATTGTTGTCGTCGAAGCATTTCGCTACCAGTCTTGGACTTTCTCCATTTTCACCATTAGGCCTTTGGCTAGAATTAAAAATTTGAAGAAAAAAAAAAGGAAATTTTTGAAAAAAAGAAAAGCAAAAGCAATATATATATATATATATAAAAAGAAAGAAAGAAAAAAGAAAAAGAAAAAAAGAGATATATATAAAGAAGTACATATACGTACATACTAAGACAATTTAAAATTAAAAAAGAAAAAGAAAGAAGGAAGAGTAGGTAAGGTTATTTTGATTATTCTTTAAGTGGTTTACAAGCTCGTGGTTTTAGAAGCCCATGGTATTTGCAAGGTAAAATAAGAACAAAAGGAATAAAAAATCTCTGTGTGAATGGTAAGTTTACTTTTATGTGGAGAACATTAACAGAGTCAAATACACATAAGTGGATATATATTTTATAGGTGAATATATGTGAATAGCCAGGTTTCACTAGGGTTGTAACTTTTCAAAACAAAAAACAAAAAGAGTTAAAAAAAAATCAATTGTTAAAAAAAAAAAAAAAACAAAAAAAATTATAAAAATAAATAAATAAATAAAACTAGAATTTACATAGTCAAAAAACTCATCACAAAAGAAGGATATTAAGTTTAGAAGGGCTATTTAAAAAAAAGAAAAAAGAAAAGAAAAAAGGGAGTAATATTTTAGAAAGAGATTATTTAAATAAATAAATATTCAAAAAGTATTGATATATAAAAAGGGGAATACAATCTCATATTCCAAAATTTGTTTATGTATATAAACCCTGCAGTGAAAGTATTTTGGACGAAATTATCAACGAAGTGAAATGGAAACTAGTAATGGAAGATTTCCTAAAAATTATATTATGTGTGTCTATGCGTTAATTGAAATTAAAGGGTCACTTGCGAGAAAGGAAGTTCTCATATCTATCGATCTTACTCAAAAGAATAATTATGTTAGTATCGAATGTGCTAACCAATTAGTGATCCTTGAATCAAATATAACCGAAGCAAATTCATTTAACACAAATGACAAAAAATACAACATAGAGAATTTACACCTAAGTATTGGAGAGTATTTCCTTGTTTCGCAATTCACTGTTAAAACCTTATTTTGCAACAATAGTGATATAGTTCTGTGTTCGCTCTGGATGGAATCACTAGGGTCATTCATCCTTAATACGAAAAAGAAGTTTTTGACATTTTCTTACAAAAAGAAAAACATAACGTTACAAGATGTCACAATGAAGCCGAATTCACTAGCATCGGAAGACATATTAGATATCATAAGAGTAGTTCTTCCAGAAAGTAAAAAGGCAATACAATATTTGCAAAGAGAAGTTGACAAAATCACCACTAACAAGAATGAAGAAGTTGCTCGCCTCAAGGACCACAATGAAAAGTTACTAACACAAATTAAGAAGCTGAAGAAAGACAAGAAGTCATTACAAAACAAGGTGCAACAACTTGTCGAAAATGAATCATCGAAACTTTCAAATGTAGAAGTTCAAGCTGAAGAAAAAACGAACATTGATCCAGTAAATGTCACAACTCAAGAAGTAGACAAGCAAGTTGCAGAAGATGCAAACTTAGATGTTGCAGTTCAGACGAGGAATATTCTAAGTGAAGGTTTTGTAACCAACTCAATAACGTCCTTGCCAGAAGAAAATCAAAGAAGTCAAACTAAAAAAGTTCCCTATCGACATCCAAATCATGGGAGTAGACAACTCGACCAAGCTACATGTTCAAAACACAATCAACAAGCTGATATTCCGAAGAATACTAATGTCGGTGCAATCCACTCATGTGATTACTAGTCGTCACAAATTTCCAGTCATCGCAAGCTTCCATAGAAGATTGATCTCGGATGGTCTGATCCCTTCTCAGTGCGACAATTTTGTTTGTCACTGAGAGGATCATATTGACTTGTATCGACAAGGATGACTGCCTCGAGACGAGAAGACATTCGTAGCAGGAAACGAAATCGAGGCCTTTCATCAACAAGTTTTGAGGACAAAGCTTTTTGAGGAGGAAGGCAATGTAATGAATAAAATAATATAAATAATGATTAATTAGTTAATTAGTAATTAGGTTGAAAGGCCATGTCTGATGAGAGATGACCTTTCGTGAAGAGGCACCTGCGTAGGTATATAAGCAGGCCTCATTTGTAATTCTGAATCATCTCATTCATCACACTTTCTAATACAATATTTCTATCCTCAATGGATATTCTGATATTCCAAGTTTTCTGGAGTATTTAACTTGAGAAGGAACTTTGTTCACTTCACAAATGATTAAGACGAGAACTGATAAGGAGATCAAAGAGTTTAGGGTCTACCCAAAATGGTCATTGTATAATGTGTGCAACTATCCTAGTTTTCATCTGTGCGGGCACCTTTGATTTTCTTTCCAAGTTCAAAAATATGCCATTTATATAAAATGTCTAATTGTAATACATACAGATGCAACTGGAGAGGACAGAATATAATTAGATATGTTTTTGTTCAAAGTTAATTTATGTACAATGAAAATGTGTCATCAAGGAGTACACCAACTGCCAAACTGCTTTAACTAACTTAAGATATCATTATTTTACTTTTTTATTACAAGTCATGTATTGAATTTTTGTTACTAACCTGTTTTACTTACTTTAACATTAAAATGTAAAGTACAATATAAAGTAGTGAACAAAGTTCATATATACAGCAATAATCTTCAAAATACTTTGAAGACAAGAACATACATTGTAGCACAAGTAATTGTATATTGAATATTATATAAAAAAATTGATGGGATGATTGCAATGAGGGTGAGGGTGTTAAATTTGGACAACTAGGTCCAAACTCCATCTTGTGATGCTTAGATGAAGATTCCAATATTTGTATTGGATTCCTCTTTCAGAGAGGTGTAAAATCGATATAAAATTGATTTTAATCTGATGAGCAGAACATTTATTTTAAATTTATTATTTATAATAAATTTAAGTGCAGGTCGGCCTTAAGGTTTTACACCCCCAGCAGATGTGTCACACACCTCAATGATGGATATAAATACAGTCAACGTTGGAGAGCATTTCACTCACTAAACATCACACATCTCCTCTGATTATATACGAGCATCTGAGAAGCAGTTTCATCTCCCACGTGAGAAGAAGGACGAAATCTACTGCAGCAAAAAGGACGAAATTTACTGCAGCAAATTCTCTGTGGTTAGGGTTTCTGGGCAAGTTTGACCAGTGTTGACTTTGGTCAACGCATGGTCCGAATTGGCTGAAATTTGGTGGAGAGTTTGATTTCTGAAGGCCGTACTCATTGGCACAAAAATCGAGGTCAAAAGGTTGATCGAAGTTGGAGCTGTGTTGACTTTATTGTTGCTGCCTTGCGTTGACTTTTTCTGGACTGTGTTGAATTTTTTGGGGTTGACTTTGAGTTGACTGGGTGACTGATTTGAGGACTGTTGTGACACATTCTAGGTTGGCCAACCAAGAAGACTTTGCTAGTTGAAGCATCCTGCTGACCGCCGCAACGCACCAACACATTGTCCTGTTTCTGTTTTGTCTTCTATAGATCCACTGGTATGTTCTATCAGCATTTTTACTTAACTGTTTATGTGATTGCTGTTATAAAAGTAAAGTTGCATCAAGCATAGAACATCTACAAAAATTTACATGGTATCAGAGGTGAGGTGAAGACAAGCCCTAACTTATAGCAATCACCAAAAGAGAAAAATGAGTTCCACACGTTATGGCTTCAAGGAGGATGACAAGCTGACTGGAAGGGATGACTTCCATGCTTGGAAGATGATATTAGATCTCAAATTAGAAGACCATGATCTCATGGACTGTGTACTGGGTAAGATACAAGAACCTCCATCCACTGCTACTGCTGCTGCTAAAACCAAGTATAAAAAGGGGGGGATCAAAGCAAAGCTAATGATCAGGGAATCCATACATAAAACTCTGGTTGCCTACATATCTGAGCTAGACACATCCAAAGAGATGTATGATAAGCTGATACAAATGTTCAAAGTAAACAATGCAAACCAGGTGCTATTCTTCAAGAATCAATTGAAGAATCTGAAGAAAGGCAGGGATGAATCTGTCCAAACATACTTTCTGAAATTGACCGAGATCAGGAACAATTTGCTGGCTATTGGGGAGACAATAGCTAATCGTGAGATGGTACTCACTGCACTTGGAGGGCTCGCATATGAGTGGCAAGTATTCAACACTACCATTCTCAATAATAATACAATTCCTAACTTTGACGAGCTACTGTCAAGATGCATGCAAGGTCATCATGCTAGAGAATGTCCTTTCAAGAAGGATTCTCCCGGTAGTGATGACAACAACAACAACTGGAGGAATGGAAATCAAAGAAACAACAGGTCCAAAGGAAAGAGGAAGGCTCCCTCTGGCGGAAACAATCAACCTTTCAAAAGGTCTAGAAACTCCAGGTATGAGGAGTCAAATGTTGTTGATAAAAGAAACGAATACATTCTTGTATCTGCCCTCTCTGCGGCATCCCCGCTCGACACTATGGATGTCTGGCTGATAGATAGTGGTGCCTCAAGACACATCACTGGGTTCAAGGAAGCACTCTCTGACATGGTTGAGAAGGATACTAATCTGGAAATTATCTTTGGAGATAATGCCACATATCGCGTGAAAGGGACAAGGACTGTGACCCTCTACTTGTCTCAAGAACAAGTCTTACATTTGCAGGATGTACTCTATGTACCAAAATTGAAGAAGAACCTTGTGTCTATATCAGCCATGGAAGACAAAGGTTTCAATGTGGCATTCACTGATGGAAAGGTGCGTATGTGGAAGAAGAATCTCAAGGAAGCTATCATGATTGGTTTTAGAGTTGGAACACTCTACCAGGTTGAAGGAAGTCCACTGGGAGCTATGACATGTGATACTATCCGACAAACTGAACTATGGCACCGAAGGTTTGGACACCTTCATTACAAGGCCCTTCTCGAAGCAAGGAAGGTGGTGACAGGGATGCCCGATTTTGGAAATAATCATGAAGGTGTACGTAAGGGTTGTGCCGAAGGAAAGCATACAAGGGGACCTTTCCCCTCAAGTGTCACAAAGACATCTGATATTTTGCAACTGGTCCATTCTGATCTATCTGGTATGCTACCTGTGACATCCCTGGGAGGATGTTCTTACTATATGACATTCACTGATGATTTCTCCCGCAAAACCTGGATATATTTCTTGAAGAAGAAGGATGAGGCTTTCATGTGGTTCCGTACCTTCAAAGCCTTGGTGGAAAATATGACAGGGAAGAAGATCAAAATTTTGAGGACTGACAATGGCACTGAATATGAGTCAAATGAGTTCAAGGACTTTTGCAGAGAAGCTGGCATTAAGAGGGAGACTACTACTGCCTAAACTCCTGAGCAGAATGGCGTTGTTGAATGAAAGAACAGGACCATTGTGGAAGCTGCCTGTGCCATGCTATGTGACCAGGGTCTACCGAAGTTTCTATGGGGAGAAGCTGCAAATACTGCTGTATACATTCAAAACCAATGCCCTCATTCTGCCCTGGACTCCAAAACACCCGAAAAGGTTTTCACTGGTAAGAAATCTGACGTCTCACATTTTAGAATTTTTGGATGTCCTGTTTATTTTTATGTGCCAAAAGAAAAAGGAAGTAAGCTGGATGCTTTTGGGAAGAGAAGAATGTTTGTGCGCTACAACGAAACTTCTAAGGCCTATAGAGTCTATGTACCTGGTCAAAAGGAAGTAGAGATATGCCATGATGTCACTTTTGACGAAAATGCTTCCTTGAAGAAAGTAGTAGATCTTTCGAGATCTGAGGAAAATCATGAAGCAAGGCCTGGAAATCAAGAAGAACCGCAGAATGAGACAATGCCTGATGTTGAAGGACCAATGGACCCAATTGATCCATCTCCTTCACTGAGAAAGAGACCATCATGGCTCAGGGACGCTTTCGAAGATGCTGAGGGACATGCTGCCCCGAGGGGGACATTCATGGAAAGCAAGAAGTCGTGTAGATACCGAGGGTATCTGGCTACCATGAGTACTATTGTGCAATATGAACCTGGATCTTTTGAGAAAGCCGTAAAGCATCTAGTCTGGAAGGATGCTATGCACAAAGAATATGAGTCCATAATGAAGAATGATGTCTGGGATGTGGTTCCAAGATCGAAGGACAAATCAGTTGTCACCGCGAAATGGCTCTACAAGATCAAGCATGGATCTGATGGAAGTACTGAAAAGTTCAAGGCAAGATTTGTTGCCCGTGGCTTCTCTCAAAAGGAAGGAATAGATTATGATGACATATTTGCACCTGTGGCACGATATACCACCATTCGATCAATCATAGCCCTTGCTGCTACGCAAGGATGGAGTCTTCATCAGATGCATAGTGCAATAAAAGAAGAGGTGTATGTAGAACAACCTCTGGGGTTTGAAGTCCAGGATTGGGACACTCATGTTTGCAGGTTTAAGAAAGCCCTCTATGGGTTGAAGCAAGCACTTGGAGCTTGGTACGAGAGGATAGATAGCTACTTGATGACGCTGAACTTCACTTGAAGTAATGCTGATTCGAACCTTTACTTCAAGGTTGTCCAGGGGAAGCCTCTCATTCTGGTGCTGTATGTGGACGACCTCTTCCTGACAGGTGCTAACCCTCTCATTCATCAATGCAAGAGGGAGCTCGCTGCTGAGTTCGAGATGAAGGACCTAGGACTGATGCACTACTTCCTAGGCCTGGAGGTCTGGCAGAGACCTGGAGAGATTTTCCTTTCTCAAGGAAAATACATTGTGAAACTTTTGGAAAGATTTGGTAAGGTGGACTGCAAGTCCGTGTCAACACCAATGGAACTCAACTTCAAGAATTTGAGTGGCAGCGCTGCTGGGCCCGTATTGGCAAATCCTACTGAGTATCGTCAACTCGTAGGGGCCCTGATGTTCTTAGTGAACACCCATCCAGATATATGTTTTGCAGTGAACACTTTGAGTCAAGAGATGATTGAACCTAATCACTTTCACTGGGTTGGTGCCAGGAATCTTCTAAGATACCTTCGGGGCACGATAAACTATGGACTGAGATACACTGCCGAGAGCGTGACACTCCTTGGATATACTGATGCCGATTGGGTTGGCAGTGTGGTGGATCGTAAGAGCACATCGGGATGCTGCTTCAATCTTGGTTCTGCTTCAATTTCATGGATGAGTAGGAAGCAGAAGTCGGTGGCTTTGAGCACCACAGAGGCCGAATACATTGTAGCAAGTATGGCCTGTTGTGAAGCAGTTTGGTTGCGAAAGCTCTTTAGTGAGCTGTTTGGACATGTGCTAGATACCACCGTGATACTCTATGATAACCAAAGTGGGATTCGCTTGACCGAGAATCCTGTGTTCCACGACCGATCCAAGCATATTGATATCAGGTATTATTTCATCCGGGATATGGTACAGCGAGGCGCCGTAAGGCTCAATCATATTGGCACTGATGAGCAGGTTGCGGATATTCTCACTAAGCCCCTAGGGAAGGTCAAGTTCCTAACCTTTTGTGAGAGACTTGGTATCGTGGAACGACCCTATGATGTGGGTCCTATTGGACGATGAGCTCGAGGAGCTCTGGGGGGCTTTGGGGACAGCTTCTCGAAGCTATGAGCAACCACAAGGCTAGGCTTGCCAAACCTTGTTGGTGTGCTTGGACCCCACCGTTGTGATTATTGAGTTGGTTCATCTCTCATTATCTGTGCCCTGTATGCATCCTACCCATTGAGTTCAGGGCTAATGGGAAGTACCTCTCATTTCGCCAATGAGGTGGGAAAAGCTAGAGACCAGTAGCAAAGACTGATGGACGCATCAGAGATTTCCGTACTCTCTATCTAGGATGGCACAGTCCAACCACTTGATCTGGGATCAAGTCTAGTGAGGTCTCGGACCTCTGCTTAACTTCGCGTCAGATGAACCAACTTCGGGTTGGTTGGAGACTCTTTGTGAGTTCGATAGAGGTTTTGGACCTCTGGGCTGAATTTGTCAGTCGGGGGATGATGTCTTTGTGACTGACCCACTTCTGTTCTGAAAGAAAGAGGCCAACAAAGCAAGTTATGACGGGATGATGCACGATGTTTGATTGCACTGGTGGATGGAGTTCTCCCTAGTTGAGAGGGAGTGTTAAATTTGGACAACTAGTTCCAAACTCCATCTTGTGATGCTTAGATGAAGATTCCAATCGGACCTCCGCCTAACTTCACGTCAGATGAACCAACTTCGGGTTGGTTGGAGACTTTGTGAGTTCGATAGAGGTTTTGGACCTCTGGGCTGAATTTGTCAGTCGGGGGATGATGTCTTTGTGACTGACCCACTTCTGTTCTGAAATAAAGAGGCCAACAAAGCAAGTTATGACGGGATGATGCACGATGTTTGATTGCACTGGTGGATGGAGTTCTCCCTAGTTGAGAGGGAGTGTTAAATTTGGACAACTAGTTCCAAACTCCATCTTGTGATGCTTAGATGAAGATTCCAATATTTGTGTTGGATTCCTCTTTCAGAGAGGTGTAAAATCGAGATAAAATTGATTTTAATCTGATGAGCAGAACATTTATTTTAAATTTATTATTTATAATAAATTTAAGTGCAGGTCGGCCTTAAGGTTTTACACCCCCAGCAGATGTGTCACACACCTCAATGATGGATATAAATACAGTCAACGTTGGAGAGCATTTCACTCAATAAACATCACACATCTTCTCCTCTGATTATATACGAGCATCTGAGAAACAGTTTCATCTCCCACGTGAGAAGAAGGACGAAATCTACTGCAGCAAAAAGGACGAAATTTACTGCAGCAAATTTTCTGCGCTTAGAGTTTCTGGGCAAGTTTGACCAGTGTTGACTTTGGTCAACACATGGTTTGAATTGGCTGAAATTTGGTGGAGAGTTCGATTTTTGAAGGCCGTACTCATTGGCACAAAAATCGAGGTCAAAAGGTTGACCGAAGTTGGAGCTGCGTTGACTTTATTGTTGCTGCCCTGCGTTGACTTTTTCTGGACCGCGTTGACTTTTTTGGGGTTGACTTTGAGTTGACTGGGTGACTGATTTGAGGGCTGTTGTGACACATTCTGGGTTGGCCAACCAAGAAGACTTTGCTGGTTGAAGCATCCTGCTGACCGCCGTAACGCACCAACACATTCTCCTGTTTCTGGTTTGTCTTCTATAGATCCACTGGTATGTTCTATCAGCATTATTACTTAACTGTTTATGTGATTGCTGTTATAAAAGTAAAGTTGCATCAAGCATAGAACATCTACAAAAATTTATAGAGGGCCTGCTTATATACCCCAGTGTTTTAAAAATCAGACTCAAGTTCCGATTCGGCCAAGGGTTGGCTCTGACTACGACTGCGACTGCGACTCGATATCGACTCGGCCGGTTCAGTTTCAATGACTCGGTTTTTGTAAAAAATACATTAAATATTAATTTTTTATTATAAAAAAACATAATTTTAAAGATTTTCATTCATGTTTCCAAACACAAAGCATTACAATATAGACAATTGACAACATATGATCAAAGTAGGCTCATGAATATATCCATTATTTCAAAATTGCACCTAGTGCACTGTCCAATACATGATGATGATATAGAGATCAGAACAAAAACATAACCAAGGAGGCTCTAAATGGCCTCTACAACAAAACATGAATAATCACTAATGCTAGACATCTGACAAGCCAATGTCCTCAACCTCAAACTCTGAACCAGAGGGGAAAATCGCTTGCTCCTCCTCTGAATCAACATCCTCAATTAGAACTGTACCATGCTGAGCCTGAGATAGATGAGTTATGCGCCTGTGTCGTGGTTGACTAGAGGAAGTGCCTGCGGCTGCAACTGGAGAGCGTGGGACTGTGCCTGCTACTAGTGGATCTACATTGAGCAGAGCCTCTACCTTTGTATCGAAGTTCATCCCCACACCAATATCCTCATCAGAGTCAAACTTTGGTGGATAAGTCTCCACTACCCAATCTGATGTTGGATCAATATCCTCCAACACAATGGGATCTGAATCAGGTCTTTTGTTCAGCAATTGGTTGCGTCTTTGTAGCAACAAAACTTGTAGGTTTGTTGGCTTAATAGCAAAATACACAGGAGGTATTTATAATAATAATTTATTAAAAATGTATATGATAAGATATAATAAGATGATTGAAAGTTACAATGAGGCCCTGCTTTTATACCTATGCAGGCGCCTTTTCACGAATGGGCATGTCTTTTATACATGCCTTTTCAGCTAACTAACAACTACTTAACATAATCACTATTTGATTAGTTAGTAATTATATTTATTATATTTATTCTATTTTATACAAATTATATTTGTTACATTGCCTCTTCCTTCAGAAGCTTTGTCGTCAAAGCTTGATTTCTGACAATTTCCTTCAGCTGGCATTTTTCATCTTGGGTTTATGAATTTGTCACTGATACCTTGGCATGTAAAATTCTCCAGTAATGCTGTCTTGAAACTAGGTTCTCTATTGCCCCCTTTTTTATTTAATAAATATATTAACTTATTCATATATATATATATATATATATATTGACTTAAATCATTTAATTAATTAAATTTAATTCCATTTTTTTTAATTAAATAATAATAATAACATTTTTTTTTGGGTTCTATTATTACTATTATTATAATTCATTATATCGAAACCGTCCACAATGAATCTCAAACGTCATGGCGTATACCGGCTAGGGAACGTGTTAACCTTTGACGGTAAGAGAGACCACACATTAATAACGAGGGGGTTTCGAGTGAGCGCTCGAAAGAATGGAATAAGCTCACTAAGGGAGCGATCAGAGTTATCCCTTGTACGAAAGCGTTTAATGGGGATGGCGTTGAAGGGCTGGAGCTCGTAGGACCAGGGGTGGTCATTGATGAGAATGACTTTACCGAGGCCTCTTCCGAGGACAGACAGGTCTTTTATATAAATCCCCATACAACACTGCATGCAAGACTCTCTGCTCAAATGATGCGAAAAAAGCATCTGGTGATGGGGACAGAACAGACCCTCCATGAGCGTGCTTGCTCTCCTGCGAGTGCTCGTAGTAAATAGCACGAGTTCGAACATCTTCGCCATCTCCGCTAAGAAATCGTCCACTCCTGGCCTCTTGAAGCTGTCACTGTAGTTGTTCTTGTTGATGGCAACATCCAAGTTGTAGTCCAGAAGAGTTCCGTCCATGTCAAGAACCAGCGTATGCTTCATCTTCTTATGCCGCTTCTTGAGTGGCAGCAGAGGTTGTCTGGACATACACTAGATCATTTAACCGTTTTTTCTCCAAACGGTTTTGCTTCTTTGTGTGAATCCTCTCAAAGTTAGACCAATTGCGCTCACACCTAGAAGCACTGCAAGTTTGACTCAAAATGCGGATTGCAAACCTCTGCAATTCAGGACAATAGCTACCAAATGCCTCCCACCATTTTGTTGCAAAAAATGAGTTTCAGTTAGCTCAACAAATTATATCCAACTTTGAAATTATAAACAATTATAAAAAATAATAAAATATGAATTTTAAAGTTGAAATTCTTTGTTTACCTGGATCATCTAATTCCCTTGCAATCCTTGCAAGGTTCTTGCTAAATGTACCCATGGCTTGGCTGAACACAGTGATCTGATTGTGTATCTGTAACTAGCCACTCTCTGTGGGGATCGTGCGATCAATTCAGCCAATCAATCCATCTCTAACCTCCCCAGTCAAAGCTCTTGCTTCCTGAGCTTTATAATGATACCTTGGGTTCAGAAAATATCCAGCTACATTTATAGGGCGATGGAGTTGATTGTTCCATTTTTGATCAATGATTGCCCAAATGAGCCCATACTTACCCACTCTGTCCTTGTATGCTACCCTTATTTTCTCCTTTGCTTGATCCATAGCCTCATAAATGAAGCCCATAGCCAATCTCTCCCCATCCACCAAGCGCAACACCTTAACCACTGGCTCAACAAGTTTCACAATCTTTGCTGCCTTTTTCCAAAATATTTCTTCATTAACTTTCCTTTTTACATCTTTGCCATCCTGTTTGTGAGCCCACTGAATTCATTCCAGTCATCACTAGAAAACAACTTTTGCAAGTTTCTATGTTGGGCAAGCATAGATTGCAATGTCAAAAAATGTGTTGCAAATCTAGTGATGGCATGCCTAATAATTTCCTTGCCCCCCTGTGTGTTTCCTCATCAGATTCAGAATACATGAGTGATTGTAAATATATTTTGTGATGCTTTTGGCATGCTCTATAGTGTTCTTGATCCAATCTATTTGGCCAATATCCTCAAGCATGATGTCTATGCAATGTGCAACACGTGGGTTCCAAAAGATTGTTGGGTGTTTTTCCTCCAACAATTTACCAGCAAGAACATAGTTAGAGGCATTATCTGTGATGATTTGAACAACATTTGCCACCCCCACCTCTTCAACAACCTCATCCAAAAGCTGAAACATCAAGTGTGCATCTTTCACCCTATCAGATGCATCAATTGATCTTAGAAACATGGTTCCCCATTGGCAAAAGACAGGAAAGTTTATGATGGTACGATTCCTCTGATCAATCCATCCATCTGACATGATGGTACATCCTGTATGTGCCCATGAGTTTTTGAATTCTTTCAAATAATCATCAATGGACATAATCTCTTTTTGCAAAAGAGATCCTCTTAACTCATGCATAGTAGGGCCTTTGAAGCCCTTTCCAGCAGCATATATGGCATGGCATCAAACATAGGTTTATAATATGGTGAACGAGTAGCATTGAAGGGAATATCAACATCATACCACCATCTAGCAATGTAATCACAAGCATCTTTTCTTAATTCTTTTTTCCAATGCTGATCTAAAGTGGGCTGCACTTGACCTCTACTTGTAAGACTAGGACCATGTGCACTATCAGAGGGAGAAGAGGGCATGAATTTTTTTTTGATAGTACTCCTATTTCGCATTGCACCCTTACCCTTTTTAGAAATAGACTCCATAGAGGGAGGAACATAGTGAAAGGGGTCTGATGCATTAGTGCAAGGGATAGATGAAGAACCCTCATAATCAAAAGTTGGGTTGACAACCATCATGTGTTGTATATTTCTCTTCCTCCCAATTTCAGTCTCTATTTTTTTTTGCCTAGCTTTGCCTTCCTCAAACTTTTGAAATTGCTCTTTCAACTCCTTCCTAATTTTCCCAATGTTTTCTGCTTCACATGGAGTAATTTGGTCTCTAAGACTAGCCAAATGTAGTTTTAGTCTATGAATGCCCCCTCCACTCCCCTTAATTTTTCTCTTACAAAATTTGCAATGCATTTGATCATCAACCATTTCAGCATATGCCCAAGCATCGTCTTTCATTCTAGGGGCCATTTTGGACTGAGTTTTTGACTAGGAAAGAAATGGTTTAAATATGAAAATGAAAACAAAAAGGACTATTCATTCTATGTTCATTTCTTTCACAAAAAACTATGTTTACCATTTTCAGATTTGCAAAAAAAATAAAACAAGCAAAGGCAAATTTTAGAAGGGAAAAAAAAAATCTCTAGGGTCTAGCCTCCTCAATGCAGCTCCAACAAATCAACTCCTCAATGCTGCTCCAAAGCTTGGCCAATAAGCTCCTCACTATTGCTCCAATGCTTGCCCAAAAGACTCCTCAAAGCTGCTCCAAAACCAACTCCACAACTCTTCACAAATTCCTCACAAATGCTCACTGAAATTCAATGAGATAGATGTGAGGAAATGAGAGGGGTTGGGTAGCTTTAGTAGGATGGGGAGCGGTTAGAGCCTTGCATAAAACCCTAACAACAACAAAAACTAACATTTCAAGTTCGTTTTTCACCTTTAGAGAGGCTCGCGACGGGCTTGGAGTGGCTCGACCGGTTTAGTTCGGGCTCGGCCGAGCCGACCGGTTTGTGATCGAGCCAACCGAGTCGGTCTACGGCTCGGTCGGTTTGGTCACAAACCGGCCTCCAGACCAGTTTTTCCTCCGAGTTGGTTCGGCCGGGGGTTTGGCTCTATTAACTTGGCCGATTTCGAGCCGGTTCGACCTTTTTTTTAAAACTATGATATACCCTAGGCAGATACCTCTTCACCAACGGTCATGTTCTTAGGTACATACCTCTTCATTAACTAATTACTACTTAATTAATCATTTTTGGCAGCTGTCACATCTCTTAACATAGGCTTTGGAATCCTTAAAGATTGCTGGCCAATGGTAGTCAAGTTTGAACACTTTGTATGTTATTCGCTTGTCTGCAAAATGATCACCACATGGTTCGTCATGACATGCTTTCAAAATATCTAGAATATCGTCTTCTCTAACACATTTTCTTATTAATAGATCAGAACTAGTATAAAAGAGGTCACCATTGGCCGAACTATTACTAACACTTTCTCTAATTATATTTCTTTTCTATTTATTTGTGTAATGGGATGGTTGTATTCTAGATGATAAATAGTTGGCCTCATCTGCAAACCATGGAGTTTTAACAATTATAGTAAATAAATGTTCATCTGGGAAATTATTTGAAACAGGATTTGGATCACCAGGTGAATGAAGCCTTGATATAAAGTCTGCTACTTGATTATCTTTACCTGGTCGATCTTGTACAGTGATGTTAAATTCTTGCATCAATAACAACCATCTAGTAATTCTGCCATTTGTAATTGCTTTGTTAATTAAGTATCTTATGGCTGAATGATCTGTGTGAATGATCTTAACTGTGTAGTTCAATTCTGCCGGTGTTAAGCTTTTGCTTATGAAGTATATGGCATAATTAAATTGGTTCTCTTTGTGTCCAAGTGATGCTCCTATAGCTGTGTCAAATGCATCATTAGATATATGAAATAACAATGACCAATTTGGTCTTCGAAGAATGGGTGCAACTGACAATTTTTCTTTTAATATTTGAAACGCATTTTGACAATTATTTGTCCATTGGAATTCAACATCTTTTGCATGTAACTTGTATAGAGGTAGAGCTATTTTATTGAAATTTTCAATGAATCTCCTATAATAGCCTGCATATCCCAAGAAACTTCTTACTTCCTTTTGTGTTGTGGATGGCCATTAAATTCATAATGACTTGTATTTTTGTTGGGTCCACTTTAATTTCTGAAGAAGAAATATGGTGCCCTAACACTATCCTCTCAGTTAACATCATAAAGCATTTTTCATCACCGAGAGATAAATTTGTCTCTATGCATCTTTTCAAAAAATTTTGAAGATTTTTTAAACAATTATCATATGTTCGGCCATATACAGTGAAATCATCCATGTAGACCTCTACACATTCATGGACTACATCAACAAAGATTGCAAGGGCTGCTCTCTGAAAAGTAGCAGGTGCATTACATAACCCAAAGGGCAAAACATTATATGCATATGTTCCCCATGGACAAGTAAATGTGGTTTTATCCTGGTCTTCCAATGCTACTTTAATCTGATTATGTCCACTAAATCCATCAAGAAAAGGAAAGAATTTGTTCCCAGCTAATGAATTACTTGATCAATAAATGGTATAGGGAAATGATCTTTTAATGTGGCTTTATTGAGCTCCCTATAGTTTACACATATTCTCCACTTTCTATTTTTCTTAGGCACCACAACTAAGGGAGAAACCCATTGACTATCAGAAATAGGATAGATGAATCCAACTTGTAACAATTTCTGCAATTCCACTTTCACTATTTCCTTCATCATAGGATTCATTCTTCTTTGTGGTTGTCTCATTGGTTTGATATGATCATCAGTGTAAATGTGGTGAATACATGTCTTTGAATGAATCCCCTGCATGTCTGTGTAATCCCAGGCAAAAGCTTTTGAGTATTTTTGTAACAGTGCTATTACCTCTTGTTCTTGTGATGATTGTAATTTATTAAAATTCCTTTCAGGAGTGATTTCGATGATTTTACTCTGTGAATTGGTAATTGAGTTAACATGAAAAATACTTCAAATGAATTTTGCAGTGATTGAATAGTTCATTTTTCCTAGAACCACTGATTTATAAGATGACTTGCAGCCTCATATTGTGTTATTCTAAGCTGCTCCGAAATATCAGGTTCTGAGATGAAAAGGTCTAATAGATCCTCATTTTCTTCTTCTTTTCTAAAATTATAGAATTGATTATTACTGAGAACAGATTGACTTTCTTGTTGTTCATGTTCATCAAGCCATGATAGTAAAGAAGGAAATTGTGTTGGAGGATAGAGTGTAACATGTTTCTTTTCATCCCCATGTGCAATAATCATACTTCCCGATCTGCATCCAATGAAGACATATGCTGTGGCTAACCATGGTCTGCCTAGAATTAAAGGATGGCTTCCTAAATTTGTTTTTGGCTGCAAAATGAAAAAGTCTACAGGGTACTCCCATGAATCCAGAGAGGCAATGATATCTTCTAATATTCCTTCTGGTACAACTTTAGATCTGTTTGCAAGCTCTAAAATTGTAGTAGTAGGTCTAATATTGTTCAAATTCAAATGTTTCATAGTCTCTGTAGTCATAACATTTATAGCTGCTCCCAAATCTATTAAGGTGTTTGGAACTAAAAAACTATTGATTGAAATGGTAACCATAGGGATCCTAGGGTCGATATATTTTTCAGTTGTTGTTTTTGTAGACACGAGACTAGCTAATCTACCAATGACCTAGATTGTGGGTGGATCTTTTTTCTTTCTGCCAGTTTTCTTGATACATAACTCCTTTATTGTTTTTGCATAATTTGGAATATCTTTTGTTGCCTGTAACAAAGGAATTTTGACATAAGCATTCTTCAATTCATCCAAAATATCAAATTCAGGCAGAAACATTGAAATTTTCTGTTGTACTAATCTCTCTGGATAGGGTGGTGTTTGAGTCATAATAGCTTTTCCTTTCTGAATTTGATTTTCTTGATGAGATTTTTGAGTTTGTTCTCCTTGTTTAGTTTGTTCTTCTATGATTGGGGGAGAATCTTTGTGTAACACTTTCCCAGACCTTAAGTGGACATCTTGTATGGGAAGAATAGAATATGTAGGAAAGTTTGTTGCTTCTTCCACATTGTATGCTGGTTTATCCACTTTGTTACTTGGATTAGATACTGGCTGAGCTGACAGTTGTGTTGGTCTAGGAGGTGGTTGGTTAGAAGGCAACTGAAGCTGCTGAGATTGAGTTAGCATTGGTGCAGTATTTTGTGGTGGAAATGGCATTGGTTGAGGATGTTGCTGGAATTGTTGGTATTGGAATGGTTGTTGAGGGTATGGTTTTTGGTATGGCTGTTGATATTGATATTGTTGAGGATACATTTGTTGAGGTGGCTGGTTTCCATAACTATATCCTCTCCAACCTTGTGTAGGTTGGTTTTGATATTGTTGCGGAGGCCAAGCCTGCCATGGCATTGGAGTATTCCATGAATTCTGAGGAGGATACTAATAATACTGGAAATTTTGTTGAGGGAATTGTTGAGGCATCCTTGGTTGCCAAGGTCTCCTTGGTGCCATATAGTAAAGAGAATATATCCCTTATACTTCTTCCATTTGCAATTCTTTCAATTTTGGACAGTTTCCAGTTGCATGATTCTCTGTACAAATTCCACACACTTGTATACCTTCCAAAGGACATTCTCGAAGTGGATGTTTCTTCCTACACTTTGGACAAAATATTGCTAAGACATCAACTTATGTTCCCAATGTGCTTAAAAGATCAATTTTAAAATTTTCTAGTAAACTACTTATTTTTGTTCTTGTTACTCCACATGATGCAAATTTGGAAGCTCTTGATGTGACATCCCTTTTTCCACTTTTTGATCTTTCCCTAGAATATTTTTAACAAAGTTCAACGATTTCATCAAATGGTAGGTTTGAGATATCTCCTTTGCCCATCACATTAAGCTTATCTAAGTATTCATCTCTGATACCCTTAAGAGAAATTGTGCAGATGGTATCGAGATTTAGAGAATGTTGTTTGGATTTTTGTAGATTGTAAAGAAATCTTTCTAAGTACTCCTCCAAACTTTCATCTTCTTGTTGTGTCATTCTAAAAATATCTTCTTTTGAGTCTCTAGCCCTGCAGTAGGCTTGATACTTTTTAAGAAAAAATCTCTTCATATCATCCCAATAAGCAATGGTATGTTCTCCTAAACCCATAAACCATTTTAATGCTGCTGCTTTCAAAGTAGCAGGAAAGAGACAAAGCTTGTGTGTGTCATTTGTGTATCCATAAGTTCTACATAAGATATCAAATTCGAACATAAATGAGTCAGGATTTTCTGTTGATATTTCATAAAATTTGGGCAATACAGAAGGTGGAATGTTTTTCATTTTCACTTCTCCTAGTATTGCTCGTGTCTAATATTGGGAAGCCAAAAGTAGCTTCCTCATCATTATCAGTTTCTTGTTCGTTATCATGTAGTCTTTTGTTATCATTTTCTCTTTTTGCTTCTTCCTCTCTTCTTCTTTGTGCTTCTATTCTTTTGTCTTCCTCTCTCTTTCTCTTTGCTTCTAATCTCCTTTCTTCCTCTCTTTTTCTTTTCCATTCCTTCTGTTGTCTCTCATATTGAAGTCTTTGTTCAGGAGTCATAAGTGACATATTAGATCCTTCTTCTTCTTCAGTCATTTCTTGTTTAGAAATTTTTAATGTTTCAATCTCTGTTTTAAAAAACAGCCGGCTCAACTCCGACCAGGCTTGGTCGACCGAGCCATTAGGCCGGCCGGTCCGACTAGGCAAAAAACCAGCCAGGTTGGTCGGCTTGTTACCGAGCCGGCCGGTTTTTGTAATGACTCGGCCGGCTCGGTAACAAGCCGGTCAACCAGGCCAAGCCAAAACAGCCGGCCGGTGGGCCCAAAAAATGCGATTTTGCGGACTTCAAATTTGATTTTAATTGACTGTTAGGTTTGTTTTAGGTTGTCTAAGCCTTCCCAATGCTATTTAACTAACCCAACCCCTCTATTGAGCTCACATCTTTCTCATTCAATTTGCTTGAGCATTTGTGAGAGTTTTCTGAAGATTGTGGAGTTGGTTTTGGAGCAGCAGTGAGGAGCTTATTGGGCAAGTTTTGGAGCAGCAGTGATGAGCTTATTGGGCAAGCTTTGGAGCAACATTGAGCTAGAGGAAGTTAGAGGCTAGAGGTATTTATTTTTTCTCTTCTAAATCTGCCTTTGTTTGTTTTATTTATTTAGCAAATCTAGCATTTGCCATTTGCATTTGCATAGTTTTTGGCATTTTCCATTTGGTGAAAGAAATGAACATAGAATGAATAGTTTTTTGTTTTTGTTTTCATGTTCAGATTTAAACATTTTATTTCCAAGTCAAAAACTCAGTCCAAAATGGCCCCTAGAGCAAAAGACTCTGCTTGGGCATATGTTGAAATGGTTGGGGATCAAATGTTTTGCAAATTTTGCAAGAAAAAAATTAAGGATGGTGCAGGGGGCATTCATACACTGAAACTACATTTGGCTGGTATTAAAGGCCAAATTACTGCATGTGAAGCAGAAAACATTGGGGAAATTAGGAAGCAGTTGAAAGCACAATTTGACAAGTTTGAGCAAGAGAAAAATAGGCAAAAAGAAATAGAGGTTGAAATTGGGAGTAAGAGGAATCTACAACATATGATGGCTGCTAACTCAAGTTTTGAATCTTTTAATTATGAGGATTCCTCATCTATCCCTTCCACTGATGCATCAAAAAACCCCTTTCGCTATGTTTCTCCCTCTAGGGAGTGTATTTCTGACAAGGGTAAGGGTGCAATGAGAAATAAGGGTACTATTAAAAGTTTTTTTGTGCCCTCATCTCCCTCTGATAGTGCAACTGCATATGGTCTTAGTCCTCCAATTGTGCAGCCCCACTTTAGATGCTCATTGGAAAAAAGAATTGAGAGATGTTGCTTGTGAGCACATTGCTAGATGGTGGTATGATGCTGATATTCCCTTCAATGCTACTCGTTCACCATATTATGAACCTATTTTTGATGCCATATATGCTGCTGGAAAGGGCTTCAAACCTCTTACTCTGCATGAGTTAAGAGGATCTTTTTTGCAAAGAGAGATTTCAAACATTGATGATTATTTGAAAGAGTTCAAAAACTCATGGGCACGTACAGGATGTACCATCATGTCAGATGGATAGACTGATCAGAGGAACCGTACCATCATAAACTTTCTTGTCTTTTGCCCATGGGGAACCATGTTTCTAAGATCAGTTGATGCATCTGATAGGGTGAAAGATGCACAGTTGTTGTTATAGCTTTTGGATGAGGTTGTTGAAGAGGTGGGGGTGGCAAATGTTGTTCAAATCATCACAGACAATGCCTCTAACTATGTTCTTGCTGGTAAATTGTTAGAGGAAAAACACCCAACCATCTTTTGGACCCCATGTGCTGCACATTGAATAGACCTCATGCTTGAGGATATTGGCAAAATAGACTGGATCAAGAACACTATAGAGCATGCCAAATGCATCACAAAATATATTTACAATCACTCATGGATTCTGAGTCTGATGAGGAAATACAAAGGGGGCAAGGAACTTATTAGGCCTGCCATCACTAGATTTGCAACACATTTTTTGACATTGCAATCTATGGGTGCCCAACATAGAAGCTTGCAAAAGATGTTTTCTAGTGATGAATGGAATGAAAGTCAGTTCTCTCGCAAACAGGATGGCAAAGACATGAAAAGGAAAGTCGTTGAAGAAATATTTTGGAAAAAGGCAGCAACCATTGTGAAACTTCCTGAGACATTGGTTAAGGTGTTGCGCTTGGTGGATGGGGAAAGATTGGCTATGGGCTCCATTTATGAGGCTATGGATCAAGCAAAGGAGAAAATAAGGGCAGCATACAAGGACAGAGTGGGTAAGTATGGGCTCATTTGGGCAATCATTGATCAAAGATGGAACAATCAACTCCATCGCCCTATAAAAGTAGCTGGATATTTTCTGAACCCAAGGTATCATTATAAAGCTCAGGAAGCAAGAGCTTTGACTGGGGAGGTTAGAGATGGATTGATTGGCTGCATTGATCGCACGATCCCCACAGAGAGTGGCTAGTTACAGATACACAATCAGATCACTGTGTTCAGCCATGCCACTGGTACCTTTGGCAAGAACCTTGCAAAGATTGCAAGGGAATCAGATGAGCCAGGTAAACAAAGAATTTCAATTTTCAAATTTATATTTTATAATTTATTATTTTGTATAATTGTTTATAAAATTATAATTTCAATTTCAAAGTTGGATATAAATTGTTGAGCTAACTGAAACTCATTTTTTGCAGCACAATGGTGGGAGGCATTTGGTAGCCACTGTCTTGAATTGCAGAGGTTTGCAATCCGCATTTTGAGTCAAACATGTAGTGCTTCTGGGTGTGAGCGCAATTGGTCTGTCTTTGAGAGGATTCACACACACAAGAGAAACCGTTTGGAGCAAAAACGGTTAAATGATCTAGTGTTTGTCCAGTACAACCTCCGACTAAGACGAAACCAATTGCTAAACAAAAGACCTGATTCAGATCCCATTGTGTTGGAGGATATTGATCCAACATCAGATTGGGTAGTGGAGTCTTGTCCACTAGAGTTTGACAGGGAGAGTTCACTTGACTTCGATTTAGAGATGGAGGCGACTATGCTCAATGTAGATCCACTAGTAGCAGACCCAGTCCCAGGCCATCCAGTTGCAGGTGCAGGGACTTCCTCTAGTCAGCCACGACGGAGACGCATAGCTCGTCTATCTGATTCTCAAGGTGGTAAGGGCAAGGGTATAGTTCCAGTTGAGGATGTTGATTCAGAGGAGGAGGCGGAGCGAGTGTCTTCCCCCTCTGGTTCAGAGTTTGGGGAAGAGGACATTGGCTTATCACAGTCAGATGACTAGCAGTAGTTACTAGTGACTATTCATGTTTTGTTGTAGAGGCCATTTAGAGCCTCCTTAGTTATGTTTTTTGTTTTGATCTCTATATCATCATCATGTATTGGTCCTTGGACAGTGCACTGGGTGCAATTTTGATATAATGGATTTATTCATGAGCCTACTTTGATCATATGTTGTCTTTTGTCTATATTGTAATGCTATGTGTTTGGAAACATGAATAAAAATCTTTAAATTTATGTTTTTGTACAAAAAAATTAATATTTAATGTATTTTTTACAAAAACCGAGTCATTGAAACCGAGTCGACTGAGTCATTACCGATACCGAGTCATTACCTCGACCTGGTAGCTGACCGATTCCGTTTTTTAAAACATTGGTTTCAATATGAGGCCGATTTGGTGTTTCCTCAACTCTCTTAATTTGTTCAAGGACAGGTTGTTCTAATTGTTCAACAATTGGTTTTCTTGTTTCCTTTCGTCTTCCTATTAAAGGAGTTTCTTTTGGTGATTGCTTTCCTTTTACCTCCAAGGCCAACAAGGTCTGTCTTTCAATTAGAGTTAATCTTTGTCTTGATCTCTGTTTTTCCTCTAACTCCTCTAGAGTAGGTCTCCCAACAACTGGTGTTGTTAGTCCCGATGGTCCTGCCCCTATGGATGATTGGATTGTTGGGATGTTTTGTTTAATGAATCTACCTTTCTGATCTGTATCTCTAGGCATAAAGAAACACAACTTAAAAAGAAAAACTATGATTTTGTTGTTTTTGATGTATTTTTTTTTAAAATCTTCCTATTTGACTACTTTGAAATATGCTTCCCCGGCAACGGCGCCAAAAATGTTGGGTCAGTTTACTAGGTAAACTTAACACAAGTATTTAATAATCAATTCGGGTTTTTAAAACTTGGAAGCATGTCCAAAATATATGGATTCCAACTACAGTCAATTTTAGAAGATGAATTATTGAATTTTAAGAAAATGCATATTACAAATATAAAACTTAACTAAATAATTTCTAATTCAATATGTAATAAGTAGAACAAGATGCTCCTAACTTGGGAGAACCAAGTTGATCTTATTTACAATATTATTTCATGAACAGAACTCAAAGCCATTAATGAACAATAGCTTAAGATGCATAAAAGAATAATAGAAGAGGCTCCTAAGTAAGGAGGTCCTTGCTGTCCTTCTTCATAAATTCATTCATCATTAATGCCATTGTATTAAAACTGGAAATTGAGAAAATCACATTAAACAAAAGCAAGAAAGATGAATTCTAGTTTCTATTTTATGATCAGATAGGAGGACAGTTTAAATTAAACACTGGTTTGACCCTTCATATGCAGATTTGAATTTAGATTAAGATTTATCAGCAAACATAACATATCATCATACATCTAATTAACTGATTTAAACATGAAATAAAACTAGTTTAAGAAAATTCAGCTAAATTAACCAGAAAGTGCACTTAGCTTGGTGTGGAGGCCCTCCATCCTTGCCTCGCACATTGAAAGTACTTTTCAGCTACTGAAACTCAATCAAGCATTCACCATATAGAACAACAAAAAGAAGATAGAACTGATTCTTCAATTAACTCACAATGTTCAGAAATATCAAAGTGAAATCATACAAATTCTACATGTTCATGCCTTCAATGTTCTTGGCTTAAATAGAAAAATATGAAACAAACTTGACTAAAATGTCTCTAACAACCATGTCTTTCCTTATCCCATCTATCTTGGTCGAGCTCATCCATCCAATTGCTCAAAATCTGGAAAATCCTATAAAATACTAAATTTGGCCTATTTCCTAGGGATTTCCTGAATGACAGGTCCTGTTTGACCAGCTTTGATCGGGCCTGTTTTAGCTCGATTTGACCAAACCAATAGGTACACGTCCATCCTTGGTTCCCAAGCTTTCTAAATATGTGCTCAACTCGTGCCCAGATGTCCTGCAAGTATGACTTCAATAAAGGCATTACATGAATTTTTAGTCTTGTCCAAATATGCACTTAAAATCCAATTTTTGTAAAAACATCTAAAAATTGAAAAACATAATTTATATACTTGAATATGCATAAATTGGTCAAAATAAGGTGTATATGGATGGTATATAGATGGATAACATGGAAATTAAGTGTATTTAATTAAGCAAAATTGGATAAAAAATGAGGGCCAACAATGAGTACAATACTAATTATGAAGACCGGGCATAGTTACATTTCTCAACACTCCCTCTTAACTAGGGAGGTATTCATAATTAAACAAATAGTACAAAGATGACCTCAAGTTGACATGTTCTAAGAACAATATCACAGTCAACATATACAGTGCTAGAGATCTTGATACCACCTAGGCCGATTTCCGAGGTATCTAGGTACTGTCTAAGCTACCTGCCAAGGTACCAATAGGGATTCAGGTGTCATCTAAGATATTTGCCAAGACACCAACTCAACAAGGATCCAAGTGTCATGTAGGCTATCTGCCAAGACACTAACTCAACAAGGATCCAAGTGTTATCTAGGCTACCTGCGAAGACACCAACTCAACAAAGATCTATGTGTCATCTAGGCTAGTTGCCAAGACAACAACTTAACAAGGATCTAGGTGTCATCTAGGCTACTTGCCAAGACACCAACAGGGATCGATGTATCATCTTGGCTACCTGCCAAGGAACCAACCCTAACAGGGATCTATGTATCATCTAGGCTACTTGCGAAGGTACAAACCCTAATAGGGATCTAGGTATCATCTAGGCTACCTGCCAAGATACCAACCCTAAGTACCATCATACGGGCTTGTTAAGCCTAAGGTACAGTAACTCATTAATTCTCCCTCTCAATCAAATGGGAGATATCAACTAATCCACGCTTGCTTCTCAAATATTCAAGCTTCTTATTTGGAAGAGATTTAGTCAAAATGTTGGCTTCTTGTTCATCTGTCGAGATATATTGTAGCTTTACGACCCCATCTCGTACTAGAATTCTAATATAATGGTACTTGTTATTAATGTGCTTTGTTCTAGCATGAGAAATAGGATCCTCAGTCAACCTTATGCTACTTTGGTTGTCTCAAAATATCACGGTGGGATCCATAGGTCTTCCAAATAAATTTGTAAGAAGCTTCCTAAGCCAAACAACATCTTTTCCAACCTCACTAGCTACAACATATTCAACTTCAACTCTACTCCAAGCAATGAAGTTTTGTTTTCAACTCATCCATGAGAACACAAGAGACCCCAAACTAAAACAACCACCAGTGGTGCTTCTTCCATCTGTTTCATTGCCACCCCAATCAGAGTTTGTAAATCCTGATAATAGAATTTCCTTTCCATCATATTTTAGGCAGTGATGAATTGTTCCACGTAGTTATCTCAAGATCTGTTTTGCAACTATCCAATGTTCATGACTTGGCTCCAATTGAAACTGATTGAGAAACTGCATAACATATTTTAGGTTTGGAATTCACCTAGTACATTAGGGAACCAACCACCTGACGATAGCTTGTGGGATTCGCAAGGCTAGAATATGAATTCTTCAACTTCTTCGAATTTGTGATCATGGGAGTTGTCATGGGCTTACTATCCATCATGCCAAACTTTTGCAAGGTCTTGATCACATATTTACCTTGACCAAGATATATTTTGCCTGGTTTCTGCCAAACTTCCAAGCCCAAACAATAATGCATAAGCCCAAGGTCTTTCATTTCAAATTGTGTTGTCCACATCTTCTTGTACTCTTGGATATGATGTTCTACACCTGTAATAACTGTGTCATGCACATATAATAATATAATCACTGGTTCACTTTTGACAAATCCAATTCTTAATAAATAGGCATCCATTTTTGCATACCAAGCTCTAAGAGCTTGTTTCAAACCATATAATGCCTTTTTCAATATGCAAATGTGTGTTTCTCTATTATGGATTTCAAATACTTGAGGTTGCTCAATATATACTTCTTTGTCTATAGTCCTATCCAAGAATGCTATTTGACATCCATTTGATGGATATTCCATCCCATAGTGGCAGCTAAAGGAAACAAAGATCTAATAGTAGTGTAATTGGCGGTAGGAGAAAAAGTCTCTTCATAGTTAATCCCTTCCCTTTGATAGAAGCCTCTAGCTACAAATTGTGAAAATTTCATCTATCACAACAACCGGAAATTATTTTTCTAATTGTTAATTTATATAAAAATTTATCTGTTGTCTGCTATGACAAATATCAAGTAATTCACATTGTGATTTTCATAAATAAACTGTGGAAGAAAAATAGTGCTTAAAACTGAGAAAATTTAGCACACACATAAAATATACACAGTTATTTTTGGACAAATGTCCTCGGAAAATCCAAACTTGGGAAAACTGGTGCAACAAGTGAGGGTTTTAGTTAAATTTAGATAACCATGGTGTTCTATGCTTGATGCAATTTTACTTCAATTTTTCGTAGGCCCAATACAAAATACCAATCACATAAACTTGAAAGTAAAATGCTGATAGAACATAATAATAGATCAATAGAAGACAAGCCAAATATAG
The DNA here is from genome assembly GCA_034641835.2 of Pinus albicaulis. Taxonomy (NCBI): domain Eukaryota; kingdom Viridiplantae; phylum Streptophyta; class Pinopsida; order Pinales; family Pinaceae; genus Pinus; species Pinus albicaulis. Next base: position 280,259,844 of record CM076573.1, read on the forward strand.
ATCGGATTTACATTTCCTTTTGTCCAGCAAAGATATGAGATATTGTGGCATTACGGCGGTCAACAAGACGCTTCAACCAACAAAGTCTTTCTCGGTCATCCAACACTTTCATGTGTCACACCCACAACCCTCAAAGACAACTCATCGCAAGTCAACGCAAAATAAACTAGGGATAGCACAGAAAAGTCAATGTAGGCAGCTTTAGAAAAGTCAACACAACAAACTAGGGCTTCTGTCAAATAGCCTGGAATTCCTCGATTTTAGTGCCTAGCTGTCCGACCTCCTAAAATTGGAATTTCTGTAGAAGATTGAAGTCAAACGACCGAGGGTTGACCATGGTCAATGCTGCAACAGAAAATCCCTAAACATATCAGCGCAGAAAATAGAAAGCCCTAAACAGATCAACGCAGAAAACAACAGCTTCGCTCCACACGTGTGAGGGAAAAAGGCCTCCAAAGGCTATCAAATCAATCAAATCACAATGAGAGAATGTGTGATGATATGATGAGAAAATGACCTCCAAGTCTCTCCAATTTATATTCATCAGTGAGGGTGTGTGACACATCTCTTAGGCATGTGGGATAAATCTGGCCGACCTTGCACATGTGGAAAATAAATTCAAAATCAATGTTCTGCTCATCCGATCAAGATGATCTTTAGATCAATCTTGCACCTCTCCGAAAGAGGAATCCATAAAAAATATGACCATCTTCATATGAGCAGTGCAACATGCAGTTTGGACCTATTTGCCCAAAATTAACACTCCCTCTCAACTAGAGAGAACTCCATCTGTCCACGAGTGCCATCCATCATGTACCAAACCAAACATCGTGCATCATCCCGCTGTAACTTGCTTTGCTGGCTCTTTATTTCAGAACAAAAGGTGAGTCAAAAAGACATCACACATAGCTAACCCGAAGTCAGCGTAGAGGTAAAAACCTCTCACGGACTCAAAAGAGTCTCATACTAACCCGAAGTTAGTTTACTGACCTGAAGTCAGTTTAGAGGATAAAACCTCACATACTTGATCCCAGATCAAGGTGTTGGACACGTGCCATCCTAGACATAGAGAGTACGACAATCTCTGGTGCATCCATCAGTCTTGCTATGGTCTCTATCCACATTTCTCACCTCATTGGCCAAATGATAGGTACTTCCCATGAGTCTGAAACTCCATGGGTAGGATGCGTGCGGGGCATAGATCATAGAGAAGCGAACCAACTCAATATCATAACGGTGGGGCAAAAGCACCACAAGGTTCTGCAAGCCTAGCCCCGTGAGTGCTTATAGCTCCAAGAAGCTAATCCCCAAGCCCCCTGGAGCTCCCAGAGCTCATAGTCCAACTCAAGCAGGACCCTCAGAATAGGGTCTTTCCATGATTCCAAGCTTCTCACGGAAGGTTAGGAACTTGACCTTCCCCAGGGGCTTCGTGAGAATATCTGTGACCTGCTCATCATATGATCAAGCCTTATGATGACTCTATCTTAGATAAAGTGGTACCTAATATCAATATGCTTGGATCGATCATGGAACACGAGATTCTCAGAAAGACGAATCCCACTCTGGTTATCACAAAGGATAACGATGGTATCTAGCACATCCCGAACAACTCACTGAAGAGCTTTCACAACCAAACAGGCCATACTCACTGCAATGTACTCAGCCTCAGTGATGCTCAAAGCCACCGACTTCTGCTTCCTGTTCGTCCAAGAAAATGAAGTAGAACCCAAGGTGAAGTAGCATCCAGATGTGCTCTTGCGATGCACCACACTACCAACCCAATTAGCATTAGTATATCCATGGAGTCTCAAACTCCCAACAGTGTATCTCAGCCCATGGTTGATTGTGCCTCGATGACATCTCAACAGATACTTGGCACTAATCCAGTGAATGTGATGAGGTTCAACCATATGTTGACTCAAGGTGTTCACTGCAAAACATACATCCGGATGAGAGTTCACTAAGAACATCAGGGCCCCTACGAGTTGTCGATACTCGGTCGGATTTGCTAGCACGGGCCCAACAACGTTTCCACTCAACTTCTTAAAGTTGAGTTCCATCGGTGTCGACACAAACTTATAGTCCACCATACCAAATCTCTCCAGCAGCTTCACGACATATTTTCCTTGAGAAAGGAAAATCTCGCCTGGCCTCTGCCAGATCTCCAAGCCTAGGAAGTAGTGTATCAGTCCTAGGTCTTTCATCTCAAACGCGGAAGCTTGCTCCCTCTTACACTGATGAATGAGAGGGTCAGCACCTGTCAAGAAGAGATCGTCCACATAGAGAACCAAAATGAGAGGCCTTTCTTTATCAACCTTAAAATAAATATTCGGATCAACATTACTTCGAGTGAAGCCCAACTTCATCAAGTAGCTATCTATCCTCTCGTACCAAGTCCTGGGGGCTTGCTTCAACCCATAGAGGGCTTTCTTCAACCTACATACATGGGTGTCTATGTCTTGGACTTCGAACCCCAGAGGTTGCTCCACATACACCTCTTCCTTTATAGATCCATGCAGAAAAACGGTCTTCACATCCATCTGATGTAGACTCCATCCTTGCGTAACACCAAGGGCAATAATAGATCGGATGGTGGTATAGCGGGCCATAGGTGCAAATATATCATCATAATCTATGCATTTTCCTTTTGAGAGAAGCCTCGTGTAACGAATCATTCTTTGTACATTTTAGCACTTCCATTAGATCCATGCTTAATCTTATAGAGCCATTTCGAGGTGAAAACAGATTTGTCCTTCGGTCTTGGGGCCACTTCCCAGACATCATTCTTCATGATGGACTCATATCTTCGTGCATAGCATCTTTCCAAAGTTGATGCTTTACGACTTCTTCAAATGTTCCAGGTTCATATTGTATTATCATACTCATGGCTGCTAGATACCTTTGGTATCTCTTCGACTTCTTGCTTTCACGAAATGTCCCCCTTGGGGTAATATGTCTCTCGGCATCTTCGAGAGTATCCCTAAGCCATGAGGGTCTTCTCTTGTTTGGAGAAGGTGGATCAATGGGATCCATATGTCCTTCAACATCAGACATCCTGTCATCCTTTGACTCTTCCAACTTCCCTACTTCTTCATCTTCTTTGTCTTCCTTGGAGCTAGGAAGATTTCTTACTTTCTTGAGGGCAACATCTTCATCAAAGGTGACATCGTGGCATATCTCCGCTTCTCTTTGGCCAGACACATAGATTCTATATGCCTTTGAAGTTTCACTGTAGCCCACAAACATTCCCTTCTTTCCAAAAGCATCCAGCTTGCTTCTCTTTTCTTTCGGCACATGAAAGTAAAGAGGACAACCAAAAACTATAAAATGAGAAACATCAGGTTTCTTACCAGAGAAGACTCCTTCGGGAGTATTGGAGTCCAGAGCGGAATGCAGACATTTATTTTGAGCATACACAACAGTGTTTGTAGCTTCTCCCCATAGAAACTTTGGAAGACCTTGGTCACATAGAATGGCGTGGGCAACTTCCACAATGGTCCTATTCTTTCTATCAACAACACCATTTTGCTTAGGAGTGTATGCAGTTGTGGTCTCCCTCTTAATGCCAACTTCTCTACAAAAGTCATTAAACTTGATGGCGGTGATGGTGTCGGCGTTAAGGGGAGCCTTTCAATTTTACTCACAATGGTTTCTAATTCTGGAGGAGTCGAAATCAATTCTTCGTTCTCATTTTCATTTATCAAATTTGGAAAATTTGATTAATGAAATCACAATAACTTTAAAAGGTCACTTAGACTATGTCAGCGCCTTTGAAGATGTTATAAATCCTTGATTCCAATTTCAAAGGAAATGAAAACCCAACTCAAAGTCCTTTTGAGGTTTAAAGCTTTGGTATATGCAAAGAAAGGTAATCTTCATCATAGTATAATATTAATATTATACCCTTTTAACAAAATTGAACTTCAGACTTGCAATATTAACCATCGAACCTCAAGCTTGAACGTTTAACCAAATAACTTGATGAACAAGAGTTTAAAAACGTTGGATTTTTAATTGGTCCACGCATCCATTGTCTAACAAACAACTTTCAAAACTAAACAATTTTCAACTTTAACAGAACGCTGGTTCATACCTCTTCCTGCGCTGTTACTCAACTTCAAAGCCATGCTTCAAAGTCGCTTCTTCAAACTGAATTCCACCTCTGCGTTAAGACTGATTCAAAACATCATTCCGACAAATAGATGAATTCTGCCTCTGCGTTAATTATCATTCCGGAAAATAGATGGATACCGCCTCTGCATTAAGACTGATTCAACAATTATCATTCCAACAAAACAAAATGAATTGCTTCATTACAACTCTCTCTATGCTGAAGATTGAGATTGACTGCAATTTCATCAATCAACCAACGCTATGATATAAGTTAGCATAATAGACTTTGATTCCAATCGATGCTGTTTAAACAACCGTGGTTCAACACTAATTCATTATTGTTGCAATGAGTCTCAATCGAATGGAATTCGATTCCAGCGAACAGGATTAGTTCAGATTTAGCGCATTCAATAATCAAAATTCATCTATTTTCTGTCTTGAAGCCTTTATACCAGAGCTATACGCATTCAATTGGTACAAATCAAGGCAATGCGTACATAATCTAATTCCTTTGTCAAAACATAAATCGATTCAATCGATTTTACTCAAGGAACAGGCTCGATGCTTGTAGAGTTTTATACAGAGATTCAAAATGCTTAATTAAACAAAGAATTGCTCTTTAATAAACACAACGAATCTCTTTACTTCCTCTGAGTTTCTATACAGAAAACTATTTAATTGATTCTACATAGCATATGAAAACCCATCAAATCACGAAGGTGGAATCCTCCGGGGATTGCCAGTATGAAACAATAATGTAGAACTTTGCAATCTTTATTAATTTCAATCCTCACAATAATTCCTCACGGCCAACTCTGAATTTCTCCATTACAAAGATTCTAATTTATAGTTTTATTACAAAACAGAGACCTCCTCAATTTAGGATCAAATTTCCTAAATTGAGACAAAATCCTATTTGCCCAATATCCTCCTAAAATCTATCAACTGCAGCTAGATATGCTCAACAAGCTCACACCTATTCAAACCACTTATCTCTAAATACTCTCCTAATTTATTACAAAAATAATAATATCAATTTGTTTGAGGAATTCAATCCTCTCATTAACATTGACTTTCACCCATCAGTGAATGAATTTTAACTCGGCTAGCCACAACATGTGAACAAGCTTTTCACATTGTGGCTAGAATCTAATACTTACACACATCAAACTCCGAGGACAAAATTTCTTCATGGGCTCCTGTCCATGAGCTCCTTCACAGAACTACCCAGCTTTTGCAACATCGCTTTTGTCATCTATGTAGCATATTCAATTGGACGATCTTTCCACTTGATCAAATACTAGAAATACTCTTTTCCTCTGGTTCTCTTAAACACCTTCTTGTCTAATATCATCTCTGGCTATAATGGCTGCACTGTAGGTAAATTTTTTACCCAATCAATCTACTCTTTGTTTTCTAGTCTTTCATCTGTGCCACCATCTTCATACCTGTACAAATCTGCAACATTAAATATTGGATATATTCCAATATCAAATGGTAATTGAATTTCATAGGCATTAGCAGAAAATATTCTTAGGATTCTGCATGGTCCTATCTTTTTAAACTTCAGTTTGTTATACTCTCTTTTTGGAAATGTGTTTTTCCTCAAAATAGACAAAACTAAATCACCAACTTCAAATTGAAATTATCTTCTGCTCAAATCTGCTCTGCATTTGTACTTGATACTGCTTTCTTGTAGTTGTTGCTTTACCTACTCATGTATTTCTTGAATTTCTGAAGAAAATTCCTCTCCTTCAGCACTTCTCATTTATGCCTTTCCCAAGTTCCTCAATTCAGATACTCCTCTTCGGTGCATCCCATAAACAATATGGAATGGGCTCTGTCCTATACTTTTGTTTGGTGAATCATTGTATGCATACTCTTCCTGTGGTAAGATATGATCCCACTGCTTAGGATGTTCTCCTACAAGACTTCTCAAAAGATTACCCAAAATTCTGTTCACTACCTCAGTCTGCCCATCAGTCTGAGGATGATAAGCTAAGCTGAAACTCAGATTAGTACCAATCTTCTTCCACAATGTCCTCAAAAAATGACCAACAAACACGGTATCTCTATCAGAAAAAATTCTTTTAGGAAATCCATGTAATCTAACAATTTCTTTGAAAAACAGATTAGCAACATCAGTAGCATCACTGGTTTTATAACATGGAATAAAATGTGCCACCTTTGAAAATCTGTCAACAAAAAAAAAAATTGTATCATTCCCTCTCTGTGTCTTAGGCAGTCCTAAAAAAAAATCCATACTTACCATATCCCAAGGTCTGTCTGGAATAGGCAATGGACTGTACAAACCTACATTTTGGCTTCTTCCCTTAGCATACTGACAAATTTTACAATTCTTCACATACTTTTCCACTTCAGATCTCATCTTTGGCCAATAATAAAAATGACTCAACTACTCATAAGCTTTATCAGTACCAAAATTTCCAGCAAGACCACCACTATGCTTCTCTCTGATGAGATTTTCTCTCATGGAACAATTTGGTATACACAATTGATTTATCTTGAACAACAAACCCTCTTGCAAGAAATAATCTAGCCACTGACTTCTATCTATCAAAACAGGATTCAAACATGCTTCAAATGCTTCCTTGAAATCCAAAATCTATTTTATAGAGTTCCTTAAGAAAATCAAAACCTACCACTTCAATTTGACTTTCTTGGAAAAGAATGTTCTTCCTACTCAAGGCATCAACTACCTTGTTTGCATGGCCACTTATGTGCTTTAAAAAAAAGTTGAAACTTTGAAGATATTCAACCCATTTAGCATGTTTTTGATTTAACTTAGGCTGCTACATAATGTATTGTAAAGCATGATTATCTGAATATAGTACAAATTATTTAGACATTAAATAATATCTCCACTTCTTTAATGATTGTACTATTGCATAAAACTCTTTGTCATAAGAAGAATATTTTCTCCTTGTGTCATTCAACTTCTCACTGAAATATGCTATAGGCCTATATTCTTGACTTAAGACAGCTCCAATAGCTTCTCCACTGGCATCATACTTTACTTGAAATGTTTTAGTAAAATCAGGCAACACTAATACAAGTTTCTTTGTTATTTTCTGTATTAAAAACTGAAAATTATTTTCAGCTTCAGCAGTCCACTTGAATGGCCATTTGTCTTTCTTTATAGTTTAAATGATAGGTGCATTAATCTTGCTAAAATTCCCTATGAATTTTCTGTAAAAACTAGAAAATCCATGGAAAATTCTTACCTCAAAGACACTTTTTAGTGAAGGCCACTCCTCCCAAACTTTCACGACCTTTTAAGGTCCATCTTTTAATCCTAGAAACGAGAAAACACAAAACCAGAATCTTTGACTCTTCTCCCTCCATGAATGAACACTTCTTGATTTATAAATAACTTCTCTTGATGTAATTTCTTCAAGACATATTTAAGATGCCTTAAATGTTCTTCCTTTTGTTTTCTTGTAAATTAGTATGTATCTGAGATATACTATTGCAAATTTACCAATAAATTCTCTTAACACTTCATTCATGAGCCTCGCCATACTTGGGTTGCATTAGTTTAGTCAACGTACCATCCTCCTTACATCACCCATTTGTCTTAAAAGGCATTTTCCATTCATCACCTTCTCTTATCCCTAATCTAATGATACCCACTTTTCAAATCAGGATTTTTGAAAAATATCTCGCTCCCTCGAGGCAGAGGTGCTGCATTTAGTCACAGGCAAGAAATGAATACGATTATGCATGCGCCACTATCAATGGCTAGTTGACAACATTTCCCTTGAACTTTGAATAGACTCCTGAACAAAGTTTTCCTCTATGCCGGTTCAGCAACTTCCTTTGTTTGCTTCAGCAAAACTTTATTAACAACCAAATATTCTCCCTTCTCTGGCACAATTTCTCTTTCTGCTTCAGGCAAATTTGCTGCTTCTTCAGTCTAAGAAACAATTGCATTTCTCCCGACATTGCCCCATGAAATCTTTCTGCGGGCACTAAGTTTCTGTCCCTTGCAATTTATCCCTAACATCTTACTTCTTCCTACCCTTGCCTCCTCTTCCTTTGTAGGAATTTCTTCTGGCACTTTCATCACCATCTGTGTGTGCATGTTGAGGTGAGCTGCTGCTAGCTCCATCCTTTGGTGTTGTAGATATCCCTCTACCACCTTGACTTCCCTTTCCTCGGAAAGTACCTCTCCCTTTGGTAGACTACTTTCTCAGTAGTTTCTCTTCAGCTTTCAAGGCCATTTGATAAGCCTCTTCTACTGTCTTAGGAGACAAAATACTGATTTCATCTTGGATCTCCAATTTGAGACCATTCACATACTTGGAAATCTTCTCTTCTGTGTCCTGGATCTGTCTAGCTCTTATGCTCACTTTGTAGAATTCTTCTGTGTACTCTTTCACAGTCATTAGTCTTTGTCTAAGATTCTGCATTTGTCTAAACAATGTAAGTTGATAATCACTAGGAAAGAATTTACCTTTTAGTTTGGCCACCATTCTGCTCCAACTTTTGATTGGTTGTTTTCCAGCTCTCCTTCTCTCTGCTTGCACTCCATCCCACCAAAGTGCTACATATCCCTTCAGCCTTGTGACTACAAATATGACTCTCTTGTCTTCACCCATATCTTCATAATCAAAGCATTTATTCATCTCATTGATCCAGTCTATCAAATCTTCTAGATTCAATCCTCCTGCAAAAGCTGATACTTCAAGTCTAGGCTTGGATGTAAATCCTAAAACTGTCTTAAAGAATCTCATCTCAGGAGTAAGCTCAACATCTCCTCCTTCTTCTTCTTCAGCTTCAGGTTCACTGACATCTTCAGGATCCCTTGGTTGTCCTACTTCAATTGCTTCCAATCTGGCTTGGATTTGTTGCATAGTCTCCAGTACCTCTGCATTGGCAACTGGCCTACCTCTTCTTCTACCAGCAACACCTCTACCAATTTGGACAGGCATGTTGGATTTCTTCTTTTGACTTTGGGAAGTCTACCCAATCTCTGGTAAATTCTTTGAATTCGACTCTGATACCACTAATGATGGCAATGACGGTGCAGGCATTAAGGAGAGCCTCTCAAATTTTCTCACAATGGTTTCTAACTCCGGAGGAGTCGAATTCAATTCTTCATTTTCATTTTCATTCTCAAATTTGGAAAATTTGATTAATGAAATCACAATAACTTTAAAAATTCACTTAGACTATGTAAGCTCCTTTGAAGATGTTATAAATACTTGATTCCAATTTGAATTAAAATAAAAACCCAACTCAAAGTCCTTTTACGGTTTAAAGCTTTGGTATATGCAAAGAAAGGTAATCTTCATCATATTATAATATTAATATTATACCCTTTTAACAAAATCGAACTTCAGACTTGCAATATTAACCATCGAACCTCAAGCTTGAATGTTTAACCAAATAACTTGATGAACAAGAGTTTAAAAACGTTGGATTTTTAATTTGTCCACGCATCCATTGTCTAACAAACAGCTTTCAAAACTAAACAAATTTCAATTTTAACATAACGATGGTTCATACCTCTTCCAACACTGTTACTCAACTTCAAATCCACGCTTCCAAGTCGCTTCTTCAAACTTAATTTCACCTCTACGTTAAGACTGATTCAAAACATCATTCCGGAAAATAGATGAATTATGCCTCTGTGTTAATTATCATTCCGGAAAATAGATGGATACTGCCTCTACGTTAAGACTAATTCAAAAATTATCATTCCAACAAAAAAAATTGAATTGCTTCATTACAACTCTCTCTACGATGAAGATTGAGATCGACTGCAATTTCATCAATCAACCAACACTATGATATAATTTAGCATAACAAAATTTGATTCCAATCGATGCCATTTAAACAATCGTGGTTCAACACTAATTCATTATTGTTGCAATGAGTCTCAATCAAATGGAATTTGATTCCAGCAAATAGGATCAGTTCAGATTTAGCGCATTCAATAATCAAAATTCATCTAATTTCTGTCTTGAAGCCTTTATACCAGAGCTATATGCATTCAATTGATACAAATCAAGGAAATGTGTATATAATCTAATTCCTTTGTCAAAAAATAAATTGATTCAATCGATTTTACTCAAGGAACATGCTCGATGCTTGTAGAGTTTTATACAGAGATTCAAAATGCTTAATTAAACAAAGAATTGCTCTTTAATAAAGATAGCGAATCTCTTTACTTCCTCTGAGTTTCTATACATAAAACTATTAATTGATTCTAAACATCATATGAAAACCCATAAAATCATGAAGGTGGAATCCTCCGGGGATTTCCAGTATGAAACAATAATGAAGAACTTTGCAATCTTTATTAATTTCAATCCTCACAATAATTCCTCACGGCCAACTCCAAATTTCTCCATTACAAAGATTCTAATTTATAGTTTTATTACAAAACAGAGACCTCCTCAATTTAGGATCAAATTTCCTAAATTGAGACAAAATCCTATTTGCCCAATATCCTCCTAAAATCTATCAACTGCAGCTAGATATGCTCAACAAGCTCACACCTATTCAAACCACTTATCTCTAAATACTCTCCTAATTTATTACAAAAATAATAATATCAATTTGTTTGAGGAATTCAATCCTCTCATTAACATTGACTTTCACCCATCAGTGAATGAATTTTAACTCGGCTAGCCACAACATGTGAACAAGCTTTCACATTGCTGGCTAGAATCTAATGCCCCTGCATCAAAACTCATTTGGCTCATACACGGTCCCATTGTCGGTCCTCAAAACTTTGATTTTCTTCTCGGTTTGATTTTCCACCAAGGCCTTAAAGGTACAGAACCATTTGAATGCTTCGTCCTTCTTCAAAAAATATATCTAGGTCTTGCGGGAGAAGTCATCTGTAAAAGTAATGTAATAGGAACATCCTCCCAGGGATGTCACAGGCAGCATACCAGATAATTCAGAATGTATCAACTGCAAGATATTAGTTGTCTTTGTGACACTTGAGGGGAATGGTCCCCTTGTATGTTTCCCTTCGACACAACCTTGACATATATCTTTTGTTAAAATTTGGATACCAAAGGACAAGTGGTTTCCTAAGGCTTTGATCTTTGGCCTAGGGAAAAGTGTCCCAATGTATTTAACTTTTTCCCTTAAAGTGACTTTATAAGTGGTAAAGTCAAATCTAATTTAAAAGTGACTTTATAAGTGATAAAGTTACTAAGTCTAATTTTAAAGTGACTTTAATAAAGTCAATGTGAAATTAGAAATTGAAAAGTGACTTTGGAAATAAAAGGCTAAGTGGGTCTTTATTAAAGTGGGGTGAATTAAAAAATAGAAAGTGCGATTTAAACGCACATTTAATCTCAGCCCTAGATCTAAAGCTATCTCAACCATTGGATTTAGGGATTCCCCAAAAGTCACTTAGGGTTAGGTTAATGGAGGAAAAGAAGAGAAAAGGTCATTCAGTCTTTCATGAGAAAATTGAGAGAAGAGGAGAAGAGAGCAAAGAGATTTTTGAGCAGTGAGTTGAAGAAGAGCAGAAACTTAGCACACATACCGAGGCAGCGTTCAACAAATCCGTACAACAAGGTTGGCACATAGTTCAAAGCAGATCTGGGCACATTTTTCAGGGCAATTTCCGTATAGCAGCTTTGGCACGCATTCCTAGGCAGTCGTAGAACATTCTGGCACAACTTTCGAGGTGAGGAGTTTGTTGTTTTTGTGGCATAGTTTTCGAGGCAGACCGTACAGTCTGCTGTTGTCCCTATGCATAGAAAACGAGGCAGAATCCGTATAACATTTATTGCTGTCCCTCTGTACACAAATTGAGGAGGCTGTACAATAGCATTTATTGCTTTGTTTCTGGGCACGAAATTCAAGGAAGTCCATACAACATTTATTGCTATTCATGTTTTACTGTTTGCACAATTTCCGAGGCAGTGGTTAAGCATGGAAAACGAGATAAGTTGTATTTGTTTGGTTGCTGGAATTTTTTGTGTATTTCTGTTTCACTGTAAAACCAAATTATTAGAAATACATAAGAGCTCTCCAATTGGTTTTAACTTTTCCCCAAGAGTTGTAGGGGGTTTTTGCAGGGTCATATTGACAAAAAATCAGCATGTCATTTTCTGTGTTTGTGGTTGAAATGATTTCTGAGTTTTATTTCTGCATTTTCGAGCACTTTGAAATTTGCAGAATTTGTGTTTTCAGAAATATTTATTATTTCCAGCTTGTTGAATGTATGTTTATGGGAATGAGCATTTAACTACATGGGAGTAGTAAGGAGAAACTAATAACTGGGGTTGTGTCAAATTTCTACATGGTATCAGAGCTTGGGTGGCTGAAAAGTGCAGTTTGGGACAACAAGTGTAAAATTACAGCAAGCTTATATTTCACACAGAAAACTGAACCTTTACCACAAGATTGAAATTTTCAGTTTGTTAGGACAACAAGCATGTTTTTGGGCTTGAGGGTGGAGGATAGGTTGGATGGGCATAACAACTATAGTACATGGAGGGAGAGAGTCCAGAGCATATTTGAGGAGGGCAGGAGTTTGGGGCATCATGGTTCACACTGCACAACGCCCAGTAGCAGTGCCTGCTGACCTTGTTTAGTTGGCATATTTTAATAAGAAGAATGCCAAGGGAAAGTGACTGATTCTGGATGGTATTAAAGATCATGTCATTCCTCATGTGAGAGGAAAGGCACTTGCACATGAGATGTGGACAACCTTGACCAATCTCTACCAGAGTATTAATGAAAACAGAAAAATGGTCCCAAAGGAGAAGCTTAAGTCCATTAAGATGGCTAAGACTGATGGTGTTACTGCATACCTCACAAAGATCACTAATGTGAGAGATGAGTTGGGAGCTGTTGGAGAGGCCATTCCACCCACTAAGTTGGCGCAGATTACATTGAATGGTCTTCCCAAGACATGGGAGAGTTTTGTGGATGGGATTGTTGCATGGGAGACCCTTCCCACTTGGGAGAGGTTGTAGGATGATTTTATTCAGAATGAATTCAGAAAGAACCATCTTGGGGAAGGCAAACCAGTTGAGGAGGATGACAATGTAGCATTGTTAGCAAGGGGCAAGAAGGGCAAGGGAAAGAAGTAAGCTTCCACAAGCAGTGGTGGGGGCAAAGCCAAAGGTAAAGGTAAGCAGCAGGTGAACAAGGAGAAGGACTATTCCAAAGTGAAGTGTTGGAATTGTCAGAAGTTGGGACACTATGCAGTTGTGTGTCCGGAGGAGAAGAAGAAGAAGGGAAAGGACAAGGCCATGGCAGCATCAACAGAGATAGAGAACTTCTCGGAGAGCTTTGACCGGGAGTTTGGGTTCATTTTTTGTGAGTCCACTAGTGCAGGATCACCTGCCACGGAGGTTGAGAGGGAGTGTGCACTTCCCTCCACTAGCGAAGCATCTTCAGGTATTTGGTATGTTGACAGTGGGGCTTCACATCATATGACAAGAGTCCGTGAGTACTTAGAGCTTTCAGAGAGTGACACTGATATAAAGGTAGTACTCGGAGACAACAACATTGTTAGAGCAGTCGATGTGGGAACATTGACATTTGATAGGAAACCCAAACCTCCCTTGAAAGTGTTGGATGTTCTATATGTGCCAGGGATGAAGAAGAACCTTATATCTGTCTCAACATTGGAGGACAGAGGGTATGAGGTATTGTTCAAGAGAGGACAGATGCTTATATATCATAGGGGCGCTCTAGCTAATTCAGTTAGAGTGATTGGTGTACCCCATGCCAAGGTGTACAAGTTTTCATTTCAACCCCTTATGGCTTGAGCAGTAGTACCGGCAGCAGAGCTAGCAGTTCAGAGCTGTGCGAGATTTGGCACCGCAGGATGGGGCACATGTATCATGGGGCCTTGAGGACATTGCGGGAGATCACTACAGGTGTGCCAGATTTTAGTTTTGATCACATTGATACATGCAGAGGATGTGCTATGGGAAATTTTGCCAAATCCCCTTTTCCCAGCAGTGACAATAGATCGACTGGGATTCTTGATTTGATTCATACTGATGTGAGTAGTCAGATGTCTCATGTTTCCTTGAGTGAATATGAGTACTATGTTTTATTCATTGATGATCACTCTAGGAAGACCTAGATTTATTTCTTGAAGACCAAGAGTGAGGTCTTCAAGCGGTTTCAGGAGTTCAGAGCTCTTGTGGAGACTCAGACAGGTCGGAAGGTCAAGTCCCTCAGGTCAGACAATGCAGGGGAGTATACCGTTGGTGAGTTTGTTGATTATTGTGCGGAGGTAGGCATCAGGAGGGAGTTCACAGTTCCTTACAACCCTCGACATAACGAGGTTGCAGAGAGGAAGAACAGATCCATTGTTGGGGCTGCCAAAGCTATGCTACATGATCAAGGGTTAACATTGTTTTTGTGGGCAGAGGCTTGCAACACTGCTGTGTATTTGCAGAACATGAGTCCACATCGTGCCTTGGGGCATGTGACTCTGGAGGAGGCTTTTTCTGGGAAGAAGCCTGATGTTGATCATTTTTGTATCTTTGGGTGTATTGCATACTCCTACGTACCCAAGGAGAAGAGGACCAAGCTAGAGCCCACTACAGAGAAGGGCATCTTTGTGGGCTACAATGAGACCTCGAAAGCCTTTTGGATTTATATTCCTTCACAGAGGAGAGTTGTTGTCAGGCAGGATGTGAAGTTCGAGGAGGACAGGGCTTTCAGGAGGTCACGGGTGTTAGAGTATCTGGATTCACCAGACCCTCGGGAGGAGCTGAGTTAGTCACAGGGATCTAGTGGGCAGGGATCAGAGGTACATCGATTATAGTGTTAGGTCCATCAGTGAGCAGTGGCTTGCAGAGTCAAAGGGGTGGTGCTTTGGGTAGCATGCAAAGCAGTCCGCAGAGCAGTTCCCTAGGTAGTCCACTGATGGACAGTTCACATGGTACTTCAGCATCTATAGGTACAGGTTCAAGCAAGAGGATAACAGACAAACATTCAGGAGTTCAGGCTTCTGATGAGGATGAGGATTCTCCCTCTTCGGTGGGAGAAGTGTGCTCAGGGAAGAGGAAGCCCAAGTGGCTTCAGGACACCTCGAGAGAGGTCACATCTGTTGCTGGGCCGAAGAGACAGGTCAGAGAGAGCAGACCACCTGAGCGGTTTCGTAGCTATATGGAAATGGTTGCTAGCATCGTTGACTCTGAGCCTTCTAGCTATGAGGAGGCAGCTAGCCAGCATGTCTAGAGAGAGGCCATGCAGGAGCAATATTCTTCTATCATGAAGAATGATGTTTGGGAGGTGGCGCTGAGGCCTGAGGGCAAATCCGTGGTTACTTGCAGATGGCTTTACAAGATAAACCCTGCTGCAGATGGCAGCATCGAGAAGTTCAAGGCTAGATTTGTGGCTAGAGAGTTCTCCCAAGTAGAGGGAGTTGATTATGAGGAGATCTTCGCTCTTGTGGCTCGATATACTTTCATTCGATTATATCGATAGCATCAGAGATGGGTTGGAAGATCCACCAGATGGATTTGAAGACCGCATTTCTCAATGGCTTCATACAGGAGGAGGTGTACATTGAGCAACTGCAGGGCTTTGAGGTGCATGGGAAGGAGTCCCATGTATGCAGATTGAAGAAGGCACTTTATGGCCTGAAGAAAGCTCCTAGAGCTTGGTACCCCAGGATTGATACGTACTTGCAGGAGATGGGTTTCACAAAGAGTGATGCAGATCCGAACCTATACTTTATTGTGATAGGTAAGGAGCCTCTCATTCTGGTGTTGTATGTGGATGACTTTGTCATTACAGGTGCAGAGAGACTCATAGAGGGCTGCAAGAGAGATCTTGCTTCGGAGTTTGAGATGAAGGACATTGGCTTGATGCATTACTTTTTGGGTTTGGAGGTGTGGCAGGAGGAGGGGCATTTCTTCTTGGGACAGGGGAAACATATTGTTGACATCCTTAACAGATTTCACATGGAGGATTGCAAACCCATGTTGACACCTATGATCACTAACTGGAAGAAGCTTCACACTTCTGATTCCGAGTTGGTGGATCCCACATTGTATAGATAGATGATTGGTTCCTTGATGTATCTGGTCAACACTCGACCAGATATATGTTTTGCAGTCAACACGATGAGCCAGTGCATGTGTGAGCCCAGGAGAGTGCACTGGGTTGCTGGAAAACACATTTTGCGATACTTTCAGGGGATAATGGATTATGGTCTGGATTATAGACAGGGAGATGGAGTGATATTGACAGGGTACACTGATTCTGATTGGGCACGTTGTGCTTCTGATAGGAAGAACACTTCAGGGTGTTGTTTTGGGTTGGGTTCGGCAATTGTGTCGTGGTTTAGCCGAAAGCAGTAGTTAGTAGCATTGAGTTCAGCGGAAGCAGAGTAAGCTAGTTGTGAGGCCATATGGCTTCGCAAGATCTTGTTTGGCTTATTTGGTCAACCGTTGAGACCTTTAGTGATTTACTTTGATAATCAGAGTTGCATTAAACTCATAGAGAATCTAGTATTTCATGATTGGTCAAATCATATCGGGATCAAATATCATCTCATTAGAGACTATGTTCAGAAGGGAGTTGTGAAGCTTGAGTATATTCCCACAGATGAGCAGGTAGCTGACATCTTCACCAAAGCCTTACCACGGGGCAAGCATGTCTACTTTAGAGACAAGATGGGTGTGGTGAGGAACACTTTCCTCGGTAAGAGGGAGTGTTAAAATTTGGGTACCAGAGGACAAGTGATTTCCTAAGGCTTTGATCTTTGGCCTAGGGAAAAGTGTCCAAATGTATTTAACTTTTTCTCCTAAAGTGACTTTATAAGTAGTAAAGTCAAATCTAATTTAAAAGTGACTTTATAAGTGATAAAGTTACTAAGTATAATTTTAAAGTGACTTTAATAAAGTCAATGTGAAATTAGAAAGTGAAAAGTGACTTTGGAAATAAAAAGCTAAGTGGGTCTTTATTAAAGGGGTGAATTAAAAAATAGAAAGTGAGATTTAAATGCACATTTAATCTCAACCCTAAATCTAAAGCTATCTCAGCGATTGGATTTAGGGATTCCCCAAAAGTCACTTAGGGTTAGGTTAAAGTAGGAAAAGAAGAAAAAAGGTCATTCAGTCTTTCATGAGCAGATTGAGAGAAGAGGAGAAGAGGAGAAAAGAGCAAGGAAATTTTTAGAGTAGTGAGTTGAAGGAGAGCAGAACCTTGGCACACATACCAAGGTAGTATTCAACAAATCCGTACAACAAGGTTAGCACATAGTTCAAAGCAGATTTGGGCACATTTTTCAAGGCAATTTTCATACAACAACTTTGGCACGCATTCCTAGGCAGCCATACAACATTCTAGCACAAATTTTGAGGTGAGGAGTTTGCTATTTTTGTGGCATAGTTTTTGAGGCAGATCGTACAATTTGTTGTTGTCCATGTGCACAGAAAACGAGGCAGAATCTGTATAGCATTTCTTGTTGTCCCTTTGCACGCAAATCAAGGAGTCCGTTCAACAACATTTATTGCTGTGTTTTTGGGAACGAAATTCAAGGAAGTCCATACAACATTTATTACTGTTACTGTTGTACTGTTTGCACAATTTCCGAGGCAGTGGTTAAGCACGGAAAACAAGATAAGTTGTATTTGTTTTGTTGCTAAAATTTTTTGTGTATTTCTGTTTCACTCTAAAAGCAAATTGTTAGAAATGAAGAAGAGGTCTTGAACTGGTTTTCCCCAAGTGTTGTAGGGGGTTTTTCCAGGGTCATATTGACCAAAAATCAGTGTGTCATTTTTTGTGTGTGTTGCTGAAATAATTTCTGAGTTTTCTTTCTTCATTTTCTAGCACTTTGAAATTTCCAGAATTTGTGTTTTCAGAAATATTTATTATTTCTAGCTGGTTGAATGTATGTTTATGGATATGGGCATTTAACTATAAGGGAGTAATAAGGAGAATCTGATAACCAGGGTTGGGTCAAAAGGATCAATGGGATCCATAGGTCCTTCAACATCGGACATCAAGTCATCCTTCGACTCTTCCAACTTCCCTACTTCTTCATCTTCTTTGTCTTCCTTGGAGCTAGGAAGATTTCTTACTTTCTTGAGGGCAGTATTTTCATCGAAGGTGACATTGTGGCATATCTCCACTTCTCTTTGACCAGGAAGATAGATTCTATATGCCTTCGAAGTTTCACTGTAGCCCACAAACATTCCCTTCTTTCCAGAAGCATCCAACTTGCTTCTCTTTTCTTTCGGCACATGAAAGTAACAGGACAACCAAAAACTCTAAAATGAGAAACATCACTTCTTACCAGAGAAGACTTCTTCGGGATTTTTGGAGTCTAGAGCGGAATGCGAGCATCTATTTTGAGCATACACAACAGTGTTTGTAGCTTCTCCCCATAGAAACTTCGGAAGACCTTGGTCACATAGCATGGTGCGGGCAACTTCTACAATGGTCCTGTACTTTTTTTCAACAACACCATTTTGCTTGGGAGTGTATGCAATTGTGGTCTCCCTCTTAATGCCAGCTTCTCTACAAAAGTCGTTAAACTCATTTGACTCATACTCGGTCCCATTGTCGGTCCTCAAAACTTTGATTTTCTTGTCGGTTTGATTTTCCACTAAGGCCTTGAAGGTACAAAACCGTTTGAATGCTTCGTCCTTCTTCTTCAAAATATATATCCAGGTCTTGCGAGAGAAGTCATTTGTAAAAGTAATGTAATAGGAACATCCTCCCAAGGATGTCACAGGCAGCACACCAGATAAGTCGGAATGTATCAATTGCAAGATATCAGTTGTCTTTGTGATACTTGAGGGGAATGGTCCCCTTGTATGCTTCCCTTCGGTACAATCCTAACATATACCTTCATGATCATCTCTCAATTAGGGCATCCCTATCACCACCTTTCTTGCTTTGAGAAGGGCTTTGTAACGAATGTGTGCAAACCTCCGGTGCCATTACTTTGTTTGAAAAGTTGTATCACATGTCATAGCCCCCAATGGACTTCCTCCAACTTGGTTGAGTGTATCAAATCTAAAACCAATAGAAATAGCTTCCTTGAAGTTCTTCTTCCAGATAAGTACCTTCCCATCAATGAATGCCACCTTGAACCCTTTGTCTACCATTGCTGAAATGGACACAAGATTCTTCTTCAAATTAGGTACATACAACACATCTTGTAATCAGATGACTTGACCTTGAGATAAATGGAGGTTCACAGTCCCTGCCCCTTTCACGGGATAGGTGGCATTATCTCCAAGGATAATTTCCAGATTAGTATCCTTCTCAACCAAATTAGAAAGGGATTCTTTATAACCAGTGAGGTGCCTTGAAGCACCACTATCAATTAACCAGACATCCAGGGTGTCGGGTGGAGATGCAGCAGAGAGGGCAGATAAAAGAATAAAATCTTTTCTTTTATTATCAACAACATTAGACTCATCATACCTGAAATTTCTTAACCTCTTGAAACGTTGCCCATTTCCATTACAATCAGAGGGAGCCTTCCTTTTTCCTGGGAACCTGTTGTTCCTGCCATTCCTTCTCGAATTGTTGTCATAATCCCTGGGAGAGTCCCTTCTATTAGGGCAACTCTCTTGCATAGTGATTGGTCTTGTTACAAATGTAACATCTTCCCTTCCTTCCTTTAGGCCTCGCTCTACCATGGTTTTGATTTCTTGGGCCACCATGGTTCTTCTTCTTTGCATGAGCGGCAAAGGCAGTAGGGTCACTTCCATTAGCATTAGAGGCATACTCCATCATTCTTGTTTCCTCTTGAGTGCATCTTGTCAATATTTCATCAAAATCAGGAATCACATTATTATTGAGAATAGTGTTATTGAATACATGCCAATCACGGGGGAGACCTCCAAGTGCAATAAGAACCATCTCTCGATCAGATATTGGTTCCGCAATAGCTAGGAGGTTATTCCTGATTTCAGTGAGCCTCATAAAATGGGATTGAATAGATTCATCCTTACCCTTCTTCATAGTCTTCAATTGATTCTTGAAGAAGAGGATTTGATTAGCATTTCTAGCTCTGAACATGCTTAGCAGCTTATCATACATCTCCTTAGATGTCTTCAGCTCAGAAATGTAAGCGACCAAGTACTTATGAATAGAATTCCGAATAATCATCTTTGCTTTGATTTCCCCTTTTCTATACTTCGTCTTCGTGGCATCCGCTGCATTTGATGGAGGCTCTTGAATATTCCCTAGCACATAGTCCATAACATCTTGATCTTCTAGCGCCAAATCCAAGGACATCTTCCATGCATGATAATTAGACTTATCAGTCAATTTATCATCAACCTTGAAACCCATGTAGGCTGAGGAGGCCATTTGTCCTTGATAGGATTACTTCCTTCAGAGATAGCTTCTAACACCAACTTGGACTCTTGGACTTTGTTTTCACCTCAATTCTGGTACCATGTTAAATTTAGATAACCATGGTGTTCTATGTTTGTTGCACTTTTACTTCTATCTTTCTTAGGCCCAATATAAAATAGCAATCACATAAACTTGAAAGTAAAATGCTGATAGAACACAATAATAGATCAATGGAAGACAAGCCAAATATAGATCAAATTTACAATTCCTTTTGTCCAGCAAAGATATGAGATATTGTGGCGTTACGACGGTCAGCAAGATGCTTCAACCAACAAAGTCTTTCTCGGTCAGCCAACACTTTCATGTGTCACACCCACAACCCTCAAAGACAGGTCATCACAAGTCAATGCAAGTCAAACTAGGGGCAACGCAGAAAAGTCAATGTAGGCAGCTTCAAAAAAGTCAATGCAACAAACTAGGGCTTTGGTCAAATAGCTTGGAATTCCTCGATTTTAGTGCCCAGCTGTCCGGCCTCCTAAAATAGCAATTTCTGCAGAAGATTGTAGGAATTTACAGGGGAAGTTCCTTAGATCAAGAACCAAAGGTCGCCGCTCACAAACAGATCACAAATCAGTACACCAGTATACTCACGTGGTTAAAACCCTCAAAGAGGGAAACAATTGACGGCTTGAGCCAATGCGGCCACTTCAGGAAATTTATTAATATAAAAAGAAAAGTTACATATGTTTTTCTCATAAACGATTACCGGACAAATGACCCTCCATGCTCTTTAAATAGAGATCATGGACCAATCAGGTGTTAAGCCACGGATCAAGTGTCGTTAATACCGAGGTGAGAGATAATTGTTAGATCACTACAAATTGTGATCGTCGGATTATAAGTTACAAATGTACATGGTAAAGAAACACACTTTACCTAACTCTACACTAGACTAGGTTATTCTTAACTATTTCCTATGTGTCGAAATATCCGAACACCCCCTCTTAAGAACAACTTGGGATAGGATTGAAGGATTTAGAAAGGTGACACAAAAGGAGCCTATTTCCTATGTGTCGAAATATCCTAACATCCCTTCTTAAGAAAAAATTGGGATAGGATTGAAGGATTTACAAAGGTGACACAATAGGAGAAGGAAGGAGGCATTAGAGCCTATCCCCCCTTAATGACAACTTTCCTGAACTCCAAGCATGGATCGAAGTTTGGTAAACTTTGCTTCTGTGAGAGCCTTTGTAAAGATATTGACAACTTGATCATTGGTTGGATAGTATTGCATTTCAAGAACATGATCATGAATGAGCTTTCCGATGAAGTGTATGTGGAGTTCAATGTGTTTCATACACTGATGCTGAACTAGATCTTTACATCGCTGAATGACACTCTGATTATCATGCCAAAGTGTAGTTGGATGCTGCTGATGAAGACCAAATTTAGACAAAATCTGATGAAGCCACATGGCTTCCTTGCTGGCTTCAACTGCACCACGATAGTCTGCTTCTGCTGAAGAAAGAGAGATGGCACTTTGTTTCTTACAAGACCAAGTAATAGGTCCTGAACCAAGAGTGAATACATATCCTGCAGTAGACTTTCGATCATGAGGGTCACCAGCGCAATCAGAATCAGTGAAACCAATCAACAATGGAGATGCTCTTGCACTATAATGAATCTCGAAATGAACTGTACCTCGAATATATCGAAGTATTCTTTTAGCTACTTTTCAGTGACTTTCATGAGGTTGGTGCATAAACCAAGCGACAAGACCAATGGCAAAGGAAAGGTCAGGACGGGTATGGGTTAGATACAGAAGTTTACCAACAAGTTGACAATATAAGGTAGCATCAACTTCAGGGGTAGTACAAGTGACTGAAAGCTCGACTCCAAACTGAAAGGGAGAAGGGGCTGGCTTATAGTCTTCCATGTGAAAGTGGTGTAGAAGATCACAGGCATACTTGGACTGAGAGAGGGTAATGCTTTCCTTGGATTGCAAGACTTGAAGACCGAGGAAATAATGCAAGTGCCCTAAGTCTGTCATTTCAAACTTATTTTTGAGGCTAGACTTCACATGGTTTATGTGGTTTGGATCACTATCAGTAAGGATAAGATCATCAACATAAAGAACAAGGATGGTGAATTACTTACCCACTTTCTGGGTGTAGACAGTGTTGTCAGAATGACACCTGGAAAAGCCATTATCTAATAGAAATCTATCCATTTTGGCATACCAAGCCCGGGGAGCTTGTTTGAGACCATAGAGAGAATTCCTAAGGCGACAAACAAGGCTAGAGTCATTTTGGATAAAGCCAGGGGGTTGTTCCATGTATATTTCTTCATGTAAATCTCCATGTAAGAAGGCAGATTTAACATCCATTTGATGGACTTCCCATTTAAAGGAGGCAGCAAGGGAAAGAACATGGCAGATAGAATTCATTTTGGCAACAGGGGAGAAGGTTTCAGTATAGTCAATGCCTTCAACTTGTGAATATTTTTTAGCGACAAGACGAGTTTTATGTCTATCCACTTTTCCATCTGGTCCAAACTTTGTTTTGTAAACCCATCTGCATCTGACAAGTTTTCTTCCTTTTGGAAGAGGAACAAGATCCCAAGTATGATCTGCCAATAAGGAACAATATTCTTCATTCATAGCTTCATCCCAATCTGGATTACCGGAGGCTTATTTAAAGGTTTCTGGATCAAGTTTTTCTAGAACTTGAGCCAATATGGAAGAAGCTCTTTCGAATTGAGAATGTGTACGTCGTCGATCGGCAGGGTCACCTGCAAGAGAACCTGCTGCATCCCAAGTAGAGCGGACCCATCTTGGAAGCGGTGGAGTATAAGGAACAATTTCAAGAGGTGGAGGAGGATTCTCATCCTTGCTGTCATCATCTGAACTAGAAGGAATGCTATTAAAAATAGAAGAGGGAGAGAGAGGTGGCACATATGCCGAATTAGGCTCGCAGGCCAAAGGTGGCACACCCGCCGAACTAGGCTCGCAGGCCGATATATTGTCATCAAACTTTACATCTCTTCTAATGATTATATTTTTGAATTTTGGTTGAAGAAGTCTATATCCTTTGACATCTTCAGAATATCCAACAAAAATGCATTTTTCACTCTTAGGTTCTAAGGCTTTCTGTTTGGCATCTGGAATATGGGCCCAAGCATCACTTCCAAAAACACGAAAGTGACTTACATCTGGTTTGATTGAGCTCCAAGCTTCTTCTGGAGTTATATTCTTTAAAACCTTAGTAGGAGTGCGATTTACTATGTAATTTGCACAGTTAATGGCTTCTGCCCAAAAATTGAGACCAAGTCCTTTAGATTGAAGCATACAATTAGCGATTTCTTTTAAGGTGCGATTCTTCCGTTCAGCTACACCATTTTGTTGTGGAGTATATGGAACAGTACGTTGCAATTGAATGCCATGCTCAGTGGAGAATTTGATAAATTTGTTGTTAACATATTCTCCTCCATTGTCTCATCTTAACTTAAGAATTTGATGTGCAAATTGTTTCTCAACAAAGGCCTTAAAGGCCAAGAACATGTTAAAAACTTCACTCTTGATTTTTAATAAGTATACGCAAGTGCGTCTGGAAAAATCATCAATGAAAGTTAAGAAGTTCTTGCAACTAGAGAAAGAAACAACAGGAAGTGAACCACATAAATCACTGTGCACAAGCTACAAAGGGGCTGAAGCGTGCCAAGAGGCACGTTTGTCAAAACTATCCCAATGATGTTTTCCAAGTACACATCCGGAGCAAACACCATCTCGGCAAGATACCATAGGAAGACCCGTCACCATATTTTCCTTACATAGAGTTTGAAGAGAGCGATAGTTTAAGTGACCAAATCGCTCATGCCAAAGTTTGCTCACTTCATCATTATGAGCAACAAAAACGGAGGGAAGACATGATGATCCAAAGCTGTCAAACTTATACAACCTTGTGGAATCATCAGCAATGCCAGTAGCTAAAATATGTTTAGGATCTATGAGGTGCTTGATTACAACATCATGAGGTGAGAATTCTACTATTTTCCCTTCACCTAAATGAGTTATTTGATAAATAGAGAGAAGGTTGCATGACAAGGTAGGAACACATAGTACATCATTAAACTGACTATTATCGAGATGAATGGTTCCAGATCCTACAACACTAAGAGATCTATCATCACCAACATAAATATGTTTGGTGTTACAATCATTTAAAGAAGAAAACATGGCTTTATTTTTGGCCATGTGATAAGAAGCTCCAGAATCAATAAGCCACAAAATCCAAAAAAACAAACAGAGTAAACCGAAATAAGCAGAACTATTAACAAATATAAAGCCAAAACTATTAGCAAATAAATAAAACCCAAAAAAAATAAATAAACAGAGTAAACCGAAATAAGCAGAACTATTAACAAATATAACTGCAAAACAGATGCTTTATATTTCCAGATCTAAACTGTCATAACTAAGGCAGCCGTAAACCTTTTTGCATGAAACGAAAGACGTTCCTCACTATAACAGACGCTCCTGACACAATAGTGCAGTTCTCCAAGCCCAAAAATGTTTAGAAATAGTAGATCTACAAAATGGAATTTGCATGCAGTCAAACCGGCTTTTGATTTTGATCAACAACGGATGTGGTCCTCAAAATAGCTTTGATACCATGTAGGAATTTACAGGGTAAGTTCCTTAGATCAAGAACCAAAGGTCACCACTCACAAACAGATCACAAATCAGTACACTAGTATAATCACGTGGTTAAAACCCTCAAAGAGGGAAACAATCCACGTCCTGAGCCAACGCGGCCACTTCAGGCAATTTATTAATATAAAAAGAAAAGTTACATATGTTTTTCTCATTAACGGCTGCCGGACAAATGACCCTCCATGCTCTTTAAATAGAGATCATAGACCAATCGGGTGTTAAGCCACAGATCAACTGTCGTTAATACCGAGGTGAGAGATAACCGTCGGATCACTACAAATCATGACCATTGGATTATAAGTTACAAATGTACATGGTAAAGAAACACACTTTATCTAACTCTACACTAGACTAAGTTATTTTTAACTATTTCCTATGTGTCGGAATATCCTAACAAAGATTGAGGTAAAACGACCAAGGGTTGACCATGATCAATGCTGCAGCAGAAAAGCCGTAAATAGATCAGCGCAAAAAATAGAAAGCCCTAAACAGATCCACGTAGAAAACAACAACTTTGCTCCACACGTGTGAGGGAAAAAGGCCTCCAAAGGCTTTCGAACCAATCAGATCACAATGAGAGAATGTGTGATGATATGATGAGGAAATGACCTCCAAGTCTCTTCAATTTATATTTATTAATGAGGGTGTGTGACACATCTCTTAGGCATGTGGGATAAATCTGGCTGACCTTGCACATGTGGAAAATAAATTCAAAATCAATGTTCTGCTCATTTGATCAAGATGATCTTTAGATCAATCTTGCACCTCTTCGAAAGAGGAATCCCACAAAAATGTGACCATCGTCATATGAGCAGTGCAACTTGGAGTTTGGACCTAGTTGCCAAAAATTAACAGTTTTATTATTATGCAGCAGTGAAATATAAGTACAATCTGGATGCTTGAAATTTGGCATTCCTACAGAGAAAAATACTGGCAAAAATCTATTGAGTAATTTTCCTCACCTCGCAGGCAATCCGACATTGAAGACTGGCCTTTGAAAACCTTATACGTCTTGCCATGCGTCATCCTCTCTGTGCGACTTGGATCTCACACCGAGTTGCCTCTTCTGCTTGCCACTGACTCTGAAAACGTTTCTCTCGGCCTCTGCAAAATTCTTCTGCTATCTGAAATCTGAAACGACTTCCCAAATCTGCAACTCGAACTGCCTACTAGAGGCTTCTGCGCAGTTCCTGCATCATCCTCTATCTGGCTATCTCTGCCTCTTTGCAATGTACTCGTTGGATCTGGAAAACTTCCTCTGGCTCACTGTCCCTGCTCTTCATTGTCCCTGCCTCTCACTGTCTCTGCTTTGATCTGTGGCTCTCTAACAACTATCTTTGCCCTTTGGAAATCAATCTACCTGTAACAAATATAATTTGGATAAAATAGAATAAATAGAATAAATATAATTACTAACTAATCAAATAGTGTTTATGTGAAGTAGTTATTAGTTAGTTGAAAAGGCATGTTTAAAAGACATGCCCATTCGTGAAAAGGCACCTACATAGGTATAAAAGCAGGGCCTCATTGTAACTTTCAATCATCTTATCTTATCATATTTTATTAATAAATTATTATTATAAATACTTCTTGCATATTTTTGCTATTAAGTCAACAAGCGTACAAGTTTTGTTGCTACAGTGGTATCAGAGCCATATCGAAGCTATCAGAGCCATATTGAAGCTAACAAAGCCATATCGAAGCCAAGTTGAAGCCATGTCGCACAACATCATCTTACAAGCTTATGAACGTAGTATACAAGCCCAGGAACATTGTCTACCATACAATGTGCCGTTATGTGAAGATCCTAAAGAAAGTGAAAAAATTAATAAAATTCTAGAAAAGCTTCAGCAATTAGAGAATTCATGTGCAGAAGTCACAACACGTTTAAAATTTTTTTTTGCACGATTTAAAAAAATTTCTGCACGTTTTAAAAAAATTTCTGCAATAATCCATAATTATGAAGATGCGAAAATGGTTGATTCTAATAATGGTGATAAAAGGGAAAATGAAGTTACTGATGATAAGAAAGTGCTGAAGAAAATCCTGAAGCAAGGAGAAGGTTATGAACGACCTAATAATGAGAGGGCAGTTAGTTATGCCAAAGGAAAATCAAGTAGAACATCCATGGAAAATTCAAGCAAATATATTCCCCCACCAATGCGTAATAAAGGAAAACAACCAGCTAATATTGAAGGAAAAAAGGAAGAGAAATGTTGGAAATGTGGAGACAAATATTCCGCAGGACATAAATGTGCCTTTTATACAAGAAATATCATTGCCAGCAACAGTTAAAAAAACAGAAAAAAATGATGCTGAAAATAATGATGGAGAAACATCAGTAGGAGAGGGCAAAGATGTTCAGGAATTGAGAGAAATGCTGATGATGGGTATAGATCAGGAACAAGGGTGTGCTGCATCATCCAGTGGTTTTGTTAATGACGCTGTTTGCATTCAGAAACTTCATGATGATAGAAACCGTGGGCATACCGGAGTAGCATTTGAGAAAAAGGACTTCGAAATTTCTGTTGGGGAAGAAGAAGCTACAACCCGTTTTAAGAAAGGTTATGAAGAAATCCATATTAAAGAAGAAATTGATGAATCTGGTTTGGTCTCCAAGAGGCTTTTTCGAGAAAGATGTGAGGCCGAATTTCTGTGGGAATCTGAGATGATCAAAATAAAGGCAGCTGAGTTAAAAGCTAGGGAGGTCAGGGTGAACACTCATCTTCTATATCAGCAAACAAAGTTTAACCTTCTTCGAGAGGAGAGTGAAGGCTATGCAAAATTGGTGACACTCTTATGTCAATGTGGCTCTGGTGGTTGACACATAGAATTGCATCTGCGGTGATCAGCGCAATTAAGTCATTAATTGGCCACTTTGATTTGGACCCAAACCGTGTTTTTGACATTGTTTTGGAACGTTTTGAGCTGCAGCCTGAAAATGATGCTTTTCTTGAACTATTACCTATCTTCCCAAAGTCTCATGCTGCACATATTCTTGGATTTAAATTCCAGTACTACCAGCGTCAAGGTGTAAATGAGCCTGTACCTAATGGACTGTACAGACTTACAACAGAAGTTGGTGGTGAATGTTCCACAAAACTTATTACAAATCAGAAACTAGGTCTGCTGAAAGGATTTCTTGCTGTTGATGATTGGTTGCATGCACATTTGCTATTGGAATGTCTTTCTCCTCTTAATCTAGTTGTACATAAACCAATTTGTGATGGGTTGTTCCGAGTTATAGAAAGGACAATTTCTTCAAGCTATGCGATCGTGAGGCCATCACTTTTAGTAAATCTTGTTTCTTCTAATTGATTTGTTGATAAAGCCACAATTGGTGATAGTATGGTAAAATATACGGGTCAAGGATCTTCTTTTATTGAATTGCCTAGAGAACTTTTCCAGATGCTGGCTTCTGTTGGTCCATATCTTTATCGGGATGCTCTTCTCCTACAAAAGGTTTGCAGAGTCTTAAGGGGTTACTATTCATCTGTCTTGGCACTTGTGGCATCTTCTGAAAGTTCAAGCTCTCAAGATTTAGGGATAGGTGATTGTAGAGATCGTAGACTTCGGTTAAAGGAAGCTCGGTTAAATGTTGAGGAGGCACTTGGAACATGTTTGCTTCCATCTTTACAATTATTACCTGCAAATCCAGTTGTAGGACAAGAGATATGGGAAATAATGTGTTTTCTCCCATACGAGGCACGCTATCGGTTATATGGGGAATGGGAGAAAGATGATGAGCT
This sequence comes from Pinus albicaulis, assembly GCA_034641835.2. Lineage (NCBI taxonomy): Eukaryota > Viridiplantae > Streptophyta > Pinopsida > Pinales > Pinaceae > Pinus > Pinus albicaulis. The sequence goes on from CM076573.1 coordinate 280,288,710, forward strand.
CATTTCTGTTGTCTTAGCAGCTCGCTTGAATGCCAAGTTAGATACTAGGAGGATCCTGAAACGTCTTGCAAAGGAGAACTTAAAGCAACTTGGTCGTATGGTAGCGAAAATAGCTCATGCCAACCCAATGACTGTATTGAGTACCATAGTCCATCAGATTGAGGCTTATAAGGATATGATTACTCCTGTTGTGGATGCCTTTAAGTATTTGACACAACTTGAATATGATGTACTAGAATATGTTGTAATAGAGCGCCTTGCTCAAGGAGGGCGTGAAAAACTTAAAGAAGAGGTCCGCCTAGAAATGATAAAATTTCTCGGAAGTGAGTGCATGATACGATGCTCTGGAGATACACTTAAACTCGTAGTGGGACATCTTATCCAAGTTTTGTGAATTTCCCTTGGAGATCCGTTTCATGAAATTAAAAAGGGTGCATCTAGGGCTATTATTATGCTTACAGAGCTTGCAGGCAAGGAGTTCGGTGAAATATCAGAGAAACTTTTGAGGCTCTTCTACCTAATATTGGCCATGCACATTCCAAGGTAAGGATAGCTACACTTGAGGCTATCAATTCTGTTGTTTTATGTGGATTGCCGGCTGGCATTGTTGGAGATGTATTGGTTCCTGCTGTAAGGGTACTAGGGTACATGCATGCAAAGATGGCAGATAAAGATTTTGTAAGCATATCTGTAGACAGCGACAATTTTAGTGCAGACAGAGACGGACTCACTGGAAATGACCAGATGAGAGGGGACGCGACATATCATTTTTAATCGAACTCTATTGAACTTAAGCTACCTCCACCAATTAAAGAATTGCTTCCTTGCCTAACTCCAATTTTGAAAAACAGACTTGAAAAAGTACAGGAAATGTTAATTTCAGCTTATGTTCTATGCCATTTCAGATTAGGGCACAATACTGAAGAAGATAGAACATACTAATTGATCGATAGAAGACAAGCCAAAACAGAGGTAAGAAATGGTGGCGTTACGGCGACCAGCAGGATGCTTCTACCAGCAAAGTCTCCAATAGGTCATTCAGCCAAGCGTGTCACACATAACCCGAGAACAACCCAAACAAAGAATATGCAGCTCCAACGCCATCAAGAGAGAGAGAATTCTTCCACAATAATGTGTGTTAAATGACCTCTAGGTCTCTCCAATATATAGGAATCTTTGGGGGTGTGTGACACGTCCTTTAAGACATTTAAGTCTATATTTTATTCCAGGCCGACCTAGCACATAAGTGGAATAAATTCAAAGTACATGTTCTGCTCATCCAATCGAGATGATCTTTAGATCAATCTTACACCTCTCCAAAAGAGGAATCCAATAAAAATATTGGGATCGTCATCTGAGCATCACAACCCGGAGTTTGGACCTAGTTGTCCAATTTTAACACTTCCTTTCAACTAGGGAGAACTCCGTCCACTAGTGCAATCCAAACATCGTGCGTCATCCCGCCATAACTTGCTTTGTTGGCCTGTTTATTTCAGAACAGAAGTGGGTCAGTCACAAAGACATCATTCCCGGCTGACAGATTCAGCCCAGAGGTCAAAACCTCTATCGGACTCACAAAGAGTCTCCAACCAACCCGAAGTTGGTTCATCTGACCCGAAGTCAGGCAGAGGTCTGAAACCTCACTATACTTGATCCCAGATCAAGTGGTTGGACCGTGCCATCCTAGATAGAGAGTACGACAAATTTTGATGCGTCCATCAGTCTTTGCTACTAGTCTCTAGCCTTTCCCATCTCATTGGCCAAATGAGAGGTACTTCCCATGAGCCCTGAACTCAATGGGTAGGATGCATACGGGGCATAGATAATGAGAGGTAAACCAACTCAATAATCATAACGGTGGGGTCCAAGCACACCAACAAGGTTCGGCAAGCCTAGCCTTGTGGTTGCTCATGGCTCCAAGAAGCTGTCCCCAAAGCCCCCCAAAGCTCCCAGAGCTCATCGTCCAACAGGACCCTCAGAATAGGATCGTTCCACGATACAAAGATTCTCACGGAAGGTTATGAACATGACCTTCCCCAAGGGCATTGTGAGAATATCCGCGGCCTGCTCATTAGTTCCTATATGATCGAGCCTTACGTCGCCTCGCTGTACCATATCCTAGATAAAATGGTACCAGCCATCAACATGCTTGGATCAATCGTGGAACCTGGGATTCTATGACAAATGAATCCCCCTCTGGTTATCACAAAGGATAACAGTGGCATCTAGCACATGCTCGAACAGCTCACAGAAGAGCTTTCGCAACCAAGTGACTTCACAACAGGCCATACATGTTACAATGTATTCGACCTCAGCAGTGCTCAAGGCTACCGACTTTAGATTCCTACCCGAAGCAGATCTACATGTGAAGTAGCATCCAGATGTGCTCTTGCGATCCACCACACTGCCAGCCCAATCGGCATCAGTATATCCATGGAGTGTCATACTCCCGGTAGTGTATCTCAGCCCATGGTCTATCGTGCCTCAGAGATATCTCAAGAATTTCTTGGCACCAACTCAGTGAATGTTATGATCAACCATGTGTTGACTCAAGGTGTTCACTGCACAACATACATCCGAACAGGTGTTCATTAAGAACATTAGGGTCCCTATGAGTTGACGATACTCAGTAGGACGGGCCCAGCAACGCTGCTATTCAACTTCTTAAAGTTGAGTTCCATGGACTTACAGTCCATCATACCAAAAACTTCATAATGTATTTTCCTTGAGAAAGGAAAATCTTGCCAGGTCTCTACTAGACCTTCAGGCCTAGAGATTCATCCTAGGTCCTTCATCTCGAACTCAGCAGCGAGCTCCCTCTTGCACTGATGAATGAGAGGGTCAGCACCTGTCAAGAAGAGGTCATCCACATACAGCACCAGAATGAGAGGTTTTCCCTTGACAACCTTGAAGTAAGTGTTCGGATCAGCATTACTTCGAGTGAAGCCCAGCTTCATCAAGTAGCTATCTATCCTCTCGTACCAATCTTTGGGTGCTTGCTTCAACCCATAGAGGGCTTTCTTCAACCTGCAAACATGGGTGTCCCGATCCTGGACTTCCAACCCCAGAGGTTGCTCCACATATATCTCTTCCTTTATCGCACCATGCAGAAATGCGATCTTCACATCATCTGATGAAGACTCCATCCTTGCGTAGCAGCAAGGGCTATAATAGATCGAATGGTGGTGTATCGGGCCACAGGTGCAAATATGTCATCATAATCTATGCCTTCCTTTTGAGAGAAGCCACGGGCAACGAATCTTGCCTTGAACTTTTCAACAGTTCCATCAGATCCATGCTTGATCTTGTAGAGCCATTTCGAGGTGACAACTGCTTTGTCCTATGGTCTTGGAACCACATACTAGACATCATTCTTCATAGCATCCTTCCAGACTTGATGCTTTACGACTTCCTCAAAGGATCCAAGGTCAGATTGTACAATAGTACTCATGGCTGCTAGATATCCTGTTATTTATATGGCTTCTTGGTTTTCTTTCGGAATTTCCCCCTCTGAAGCCATATGTCCTTGAGCCATGAGGATCTTCTTTCGTTCAACAAAGATATCTGTTCAGGAGCATATACAGATATATTCTCCCTCTTAATGCCAGCTTCTCTTTCGAGAGAAGAAAAGAAACATCTATTTTCAAAATGAGAGCATCTCAGACACCAGCTTGGAAGGGAGTTTTATTCTCCCATAGTCAAAACCATCCAGGACAACAATATTTTGCTAAAGACTTCCAGCAATGTGTTTGAAAGCTGCAGAAACACATTTTACCATTACGCTCCAATGTGGGACTGCTACTGTCACATGCTTACTGCTATATAGGTGTATATCTATGTCACTGTCCAACAGGGAGAATATATCAACAAGCCTCAGCTTGTGTTAGAAGTCCTGTTATTCTGAGGAGATCTGCTGGAGCTTCCTCAAACAACCCTCTTTACTCTGACCCATAGAACTAGGAATCCAAACATGATTCCTTCTTTCATAATTCTGCATTTGAGAGCTTCATCTACTACATCTGGCATCTTATCCAGCACTGCTTCTTAATTTCAGATCTGCCCAACTACAGTTGACAGATCTAGGGCTACAAGACTTCAGATCTCAGTTTTGCGATCTGTCTCTTCAATTGCACAGGTCTAAAAACCAATTATACAGATGTTCAAAGAACACAAAATATTTCATATGCCAGTCCAGACTCCATACCTTATGTGAAACCTTTCTCTTATGCAGATATAGCATACTCATAAGATACTTCTACTCATCAGAGTTCCATAAGGATACAGGCCAATCCTGCTCATCACTGATTCAGCCCCAGTCATCCAGCAGGATAAATACCATGTTAATGTACAGATCTGAATCCTTAGGGGATAAATACTCCAGCTTCCTTTGCACATAATAACCCCTTAGGTCTATGTCCAACTTTGGTTTGGGCCAATGGCTACCTCAGAAGTAAGGTCAATACAGAGTGAGCACACAGTAAAAAAAAACTGTGATAACCGCCTGTAATTTTCTGTGATGATCCCTGAGGAGATTCATCCTTTACCCATCCTTTATGGAAGGGCTAGAAAAATTATTGCTCTACCTTAATCTTCCTTATATTCTTCCTTCATGCTAAGGGTAAAAATTTGCCCATACAAGACTTATTGTTGTCTTTCTGTCATCCCATGTTGCTGCTATATAGTTTTCATACAAAGTTTAGCATAGAAGACATACCTTAATTGCTTAAATCTAGCCCGTTTCCCTGAGATGCGGCTACTCTTCAATGGGAGGTCGTCCCTTCACACAGCTCATTGAGGTAATGCTTTTAGAAAGGTAGTGGCACCCTACAGGTATACAAGCAGACTTATAACAGCGTCTTATCAGGGCTATCCACCCCTAGAACAGTTCTGAATAATATCTAGTGCCTCGGCCTTCTATCCCTGCAATTAGACCTTCTAACATTCCTCAAAGAAATGCCTTACAAGGCTCTGCTGTTATAGCCTTCCTTGCTGCCCATCTGCTGACTTGATATCAGCGTACATAACATGTAAGCTTATGTATAGCTTCCAGCCTGCTGCCTTTATCAAAATTAAGACTTCGACATTTCAGGCAATATAATGTGAGACCCCAGCGCTGTAATCTTCAGATTCAAGGCTCCGAGGTAATGTTTGACCACCTCTTCCACAATAGTCTCAGCTTCACAATGCACATATTAGCAGCAAAGCAACATACGTATCCAGATTCAATCAACCGGATTATTATCCCTATAATTTGTTAAATTTTTTTTTTTAGCCGCCTAACAGATTGCTTTAGTCTTTCTACAATAGAAAACCCTCCTTACTACGCAAATGTTTCTCGGCCCTTTGTACCCTTCCGTCTTCAATCATCGGCCTTCAGTGATTGACAGGTTTCGATTTCTGATGTGGTAACTACCAGCAACAAGTTTATCAATCACAGTCATATTTGCAAATTTTTCTTAATTAAACCGCACCATAGGTTCTACAGGTCAATCAACCTTCTGCGCTTCACCACCGGAACCATGTGCACTGTATTATTTCAAACCCTGTCTTAGTTCACGAGCTTCACGAGCTTCAGCCAAACATACCATTCTTGGACGTCAGATCTTTGTCATGCATTATGCGAGAGATGTATGTAAAAAATATAGCGATGTCACTGAATAACGCTGCATTCCATATTCTTGACCCTTTTCTTATACAGGTGTCGACCAATTTGTATGTGCACCATAATTATATTATTTTCTTCCTCATCGGATATCATCACCGTCTTTGCTTTTGATGCCTACGCCTCATGTGTACAGGTCACAACATCGCACTTACGAGTGGACAAGGAGGTCAACGCCCAGATTGGTTAATGCACAGGTGGACTTTCCCTTTTAGATTGATTCAATTTTTCGCTTGCATGGATGCCACGATTGCTCCATTTAGTCGACAGGCTTGATAAAGCGGTTCCCTTGTGGCCCACAATGCCGTTCTTAATTTTGATGTCTTTCTTGTTAGTTCGATTAACTTTCCAGCTGAGTACAACCAGACCGACCTGTGATTTGTCTGCGTGGTCAGTGATTTGCGGCTGTCTTTTAACAATTCAGACCGACTTGTGATTTGTCTGCGTGGTTAGTGATTTGCGGCTGTCTTTTAACAATTCAGACCGACCTGTGATTTGTCTGCGTGGTCAGTGATTTGCGGCTGTCTTTTATCAATTCGATGCTCCAGAGTCAAAATAGGCCCACTCATCCATGCTGCTGTCGGTAAAAAAAAATTGTTCACGCTGTTTTTAATGAGGTAGGGACTGCGGCCCACCTATAGCAGTGTACGCTGCTATCCATTGCACCCAAGACACATTTAAATTAGGCTGAAACAACCTTTTTAATTCGGTCTTCCTAAAAAGACCCTAAAATAGTCATCTGTGCCTCCTTGTCTTTGAACTTCATTAGCTGTGGCTAAGACAGAGACATAGTCTATCCTCGACGAGCTATAAATTGGGCATTGTCTTTCAAAAGGCTCTGATCCCATGTTAATTTCAGCTTATGTTCTATGCCATTTCAGATTAGGGCACAATACTGAAGAAGATAGAACATACTAATTGATCGATAGAAGACAAGTCAAAACAGAGGTAAGAAATGGTGGCGTTACGGCGATCAGCAGGATGCTTCTACCAGCAAAGTCTCCAATAGGTCATTCAGCCAAGCGTGTCACACATAACCCCAGAACAACCCAAACAAAGAATATGCAGCTCCAACGCCATCAAGAGAGAGAGAATTCTTCCACAATAATGTGTGTGAAATGACCTCTAAGTCTCTCCAATATATAGGAATCTTTGGGGGTGTGTGACACGTCCTTTAAGACATTTAAGTCTATATTTTATTCTAGGCCGACCTAGCACATAAGTGGAATAAATTCAAAGTACATGTTCTGCTCATCCGATCGAGGTGATCTTTAGATCAATCTTACACCTCTCCGAAGGAGGAATCCAATAAAAATATTGGGATCGTCATTTGAGCATCACAACCCGGAGTTTGGACCTAGTTGTCCAATTTTACAGGAAAATTGTATAGATCTTGTGGGCAGAATTGCTGATCGTGGTGCCGAGTTTGTTCGCTCCCCTGTTTTACATTTCCCATCGGCGTCTCATCGACGTCTCAGTTCAATGGCTAACGACATCTCTGCCTGTTCCCCTCGTCCACATCGCTATCTCACATCCACTAATATTTCGTTGCATCTTGGTACTCCGCTGTGTTTAAAACTATCGACCTCCACTGCGTTTGCATACGAACAAAGCGTGATCTCACAGGTTATAGCGTGGCTTGACAATCGGTCAGGGTATACAACGTATCACGTGGGACTGTTGTAATATTCCTAATTAGCACCGCTAATTGGAATATTTGATTTTTGTATAGTTTTGCCGCCTATAGTTAATTAATAAATAAAAGTGAGAAAAGGGGGGGCTAACTCACTTAAATAAAATAAAGTGTTTCCCTAGTAGATGCAACGTTATAACTTAAGGGGAGCCTTGGGGGTCCACACCACGATGAGAGGAGGCTCAATGAGCCCTAGGAAGCTTCACAAGCAGCCCAAGGAGGAGCACGTGGGAGAGAGAGGGACCACGTAGGGTTTTGAGGAGGGCCAGCGTTATAAAAGGAGGGAGAGCTATCTCAATTGGGCATTATTGATATTGTTGATGATATTGAGCTAGACTTCTGTCTACTTGAGCACGCTGGCTGTTTAGTCGGTCTGCAGCACTGTTTAGTGCGACTGAGTGTCTCCGGTCGGAGATCTCACCCTTGGCCCCGGGGGACTTCGAGTGCCTGCTCGGGCAAGGTTTTTCTTTAGTCTTTAGCAGGAGATTTGCAGGTGTTTTGTTTGGGAGTTTGCTGAGGAGCTGAGCTTCATTGGGTGACTGCGCAGTCCTTGGAGGGAGGACGCAGTTTGAGTTGGAGTTGTTTAGTGGTAGAGATTTCTGCAGGAGATTCAGGCCTATTCCGGTGTGGAGGTTCAGCTTTTATCACTTAGTGAGTTTCCTGAGGAGTTGTGGCCCCATTTCAGTCTATTTCAGTTGGTGTCTGCGCTGGGCCTGGAGGGACAGCGTTTTTCTAGGAGGGTGGTTTCTGGGGTGATTTTCGGAGGTGGTCCATTTTGTATATGGTTTCTGGGTTTTGTCCGGGGTGGTGAGTTCAGGTGGTCTGCCGATTTTCAGCTCATTCCGGCAAGGGGATCAACCCCTAGCTTCAGTTCATTCCAGCAGCAGCAGTTTACGACAGTTTCTTCCAGCAGCTGGGATGCAGTTTCTGTAGCAGCCATTTCCTGTTTTTCTGAGAGGGTTATTCACTTGCCTTGAGCAAGGATAGGTGCATCTATTCTGATTATCCATTGTATCTCATTATATTCTCAGATTAATAAAATGGCTTAGCATTTCCGGCATTTTTATGTGTATTTGCTTTATGTTCTATTTCCGGCATTTCCTATATTGTCGTATGTTTGTATTGTTGTCTATTTCCCATTCGGGATATTACAGTGGTATCAAAGCATAGTTCTGGCTCAGCCTGTGGTCTATGACATCGGGAAAGAGATCGTACAGAGGTTTTCTGGAATTTTGGAGCACTAGCAGTTGCAGTACCAAAAACGAAATTGGAAAAAGGGCCAAAATATAAAGGGTCAAATTTTGAAGGTTGGAATTAGAAGAAACGTTTTCTGGGTTTTTATGGGTTTTGGGCAAGGATCACCTTCTCAAATTCCTGGAATTTTTTGAGTAGTTTTCAGTGGGTAAATCGGAGGTCGAAGTTAAGCAGCAATATGGTTTTGCAGCAGCCGTGCAGTTTCTGAGGAGCCTGTAGACACATAGCAGAAAGAGCCGATGGCAGGTGATGATGATGAGAGGAGATTTAGAGGCGCTCCTCCAACACATGCAGGATGTGTCACAGAGACTCATTGCGCTGGATAGGCAGTGGGGAACCCCAAGGGGTTTTCAGATTGGTGAGGGATCAGGCACATCCCACCATTTGCCGGAGCATGATGCCACTCAGCATATGGCATCACATACACCCACACGTCCTACCATGCCCACTTTTCTAGATGAAGACGCAGGGGCAGCAGCACAGCGGGAGCCGGAGCCGGGCCACATGGGTGACTATTTTGCAGAGTACCAGGCATACGGGCAGGAGTTCATGGAGGCTCTCTCGTTCAGAGATTATGTTCAGCTCCAGCGTGATAGTAGACCTCACAACTTTCACAGAGGGAACAGGCGCTCACATGATGGGGGCTTACAGCGCACAGTGGACAGATTCCATCTACCGACATTCGACCGGTCATCCAGGCGCTCAGAAAAAGCTTGGGTGGACAAGTTGGATACCTCTTTCCAGCTTGACCGAGTATCGGAGAGGGAAACCATTAAAATGGTTACCTCGCACTTGGAGGATGAGGGAACACAGGATTGCAGGGAGTCCGAGGTTACACCTAGTGTGACACAGGATTCACTCTCATTGGAGACCTCCTTGGCCGTGTCGATTGATGTGGTAGTGGAGAAGGTAGAGCCTACCCCAGTAGAGCCGTCCAGTGAGGTGATGACCGGAGTCGTGTCCGAGTCTTCAGGTGGTAGCAGCACACGACAGATGGGTGAGGCATTAGGAGATATACCCACCTTCGATGAGGCACTAGCAGGTACAGAGGTATTGGATGATGGTCGCAGACAGCGGTATCATCAGCTTCGGACGGACCTTCGAGTTTTGAGAGGGAAGGCCACGTCAGTACGGGAGGCCATTTTGTTGCAGGACCAGGAGCTGGAGGGTATGAGAATGACTTGTGCCAAGTCGGCAGCCAAGTTGGTCCGCATTGGGGAACGACTGGATTCCTTGATGGTACAATCAGAGGGCACATTGGAGCGTCAGATCATTCCCCTTCAGGCATGCATGGATGGGACTAGCAGTGTTGTTGGGTCATCTCTTCTCGTTGGAGAGAGAGAGGCAGAGCCACCTAGTCAGATCTCATATGTTGACTTGGATAGCGGTATGAGACGATCCGAGTTGCACAGGGTACAGCATCCACATGTTGAGGTTGGATGGCGAGAGATTTTGAGTTGGTACTCGGTGGAGCGGGCTATGGAGATAGTGATGGATCCGAGTGTAGCTCAGCAGGATTTTCTATGCATGGGGAATACAGGAACCCCAAATTGGCATTGGGATCTAGGTGGGATCACCTACCATTTCCCAGGCAAGTCGGCTGACTATGCCTTGGAGAGTACAGTTGGCCTAGTAGTAGAGCATGTGCAGTTTCGGTCAGCTCCAGTGGCCAACCAGTTTATGGGCAGACTCCCTAGGTTGTCTTGGCATGACATTCATACACGGGATCACGAGGTGGTCAGCACACCTTGGCAGGAGCTTGTTGGAGGAGGTGGCATTGGCAGGCCACCAGATGGCACCTTGTATGGGGCCAAGGATTCTTCACCTTTGTGTGGGGCACAGAGGACGCCGCGGAGCCGAGCAGTGGTGGTAACACTACTAACCCATAGGGAGATTCACTTCTTGGACCCCTCGAGGAGGATTTGCAGTGATGATCCATTTGTCGGCGGGTATAGTGATGTGACGGTGGACATGACGATACCGATTGGTGGTAGTCCGATATGTAGAGGCACAGCTCTAGGACATCACATCCATGGATGTGTGGGAGCCTCTAGCAGTGATCAATGGACTACTGGTGGACATGGAGCTACATGGTGGTGTACCGTAGTGTGTGGGACTGCATTGTGGAGTAGGAGTGCCCTACACCACATTGAGAGCACGCGGGGAGTGACAGATTCCTGGACACAGTCAGGGCACGAGACGGTACAGGGTGGTACAACAATAGCATGGGGTATCCAGCAGTATTCAGGGGTATGCCTTAGTGTGAAGTGGCATGTTGAGGAGTACATGGATGACCGGTGGCTTGCGAGGGCGTACGGCGCGGCACAGCAGGGTCTTAGAGTATTGCATCCAGGGAGACTCACAGACAGGGACACTGGGCTTACCTTTGGGGGTATTTCACCCAGGATCGATGAGGAGACAGAGGAGCGATACTTGATGGTATCTGTGGGGACTCACACATCCGACACTCTTCTACATCACTCATGGGCACAACTGATTTTGTTGTTGTCCTTGGGCACTTTGGGCATGAGCAGCAGGGTCCGTGAGGCACACCCAAGATATTTGGATGGCCCTCAGCACACTAGGCGAGAGACTTCTCAGCAGTGGCACTGGGTCAGTACGCTAGTTGACAGCCACAGTTTAGGGGATGAGATGATCCTCTGCAGTGGTGGCACATTAGTCATTGCAGAGCCTACGCTTGGGGAGCAGGTCATGAGGGAGACATGCATCATTTTTCCCTCAGGGCATGTTGAGATCATGCATGAGCAGAGGATATTGGGTTCAGCAGAGGTAGCATCCCAGCATGCGTCTGGACTCCAGACATTGTATCGACGCTTCATCGAGAGGGTGGATGGCATATTCAATGCAGATGAGGTGGCGGAGGTAGAACAGGAGGGCATTCCTTCTGTATGCCAGAGTGAGGACTCTCTTTCATATGAGTCCATAGGATCAGTTGAGGTTGCTTCTGTGGAGCAAGAGCAGTCATGCAGGTATGATGACAGTAGATTGCAGCCGTATTACAGTGTGCAGGGTGAGCAGTCAGGGGACTGTATAGGAGATACTATGGGTGATGAGTCACTTGTGACGCTTCAGCTAGAGCAGCACATGAGGGAGCCTGAGTCAGCAGAGGAGGATACTATGGACATCAGGCATGACATTTCCTTGGGTGAGGTCCAGATGGGTGCCCACATTGAGCTTATGATGGATATGTGGCTAGCATTGGGGTCATCCTTTGAGGTGGAGCAGTTAGATGCACAGACACCGAGTACCGTGACAGCAGCTACAGATCCATATCCTCTGGAGATGTTGGAGGTAGATGTGATAGTTTGGCAGTGGGAGATGATTACGGGTTGGCGGCAACCTTCCAGGCATGTTCCACATGCAGTTGTTGTTGCTACATCAGATGCTTCCTCCAAGATGGACTGGTGGGAGATCATGAGTTGGTACCCTCTTGATGGTACGATATTCTTCGTAGGGAGCACAGTGGAGCAGGGGCCCTTGGACATAGTAGATGTTATAGATCCCAGTTGGCAGGAGGGCACCAGTTGTCGTTACTTCAGGACTCCTTCCCAATTTTAGGGGAGCAGGATCAGCATGGGATTGAGTCATGACTTGGTTTGGAGAGAGGTGATGAGTTGGTATGCAGTTGGAGGGGTAGCATATGCAGCTACAGGTACAACGCAGCAGGAGCCCAGGAGCATTGATGCTTATTGGTGGTCTTCACCTCTTAGAGCATTAGTCATAGCCAGAGGCAGTGCACAGTCCGAGCCGTGGGACTTGGGCGATTATTGGCCACGGTGGCGATGGGATCCGGGAGGATTATTGGTTGGCTGGTACTGTGAGAGGTCACTTTGGGATCCTGGCATTGAGATATCCCTTCATATCAGGGTGATGCAGAGGTCAGAGAGGTTTCAGTGGGACCCAAGCACATTTTGCAGTATCGGTAGGGAGCATCAGCAAGAGAGTAGGCTTGTTCAAGCGTTGCTCGAGGACAAGCAATTTTTGCCGGATGAGGATGCCACTTGGGAGAGCGAGCAGATTTTACAGCATCCATCACTTCAGTTGCTTGAGGACAAGCAACATTTTGCTAGGGGAGATTGTAATATTCCTAATTAGCACCGCTAATTGGAATATTTGATTTTTGTATAGTTTTGCCGCCTATAGTTAATTAATAAATAAAAGTGAGAAAAGGGGGGGGGCTAACTCACCTAAATAAAATAAAGTGTTTCCCTAGTAGATGCAACGTTATAACTTAAGGGGGAGCCTTGGGGGTCCACACCACGTATGAGAGGAGGCTCACGTAGCCTCTAGAAGCTTCTGCGCAGGCCCATGAGGAGCCGTGGGAGAGAGAGAGACCACGTAGGGTTTTGAGGAGGGCCAGCGTTATAAAAGGAGGGAGAGCTATCTCCATTTGGCATGATGGATTTGATATTGATATTGAGAGCTAGACTTCTGTCTACTTCAGCACGCCGGTTGTTTAGTCGGTCTGCAGCACTGTTTAGTGCAAACTGAGTGTCTCCGGTCGGAGATCTCACCCTTGGCTCCGGGGGACTTCGAGTGCCTGCTCGGGCAAGGTTTTTCTTCAGTCTTTAGCAGGAGATTTGCAGGTGTTTTGTTGGGGAGTTTTGCTGAGGAACTGAGCTTCATTGGGTGACTGCGCAGTTCTTGGAGGGAGGACGTAGTTTGAGTTGGAGCTGTTCAGTGGCAGAGATTTCTGCAGGAGATTCAGGCCTATTCCGGTGTGGAGGTTCAACGTTTATCATTTGGTGAGTTTCCTGAGGAGTTGTGGCCCCATTTCGGTCTATTTCAGTTGGTGTCTGCGCTGTTCTTGGAGGGACAACGTTTTTCTAGGAGGAGGGTTTCTGGGGGTTTTGTCCCGGGGTGGTGAGTTTCGGGTGGTGCGATTTTCGGCTCATTCCGTGAGGGATCGACCCTAGCTTAGAGTTCATTCAATGAAACGACGGTTACGGCGATTTCTTCCAGCGACGGGATGCGGTTTCTGTGACCATTTCCTGTTTTCTGAGAGGGTTCTTCACTTGCCTTGAGCAAGGATAGGTGCATTTATTCTGATTATCCATTGTATCTCATTATATTCTCAGATTAATAAAATGGCTTAGCATTTCCGGCATTTTTATGTGTATTTGCTTTATGTTCTATTTCCGGCATTTCCTATATTGTCGTATGCTTGTATTGCTGTCTATTTCCCATTCGGGATATTACAACTGTCGTCGTTGCAGGCTGTGGATCGATACCCTGTAACGCTAAGCCTTGATATGCTATACAAGTTCATTGATATGATACAACGTTTCATTACGCATTATAAGTTTTCGATACATGTTATATATTTTCGTTGGATACGATTAAACAAAAAATGATTTTGTTTAAAGGCAGACGGGTATTATTCTTAACATTGAAATAGTAGGTTTTCTGCCGTGACTAGTATTGCTCCTGCATCTGCTGTCAAGTGACTTGTCATCCTTGCTGTTATTATTGCTCTCGCACTTCCTGGCCCTTGTCAATTTTATTTGCTTTCAGAGAACATCCACACAGTCGCTCAGATTTGAAGAATACTCAAGTGCCCGTGCCCGTTTTATATAAAATCATAATTAAGGGAAATTAAAATAATTAAAGGGAAATAATATAAATATGGGTGAAAAGCTTCTAAGAGATGAGGATCAAGAGTGTTTTAATCTTAGCCCTTGATTAGAGATTTGATCACGACAATTGATATCTCAATAGGAAAAGTATAATTGGAGACTTGAGGGTCAGTTGGAGACACACCGGGCAAATACTCATTAAATCGAGGGAAGTCGATACTCCAGAAGCAAGAGTTCTATTTCAGAGGGAGAGTTGCAGGGTGAAGGAAGAGGAAGGTATCAATAGTAGTCAGAGAGAGAGGAGGAGGGACGTAGAGCACCAGAGGGACAATGCAAAGGGACAATGTAGAGAGGAAAATTAGTAGAGGACGTAGTATTTACGTAGACGAGGACGCAAAGGTGACGCGGTGGAGGCTGGAGGGTCTCTTGGGTGTTAGAATTTCTCCAGTGATTGGAGGAAAACTATCTTAGGTGTTTTCACAAAAGTTTCACCATGATTATGCAAATCATTCCTTGTAAAGAGATTGTTGCTGAAGAATAATAAATAAACCCTCATCTACTGCACTAGTTTTCCCGCATTGGGTTTTTCCAGGGACTATTGTCCAAAAATAACTGTGTTGATGTGATTGATTCTTGTGCTTGCATTTCACCATTCTTTTCTCTATGCAATTGTGTGATAACTGCAGTAGAATTTATTTTGTTGTTTACAAAAGGGTTTTGTAAATACCCTATTGTGGAATATAAGTAGGAGAAATAAATCAGCTACTGCAATAGAATTTCAAGTTAGAAATTTTCACAGGTGGGATGTGGTTCATCCTTTCCCCACATGTAGGATCATTTCTACAATTGTTGGTTGGCATGCATGTAGGAGGTGGTTCATCCTTTCCCTAATCTCGGTGATTTGCATGCGCGTAGGATGTGGTTCATCCTTTCCCTATAATGATTGTGACATGTGACTGTAGGATGTGGTTTATCCTTTCCCTACGTGTGGTTGTGAGCAGGATGTGATATATTCTTTCACTGCTATTGTATCATCCTACCCATGTAGTCCGGGACACATGTAAAGTACCTATCATCTGGCCATGAGTTGGGAAAAGTGGTTAAGGACCATAGCACTACAGATGGACGCATCGTGTACTCCCATACTCCCTATGTCTAGGATGCATGTTGTTCTACAACTTGATCTAGGATAAAGTCTGATTGGGGTTCTACCCTGGATTGACTTTTGTCAGTGGAGAGTGGTAAGGTCTTGTGACTTAGTCTCGATCGATTCTTCTTCATTATCTATATCAGTGTTCAGCAGAGTTGAGACGAGATACATACATGTTTCATGATGGGCAATATGGTATGATGATCGGTGACAATGGCTGATGGTTTGATAAGTGGAATTCTCCCTAGTTGAGAGGGAGTGTTAAAATTGGCAACTGGGGCCAAATTCCACTTTGGACAACTCCTTTGGGGAAGATAATTGTGGCATTGGGATTCCTCTTTTCGAGAGGACCAAAATTGACCTAAAGATCACCGAATTTGGATAAGGAAAAATATTTATTTATTAAAAAGAAATTTTATAAGTCATGACCTTATTGAGGCGAGAAAATTGAAAATTTGAAATTCAAATTTTCTTCCAAATGTCAAGGTCAGCTTCACTTCCATAAGGACAAATTGTTAGATGTATAGGTGCCCTCCATCCTCATTAGACACAGCATATGGGCATCAAACTCAAATGTATCATCTTCTGTGGCAGCCGCAACACAGGGGGGATAGAGCTGTAGTAGCTAAGGGTTGTTTGGAGGTCTGTTTGTGGGCTTTGATGAGTCTGAAATGCAACAGGGGCAGGATGAGGCATATTGGTGGATGGTTTGAGTAGTTTTCTCCCTGTTTGGATAGGCTACAATTCTTGAAGTAATTATAGGAGGAACACAGGCCTATTCTGGGCTAGTTAGAGGAGCCATTAGGGCTTATTCCCACAACAAATCAAGGTACAGACAACCATGACAGGAAACATGAAGATGGATGCTAGCCACAGTGATTGGAAACCATGTTGAAGGGAATTGAATGGGCTAATGTGGACTATAATCAAGACCTAACCAGGTTCGTCATTGTCTACTGTTACATCATCACATTGACCAGGCGTGACTGCCCAGTATATATCTGTTTTGGGTTAATTATAATCAGTTATGAAGGCCACACTAATTGGACTAGGACCGAACTCTATTTGGAGACTTCCTTGTAGCTGCGCTGCCTACTATTGATCTTTGGTTAGGGAAGAATCTGATTGCTATTGTTTGATGGGAGAATGGAAGACCTGCCTGGGTTGCCGCTTTGCCATTGATTGTATTTTCTCCCCCTCTTTCGCTGCTGAACATTTGATATTAATAATAAGAAGATTTGATCAAGGGTTTTCCCCATCTTGGGGTTTTTCCCTGGCTTGAGCCAATTCCGGTGTTGTCTTTCCTTGGCTTGTCTTTTGCATATGCTATTTATGTTTTTTTTTTTTTTCAGTTACTATCAGTGAGATAATAGTTTATGTGATTGCTAATGAAAGATGGAATTAATCTTGGGCTCTTATGAATTATTGAAGTATTTGACCTAAGCAAAGAACATGTTACTCAAATTAACAACCAGCCAAGCTCTTCTCTATATAGAACCAAGTCAAAACGAGACAACCAAGACTCCAAAACAAGACCAAGGACTTCCACCAAGCACCAAGTCAGCCCTTCAAAATGTCTTCTCCAAAAGAGTCAAACTCTATCTAAGTCAACGAGGGTCAATGTGTCTTCTTTCTGCAACTTTCAAGGTCTTGGCCTGTGACTTCAGCCTTGCAACTCTCAGCTTGCAATTAGTAGCAAAAAAACCCCTAGAAATCTTGCACGTAGGGAAAGTCAATTTGTAACAAAAAAAAATTGTTTTGAGTCATTTTGTCCTACAAGACCAAGTCAGCCCTGCCTTGTCAAGTCGGCCTTGAAGAGGCCCTATTCGACTTTTTGGATGGCTATAAAAGGAAGATACTTCGACCTCATTTGATCGCTCACACACACACTTCGATTTTTGTGCAAGAGAGAAGGAGAGTGAAGGCCAAGCAGAGAGAGAAGAATCTAAGGAAGGAAGGAAAATTGGATTTTTGCTTGTCTTGTTCACATGTGCGAAGTTGCTGGGGTTACTCTGTGAATTGCATGGCCAAAATTCCGTTTCTGCGAAGGTGCTGTGGAAACTCTATTTCTGCGAAGGTGCTGGGGCAACTCTGTGAAGTTGCAAGTCTGAAATTCTGATTAGAAGAGGTTTGACCAGCTTTTGATTCTTGTTGATTTGGTTTGGTTAGAGGAGATCTGAAGGAGAGCTGACTTGGTTCCTTGTGGAGGTCTTGGTCTTGATCTGATTCTACAAGAAGAGAAGTTGTTTGTGTTTTCCCCCTTGTGGGGTTTTGCCCTGGCTTGGAGCCTACATCTTGTGTTCTTTGTCTCCTTTGATCTTCATGCAATTTATGTTTTTGGTAATTGCTTGGTGAAAAAGACATAATAAAGTAATAAAGTTTGTTTCTCATATATGTAAAGCACGGGAAATACACAATGATTACTCTTTCATATTTACAAACATGGTTGAATCTAATGATGTCTTTTTGATATTTGTCAATTTTCGAATTTATTGTTTGAAATCAAATGAACCCGGTGACTTAATCTGAAATCATTTATTTTTGTCATTCATCGAAGTAAGGCTATTGCTCTAGAGATACATAATTAATTGAGGTGAAGTTGACGGGAGAAAATACATTCTACCATATCTAACACACCGATAATGACTTTGACAAGACATTTTAATGTCTGTTCTGAGAGAAAACTATATTGGAAGAGCCCTTTGTTTTGACTTGATGTATTTTATTGTGAGTGTTAATGATTAACTTAAGGGATTGATGAAATTAATAGAATTTGACAATTTGCAATATTTTGTTCTGCAGGACAAGCTTGATTTTGAACTTTCAACACTGCCAGCTTTGGTTCCTGTATTGTCTTCTGCATCTGGAGAAACATTGTTGCTCTTGGTTAAACATGCTGGTCTTATTATCAACAAGGTATTACAAAAGCTATTTTATTTTATGTTGCTTTTCCTGACTGTTCTTGTATCTTATTTGTTTGTAGTTGTACACATCTCTAAAGCTATATTTTTTAAGGTATATTAGACTTTAATGCTGTAAACTATCTTACGTATACTCCTGGATATATGTTTGGGAGAGTATAATACTTATTCTAATTTGTTCTTTTGCCATAATGATATGTTTTAGAAATTTTCATTCATCACAACTCCTAGGACAATGATACACAAGGCTCGAGCTTGAAAAATCTCTTTGTTGACATGATGTGTGGACTTTGACATATCTTCATATTTTGTGTTCTCATACATAGTAGATAATAGTCGCCAGGAAAATAATTCTTTGGCTTTCAGTGACAGTCGCCTGTGTGTTGGATTTACTTAGCCTTGTTTCTGGGGTCCTTTTGATGATAATGACATTGATGATGCAAATTTTTTGTTGTTGTTGTTTATATGCAAGAGTGAGTTAAGGCTTCTAGTGCTGACAAACATTTGAACTGCTCTTCAAAGACACGTAAAAATTTAGCAACTCTTGTGCAATTGCAGGCCAATCAAGAGCATTTGATAGCACATGTGCTTCCTTTGTTAGTTCGGGCTTATGATGATGCAGATGTCAGAATACAAGAAGAAGTTTTACGACGGACAGTCTCCCTTGCCAAACAGCTTGATTTTCAGGTTACTGGTTTGGCATACATCTAATTCTTTGTAGTCATAATCTGCAGTTGATTTGTTTCCTTAAGAATAATATATTATAATTATTATGTAAAATTTCATTCGTTATATAATAGTGTTGATGTCCACTTATTCCTGAAGCAGTTTTGTTTGGTTGCATCCATGTAAGTAATTTAATTATCTTTTCTATTTCTCAAAGAATAATTTTATTATCATAAATTGTAGTCATGATTTTGTAAGGATTGTAGTAACTTGAGCATTGGTATGAAACAAAGAATATTGAAAACAATAAAGGTGTTGTGGAATGATACGATAATGGCCAAAGATAAAAGGTGCTTGAATAAAGATGAATCAAGTTTATTTCGTGTTGGATGAGCCCAAATTTACCAAGGTTAAAACGTCAGTTTACAAATGCTTTTGGAGCTTGTTATCACGCAAATATGTATTGAAAAACCTGCATGACACTTTTAGACAATCAACCCTATCATGGTTGAAGGTGTCTCTGTTTGGACTGGTGTTTTCCAGTCTCTGGGGGCTGTCCCTAGATGATGTATGCTATTATCCACTTAATATTCCTGCATAAAACTTCAATTAGAATAGCATGTTGATTTTATAGTGCAATTAAGACGAGCACAAATTTTCTGCCAGATATTACTTTCAACGATACAATTACTTCTTTAGCACATTTCAGATCATAAAGGAATTACACTTCAAAAAGTTTCAACCATAAATACAGTAGGGCAGTAGAGATCATAGTAAAATAAAGATGCACAAGTGTCAAAATTTACCCTGGGAAAACCCCAAAACCAGAGGAAAAACCAAACAACCTTTTCTTAGGAGAATTTGTCCAATTCAATCAATTTGTACATCTGAATTCCCAGTCAAAATATTATTCCATTGACCAAATTCCAAGTCAAACCAGTCAAAGGAGAGAGAAAATCAAATTTCTGCTCACAAGTCAAATCTGGTCAAGGAGGCCGAAATTCGGCCTGCTGCTGCTCCTGGTCAACTGAGGTCAAGGGGCCGAATTTTCCCCCTGCTGCTCCACAGAAAACGTTCGGTCAAACTGCCCAGTTTGACTTGGGGTCAAGGCCAATCAAGAGTGTGGTCTGTTATCGCTCCTTGCTGCCTACACCTACCTACAAGTCAGTGGAAAAAGCCTTCAACCCCACAAGGTGTGGTTGGTGGCAAGGATCTCAGAGAAGTGGCTGTCACCTATTCCCGTCTCTCTCCGTTTAAGCTATCTCCTAGGTTAGCTATGGGGGGTGGTCCCTAAAAGAAAAACTAAGTTAGAGATTTTTGAGTTTTAAGAGAATTGTTAGAGTTAAATTGGATTACTTTTAAAGATCTATGAGCATTTTATAAGCAGCTTTGCAATAATAATATCAAATCATTCAACCAGTGCCTTTAAATAACGTGCTCAAGAATAATGCTCAAAAGATGAGAACACAATAATCTTGAAATGGAAACAAAAGATGTCAGCACAAGATATTTGCAGGATAAAATGATTAAAGGATAACCAAATCTCAATATTTAGACATATCTTGTCATAGTTCGTAACAGCCTAAAAAATTAGATGTTGAAGATTAAATTAAACTTTGCGAAATTAGAAAGTAAGCATCACACTACTTGCATGAGATTAACAACCATAAAAAGAGAAATGTGATGAAGAGTGCTCTTGGTTCATTTTAGTTAAAATTTCTCTAGCTTCTGCTGATCTTCTCTCTTCCTTCTCTACAGTGTATTCTTCGTCTCAGGAAAATCTCCAACCGGAATTACTGCCCCTCATTGCAATCAAGAATCCCCTAGATCTGATTTTCGTCCGAGCACTGCTCTGTCAGAAAAATTCGATCTCTAGATCCTCTCGATGTGTTTTTCCAAATCACCCTCAAGCTTCAACGACCGAGATTAGATCTCTAAGCATCCTCTGCATTGCTGATGTCTGAAAACCTGTCCACCAACCACTGTGCTGCTGCCCTTGACACTGCCATTGCCGATGCTACATTTGTACTACAACTCCCTCTCAAGTGTTGCATCTACTATGCTGTTAGCACTGCCATTGCTAACACTACATCTGCACTGCAACTTAGTTGCTGAGAGAAACAACTGAAACCACCCAAAAATTGAACAAGCATTCAGTGGATGTACCTCTGTGTTGAAGATCCGACTGCTGCTAGTTCCATGCTGCTCTCTAAAGCCATTGCACTGTTGAAGCTACTGCACTGTGCCTCTATGCACTGCTGCCTCTCTATTCTGCACTGCTCAGATTCTGGCGCTGCTAACCACTGCATCTATCGCTCCATCACTCCTTGGCTCCCACTAAAAACTCCTCCATCCCACTACTACTGATCATGGGCCAACTGAAGTTCAAGCTGAGTTATAGTTCCATGTCACCCCATCTCCCTCTTGGAGATGCATGGGCACTCATGGAATACTCATCCTCCTCGATCTTCTCGGCTGCAACCTTTGGATCATGTTTCTCATCCTTGTCCTTTTTCTTCAAAGGGCACTGTGATGCATAGTGGCCTATCTCACCACTTCTGAAACACTTTACCTTGGAGACGTCCTTCTTGCGTCTCAGTTGCCCTTGCTGACCCTTCGATGTGAGGGCCGCATTCTCCTCCTCCTCCAGATTCTTCGATCCGCTCCTGCTGCTACCGTCAAGTTTACACTTGACCGGATCTCTTCTCAGCTCCTCCTCCTGAAGAGCTGACCACATCTCTTCTCAACTCGTTAGTGTTGCCCTGCCCAAGATACTTTGGACGAAAACTTTCCTTTCCTCAGTGACTGTGTTAAGGGTTAGTCTCACCATAGTTGTAGCATATGGGGTAGATCCCATGACCGCCAACTGATCACAGATATCCTGAAGTCTCATTAGGAATGGAACAATGCGCTCCCCCTTCTTTTGGATCATTTGGAGCTTCTACTCCAGGTACATTTTTCGCTGCTCGAAAGTTCGTTTGTATAGCACAGATAAGGCCTCCCATATCTCCCTGGATATGTACTTGCTAGCTATATGAGAGACTATATGATCCTTGATACCATCAAGGATAAGTCTCTGGGCCTTTGCCATATCGGACTTGTACTTTATATTCTGACCTGGATTTGTAGGCACAACAACCACGTTGTCTACGAACGCCTTGAGATCATACTTGTCTAGAAGCAATTTGATTCTTTCCTTCCAGATCACATAAATGGAGGATCCCTCCAACCGATCCTGATCTCTAAGTCCGGGAGTTGCCATCTCAATCGAGAACTGTCGAACTACTCCCTCTTTCTCCCTACTGCGTAGCTTCTAGGTTGGCTTACATACTCCGTGATGGAGCTGGTAAGTCTGCTGCTCCTCTGCTGCCTAGCAAACAAGATAAATTGAATTCCTCAGCAAGGAATTGACTGTGGAAGAATTCCTTCACTATGTGCTCTTCTTCTTTGTCTGGCGCTTCTCTGCCCAACAACTGCTTACAAAAAAATTGCGTCCCTCTAGCTTTGCGTGAAGGCTCTGTGTTTCTCCCTCTTCCTTGACAAGATCTTGATCCAGAAGTCTTATCTCTCTGTCGACTCACTTAGAGAGAGCCCACCTTGAAAATACAGACCTTCTGGCTAGAATTGTGCAATCCCTCTTGGGATTCGATCTGCTGCTGCTGCAACAATTTGGTCTTTGCTTTAGAGCTAGATTCGCTCTTCCTGTTTCACATCAAACTTTGCTTGATACCATGTGAAAATTCCTAGATCTAAATGATCTCCAAAATCCTACTGCAATCAACTGAATTTACTTCTTCTATTTGTAAATTATATTACATAATAATTTCAGATTTCTTCATGAAACATTGAAGCAAATTACTGAAGCAACCTACACTTAATTACTTATGATTCTGAAATAAGGAAACTGAGGAAAAAAAAATATACACATAGGACACCGTTAATTTTGGACGAAAGTCTCCAGAAAAACCCAATGCGGGAAAACCAGTGCAACAGATCTGAGGGTTTATATATTATGCAGTAATTTTCTGAATACAAATTTGGGATGCCTTTCTGACAATCTCTGTAGACTGACAAAAAGTTAGTGAGAAAAAATATCACACTGATCTGGAAGCTCGATTGACCAACAACCCCGGATCTTCAAGCCCTCCACTGCGCTGTGCAGCGTAGTCTCTACACAGTTTCTGTGTCAGTCTGCGTGGGGATTGCATGGCTTCTGCGTCACTATTCTTCTGCTGGCTGGATTTGCCCTTCTGGCCTCTTCCGATCTTAGACCTCGATTTTTTGGCACTGGATCTGGCTGACCCTCGGCTGAATCTCGATTTCCCTTGAGGTTGCAGCGCTGCCTCTGCGTGGGACTGCACTGGCTCTACGTAGCTGCTATGCTGCCTCTGTTGATTTGCTCTCTGCCTTCTCTGCTGTGTATTCTTCGGCTTAGGAAAGTCTCCAACCAGAATTACTGTCCCTCACTGCAATCAAGAATCACTTAGATTTGATTTTCGTCCGAGCACTACTCTGCTAGAAAAATTCGATCTCTAGATCCTCTCGGTGTGTTTTTCTAAATGATCCTCAAGCCTTCCAGTTGAAACTTCAACGGTCGAGATTAGATCTTCAATCAACGGCTAATGTTATAACTTTACCTGATCCATGTTCTCTAGAAGATTCACACCCCGTTTTATTTAAACCCTTTAATTATTTATTTTTCCTAAGTTTAAACTTAGGGTCACATTAAAATAATTAATTATTTTAATAAAACACATTCTGAGTGGAATTTTCACAAACGATTTTTGGGTTCTTTGGAATACATGTGCCTAAGCCTCTCCACAAATTTTGAGACTTAGAGCACTTCCGATGCTACCAAAAATCGACATTCAAATGGGGTATGTGCCTTGAGAGAGAATGATGGTGTCTATAAGTCATTGTCTCCCTAAGATTGTGCTCTAATCTTGTGGAGAGATAAATCTATCAGTCAAGGCCTTGCTATATGAAAATGTTGGTTGATATGATGGGGTTCATTGATATAAGCTGATAAAATAGCTTATGAGATGGCTTACCAATCCAAATCTTCTTATTAGAATTCTTCTGTATGAGAATGTCCATGTACCTCGTTTATATTGTGAATACCTCCCTAGTTAAGAGGGAGTGTTGAAATATGTAACTAGGTTAGGTCTTCATAATGTCTTATGTAGTCATTATTTTATGTATTTGATGTAAAGAGAAAAAGAAAATTTATTATTGTGATTTTGTAGCATGGGTTTCATGCTCAATGTTAATTTATTTATAGGTCAAGCACCCATTGAGTGCTTCTAGGGCTTTGTCATAAAGTCTAGAAGTCAAAGAGTCATTGTAATATGTAATAGACGTCGTTGGGCACTTTGTATAATCTAAAGAAAATTTATTAAGTCAAAAGTGCATAGTCCTCTTCCAAGACCAACTCGACCTACAAGAAGACAAGTCGGCCTCATGATGACAGTTCGAGCTCAAAGGAAAGACTATATATACAAGGCATTCAACCACACTTCAGGATAATCCAATTGCCTCACAAGAAGACAAGAAAATGTGAAAATTCTATAATGTAGAATCCTATTGCAGCTACTGATTATATTTCTTCTATTGCATTCTTAACACAATTATTTAACATTTCACTGTGTTAAATATCAAAATAAAATATGTTGCAGATTTCACGATAAATAAACAACATGAAAGAAATAGCAGAAGTATTCACACATAGACACCGTTATTTTTGGACAATTGTCCCCAGAAAAACCCAACTCGGGAAAACTGGTGCAGCAAATCTGAGAGTTTCTTTATTATGCAAAAGTTCTAGAGTATAAATGTGTGATCGTGATTCTCAGTCAATCACATGAAGAAATCTGAGACAATTCTCACTTTACCACGAAGTTTTGGCATTGACCTGCACCCACACTGAGTAGCTCTGTGTGATCTCTACGCAGTGACTGCGTCTCCCAAGATGGCACTATTGGTGGTGGTGGTGGTGGTTGTGTCTGCTTCAGTGCTCACTGCTGGGTGAGACTAGAGTATCTTTCCCTTCCAGAAATGTCCTCCGGACACTGGATGAATACTCAGCAGCCTCTCCAACTGAAATCGAAACTCCCTCTGCTGCTCTACGCAGGCCCAATGTAACTACTGCTTGGCTATCAATGCACTGTTGCTTGTGGCTCCCTCCTTCCTTCTCTTCTTGTACTCCCTCGGCTTCAGAAACTCTTCCTCTTGAAGGTTTCACCTTCCCCTCTCTGTAATTGAGAATCACTTCGATTCTTCCTTCAACTAGAAGAAATTGATCTCTAGATTCTTTCTTCGTCTGATGTGTTTTCCAAATGCCCATCGAGCTCTCCTTTATAATCTTTCACTGACTCATCAATGGCCAAGATTAAATCATAATCAAGGGCTAAGATTAACTGAGATTTGATCTGTGCCTTAATTTAGAAGATTCTCACTTGATTTAACTAATACACTTTAATTAATCAGTTTCCCTAAGTTTAGACTTAGGAAACCATTAAAAAAATATTAATTAATTTAATTAAATCATTTCTGAGAGGAATCTTCCAAAACACTTTTTGGGTATTGTGGAATACGCAAGTCATAGCCTATATGTAAAATCTCAAGGCTAGAACACACTCGATGCTACCATCAATCAACAGAAAAGAGGACTAAAGTCAAGTGAAGAAGAGAAATCAAGGAAGAAAGATCAAAGTATTTCATAGAGTGTTTTCATGATGACAATCCGAGCTCAAAGGAAAGACTATATATCCAAGGCATTCAACCACACTTTAGGATAATCCAATTCCCTCACAAGAAGACAAGAAAAGAGGACTAAAGTCAAGCGAAGAAGAGAAATCAAGGAAGAAAGATCAAAGTATTTTGGAGACTGTTTTGGGTTACATCATCTCACACGTGTGAGTAAACTAGGACATCTTTGCAACAGCGAGACCGAAGTTGCATTCATTATAGAATGATGAAGTTTGGGGTTCAAAAGGACCAATTTGAAAGCCAAGTTACTAAGGAAGAAGCATCTCCCCAAGCGAAGGAAGAAAGAGACATTTCTCACCATCTTTTCCCACATATCCAAAGTTAGGGTTTTTGCAGTTAGGCTGAAAATTACAGCCATAAGTTGTAGGTCCGAAATTGTGGTCAAAGGAGAAATTGTAGCAGTTGTGAAGCAAGTTTGACTTGGGTTGACTTTGTGAGAAGCAAGCTTATCAAAGGAGAAGTTGACTTGGTCTTGGAGGGGTCTTGGTCTTGGGTCTTAGGTCTTTGAATTCATCATTTGAATGTCTATAAGAAGAGAGGAATTCTTGTTGGTTTTCCTCTCAAGAGGAGAGGTTTTGGCCCTTGCTACAACCTATATTTTGTGTCCTCTTGTTCTTTTGATCTTCATAGTTTGGTAGCTATTTTGATGATAAGAACACCATAATAATCAAGTAAAGAAGGAGCTCATTGCAAAGTACTTCAAGTTAAGTAAAAGAACATCACAAGTAGTTATCAAAGTAGGAGAAATCACCCTAACTTGGCTTTCCTTGATTTCTCAACACAAAGAACATGCAGAAGGTGCTACAAGAGTTTTAGTTGTGTCTCAAAAAGGGCGTGTGAAGAGAGTGACCAATATTTAGCCACAAAGGGTCAACAAATTCCCATCATAAAGGACAAAATCCTTTGTCATAAAATCCTAAAATAGACCCTTGATTTACTCAACGACCAACCCTTAAGATTCAGTGAAAAGATCCCCTAACAAGCCCGAGAAAAACTTTAGAAGTTTCACATAGATGTCTCCAAGTAAAGGGGGCCAAAATAGGCCTTAGAGTCTCTGGCTGTGATTTTAAAAAATTAGCCTCAAAGAGGGTTGAAATTCTGCCTTTGAGGTAGCTCAAAATTTCAGAACAAGTGCTTGTTGTAGCCTCAGAATATGTGCATCAGTCTGACAAATAACCACAGAAGATTAAGTGCCATTACCAGTTTTCAAGCTCGGCCTTTCCTTTAGATAAACGTGACAATGCAAGGGCCACATAACTCGCTCAAAGCTGATCTGCTCTTAATAATTTAAATGGAGGTAATGCGAACCTCCTTTTATAGTGATGGGGGCTCACACATGAGAGGGGGCCCGACCTGATCTTGGAGGGAAGCCAACCTTAGTTTTAAATTTCAAAAATAGAATTTTGGAGCCAAAATCCTCATCAAACATCAAGACGAAAACAATTTTATTTTTAATAATTTATCCTTAATTTTCTTTCGACCTTGACTAGGATAGGCCTATTTTAAATTTGATTTTCTTGGATAATAAAAAATGTGTTGTAGCACCTCCTTTGGGGTTCCTTGACCACTGAATGGGGTTCCAACCTTTAAGCAAGCATATCTCCTCAACCGCGAGGAATCAGGAGACGTACCACCTACCATCAAAATCAACATGACGAGGAGAATCAAATGAGGATGATCCTAAGTCCAAATGTAATGACCTTTCCATCCAAAATTCTCATCAATTGCAGAGCATCTAGTGCTTCACAAGTATTCATTTCATTTGGAGCTTCCAATCAATACAAACTAGACGAATATTAAGAGCATTCAAGGACTGACGTTGGCATCAATGACAACACCATTCAACAAACTGAATCTATTCTTGCACAAGTTTGATTGAGTTTTCAGGTTTCCATTTGATTGAATCCTTGACAAGTTTGACTGTCAAAAGACTCTTTTTTAAGCGCAGAATCTCAGAAGTTTAACCATAGTTCTGTGCACTTTGACCCTACGTTGACCACAGGTCCACTGAGGATGTTTGACCGAATTGACTGAGGAAGTTCCAGGGCCAAAATTCGGCATGTTGACCAAAGTTGGTTAAGCTAAACATAAGTCAAATATCCTCTCTCCTTTGACCAGGTTTGACTAGTATTAGGGCTTGGAAATTGGCACAAATTTCTAGACAATTTATATTGCAAACTTTGCTAAAGATTGAATTCTCCTTGGAAGAAAAGTTGGCTAGGTTATTCCTAAGGTTGGGTTTTCCCGAGGTAATCTTGTGTCTTTTTGTGTTTGGCTGTCTCTTTATGATCCTATGGTTATTATTGCATTGTAGTTAAGCTTTTCTATGTATGGTTACTTAATGATATAAGTGAGAAAATAAAACTTGAGAATACTAATCATTGGAAGTAATTATCAAAATTGGAAAATCAATTTCTATTATAAGAAAATTTCAACATGGAATTAGAGCCTAGGTGAAAGAGCAACCACTATAGTATCTTGAAGAAGCCAAGCTTTGGAATAATTTGAATTTAGACCTAGAAACAAGAGTTCACAAATAATTGATTCGTTTATTGTTTGACAAATGGCTCCATACCTTAGAATTGACAACAGGTTGGAAGGTGCAATCAACGATCAATCTTGGAAAACCAGAGTACTTCTTGTCTTGGAAGAAAATTATGTTCTAAAACATGTGGAGAAAGATATTCCTGAACAAGAGGGAGTTGAGGAGAAAGCAAAGTTCAAAAATAGTAAGGCCAAAGCAAAGAGAATTCTTGTGGACTTCATAAAAGACCACTTAATTCCTCATGTTAAAGGACCAAGGACAACCAAAGCAATGTTCAGTGCTCTAGTAAAAGTATATGCAAGCAACAATACTAATAAGAAATTAGCCTTGAACAATCATCTTTGCAATATTAAAATGACTGTGTTGGAATGAGCAGACCAAGGTGAAAGATAAGTGTGAAATTACTTTATTATTCTCAAATATGTTACATATAAGTACATTTTGTTATCATTTGATTCATCTTGCAAGGTCTCTTGGACTCCCCTTTACAGTTCACCTTCCGCACCATAACCCTTAGCGGATTAGGTTTCCAACATTGCTCCCTCGCCCCCCTCCCTCCCCTTAATTTGAAGGGGTATATATGAGTCCAAGAAAGATGAAATACAAAAAGTGCAGAAATACATGTTAGAAAATGGCTGAATGTGCTCTCTGGAATGGTGGCTTTTAAGGAAGACCACAAGCCCAAGGGTGGGAGAACTGAAGGTCTCAACCGATGGTGGTTTAAGGATGACCATCAACATTGGAACACTTAGTGCAGTTCCTGGAACAATTCCAAATCTGGCTAGAAGCTTAAGTTTTATGCTAGAGGAAATGCTCCTTAATGCTTTGAAAAGGAAGACCATTGGGGTCCCAACATGGATTGCTTGTTGCAGTTTTCGGAACAAATCCAAATTTGGCAAGTAGCTGAAGCCTTCTGCTAGAGGAAGTGCTAAACAACAACTCTGAAAAGGGAGACCATTGAGGTCTCACCCAACAGTAGTTTAAGGCTAAACAACAACTCTGGAACGCTTAGTGCAGTTCCTGGAACAATTCCAAATTTGGCTAGAAGCTAAAGTCTTCTAGAGGATGTTCTCCTGTTACTGGTTTAAAGATGACCGTAAACTGAATCATGCTCATAACTTTGACACTAGATGCAAATTTGATTCTGGTTCAGGCTTGAGGATCTGGTTTTCATTGTTGCTTAGGTTGTGGCTTAGGCTTTTTGAAACTGGTATTCCCCCTATCAGATACAAGGTGAGAAGATGATATCATTGTTGCTTAGGCTAGCTTGTACATGCTTGATTGATAAGGCTTCAAAACTAGGAGCCTCACTGAAAATCTCCTCTTATGCCATACAAAGTGAGAGGGTGAATATGTTAAAACTTTATAAAATGTTCACATGGATGAAGATAAAAAAAACCATGATCCTGTTAAGAAATCGAGTGGAAGAAATTTTTTGACACTTAACTTAAGAAGGGTGTCGGTTTCTATTGAAAATGCACCCATTTACAATGCAATTTCATTGGTAAACTTATAAAAAACACCATTTGCGAGTTACCATTATTTTTATTTGAATGCCCAAGAAGTACAATGCTTTTAAAAATGAAGGAAGAATGCTCAAAGCCAACAAACAAAAACAACTTGTCCATCTAATTCAATTTTGAATACACCATATGCTTGTTCAAGATCAACTTTTGCTAGAAGCAGTTGGCCTTTTCCAACCCAAGTAGAAGGTTCAATGTGATCAATTTTGGAAGCCTTGTTATAATAATGTGTTGTACGGATGAAAAAACTCTTCCTTTTATCTTTGGTTTGTCTCAATTTTACCAATGCTGCTTTAATATGCAGCATGTGCATTTAAAATATTCTATCATTATATCATACCTCACATCAGAAAAGTATTCATCAATTTTTCTACGAGATCCTTCCTCAAGAATTTGTAGGAAATCGTCTTTTTTTTCCTTGCTTAAAATATTCCAAAATAACTGCTGTTAAATTGCTCAAAAGTGGAAAGCGTTTGCAAAAAGTGATGAGATAGCTAGCACTCGAGCATGTAACCAAGCTGCTCGGATCATCATAAGCGTAATTGTAAGCTCTCAGACAGACATTCTTAAATAGATGAGAGAAATTAGTAGGTATGCATGTTTGGGGATTTAAATAGGAACACATGCAACAGTATTGAGGCGTATTGAAAGAAAAGCAAGAACTCTTACAAGTCATGACACAACCTTGCTCGTTCTTCACCTGAAGAGAAGGTAGGTAGTTTAGGTTCACTCCATTGGTGCACCTTGCATATGTGCCTTTTTCGGAGCCTCTGCGAGGAGCTATGTCAATGGAAATATTGTAGTTGTCCACGAAGTTTAGGTTGTGGAAATCCTAGGTGAGAAGAGTGAACTCAACCATCGTAGTTGGTGGTGCACTTCCAGTACCATTGCAATGGAGTGCAACAACTCTGTCTCAACAAATTCAAACCTTCACACTCGAAAATCCACCATGGAAAGAAAATCAAAACCACTTAGTGGCGACGAGCACAACAACTATATCTCTGCTCTGCAGGGTCGCGACGGCGTTTCCAGCTCTAGGTTTTGTAAGAAATTGCCTAAAAGGTACTACTCAGTCCTATTTTTATTTTTATTTTTTTCTGTTCATTTTCATTTGTTGGGGATAGGGTGCACAAGGAAAATTCAGATACCACATAGTGAAACTATCGAAAGCAATGCTTCTGACCAGTAGAATGGGAAGAATACGAAAATTCTGAGTAGAGGAGATGGTCAGACTAGTTTGACAACCTGAGGTAGGTTTTCAAGTCGTTGAGAGGAAAAACCGACGAGCTGCACAATAAACGAATGCACAGTACTGGAGTATTGGGTCGAGTGGCATTACATAGACAACACTAGCCACATATAGACCATTTCAAATATGTGAGACGTTACTCTACTCTACAGAATGGCAGAGAGATGGCAGTAGTTGAGAATGGCACTGAGGGAAGGAGCGTTTCTCTGTTAGAGGCACACAACAATGAAATAGGCATGGTGATAAGACCAACAAAAATGCAACAGGACTAATAGGCAGAGAAAGGCCACAAAAACCAATGGCTCTGATACCACTGTTGGAATGAGCAGACCAAGGTGAAAGATAAGCGTGAAATTACTTTATTATTCTCAAAGATGTTACATATAAGTACATTGTGTGACTCTTGGATTCATCTTCCAAGGTCTCTTCGACTCCCTTAATGATTCAACTCCCACTCAATAACCCTTAAACGGATTGAATCAGATTCTGTTACCTCTTATCTTATGAAAATAACTCAGGTCAATGACAAACTTATAACCATTAAGATAAAATTGAAGATTCATAATTAGTTACAGTTGCTCTAAGTCACTTTCTTTCATCACGAGAACCATTTATTCAAGGAGTTTGTGCATGTGGAAAACTGCCATCATTTGATGATCTATGGAATGATTGTATTCAAGGAGAAACCAAGTTGTAGGTTAAAAATAAACCTCAAAATGAAGAAACTCAAGTCCTTACCAGTCACACTAAGAAAGGGAAAGAAAGGAGGAACCCTCGAAAATTCGATAAAAGGAACTTTGGAAAATTTGATAAGAGCTTTGGAAAATTTGATAAGAGGAGTTTTGAAAGTCTGATGAGAGAAATCCGAAAAGATTAGATCAAAAGGAGAAATACGTATTGTTACCCACCACCAGTGGGTGACCCCTATAGGAGAAATTTTCTCCTAGATTTGTCTTCAGCCAACAACCAACAACTCCTTGCTGCTGCCGGATAGCTCGATGTGCTACCATTCTCCGCCACCTGAGCCAACCATCGTGAGCCTTGGCTCATCTGTCATGATCGTATGTTTGAAGGTGGGCCATCCAATCCCGAAGGTATGATTTTTCATTATGTAATTGGGTGCTTATGCTTGCTTTTCTTGGGCACACTTGGGCATGGATTAGTGGGGGGGTTTTAGAGGAAAGAAAGGGCTTTAATTGTACTTTTGTTCTGTTCCCCATCCGGGTCCACGTTTTTCCATTGGGTCCATAAGGTGTTAGTCTCTCCCTCCCTTTTTCCACACCTTGGGTGGGGCTTGGAACAATGCCCTGAAGGTTGATGTAGCTAAAAAGAAAGATAAAAGTATAATATGGCCACATATAACAGGAAATGTACCACAAAATGCAAACGATGGGCGAGACAATAAAATTTAGCACGTGTGAAAAAGCCAAGCATGAGCTCTACCTCTCATCATTATGGCCATCACTCTAGTTCCTAGGGCCCGTATGAGTGCCCGTTGCATCATTAAGGAACCCATGAATGTCCCAACGCCTGTGGGAGATGAACTACCCCACTTTAAGGGGGTAATGTAATATCCCCAATTAGCAACAACTAATTGGAAATATTAATTTTGCCCAATTTTTCTTTTTGAATGTTTATCAGTTAATAAAAAGAAGTGATGGGACCCATAACCCACACTTGGGAAATAAAGTCTCCTTAAAGTCACTTAGGCAAATATTAGAGGACATCGTGGGGCTCATGAGAGCCTAGTGGCAACATGAGGGAAGGGGCAGTGTGGGCCCATGACAACATAGTTGAGAGTAGATAGCGTAGCCAAGGAGGGACAACACAGTTTAGTGGGGCCCGGGTGAGAGCAAGGCTCTCAAGCTTAAAAGGGAGAGGAGGCTCCTCATTCTCTGATTCTATTATGCATTTTTGATTTCTGTCTTTTGACATTAAGCACGCTTTTGCTGTTGAGCGAAATCTGTTAGTGCTGTTCAACACATCGGGTGTCTTCGAGCAGAGATCCCAACCTCAACCTCAGGGGACTTGGAGTGCCCGCTCAGGTGAGGAGATCCATCCATCATTTTGCAGGAGAGAGCACATAACACCTTCAGCCAGGATCACACAGTTTCTTGGACAACGCAGTCTCTTTGAGGGATTACGCAGTTTGTGGTAGAGGCAGTTCCGGGAGTGAGGAGATAACAGGGATTTCAGCTCGAGGATAGTGTGAAGGGACCAACCCTTCACTAATCATCATTTTGTAGCAGGAGGAGGCCATCACTTGCACGTTTACCATTCAGGGTCAACGTACTCGTAGAAATTTCCGAAGCTTGATTCTTATGCAGAAATTATTTCTGTTAATCTGGTTAAGCTTCTCCTACTTATGTAGGTTATCAACTGAATAAATTCAAGTTAACATCAAAGCAAAACACATAATAGATCTCTACCAATTCAGATCTAGAATAAGCACATGCACACATAGACAAAGTGACACAGTTATTTCTGGACAAAGAGTCCCCGGAAAAACCCAATGTGGGAAAACCGGTCTCTGGCTGCTGGAGGGTTCTATTATTAAGAATATTTCTGAATACACAACTGTGGGTTCTAGATCTGGAAAACTCGATAGAGAAACACTAGATCTGCAGCTCACTCGCTGATCTAGGGCCAAAATAATGACTAATCCACACCCTCAAACGAGATTTGCAGAACTCAACCAAATCTAGGCCTAGAAACCCCAACGCTACCCTTGAAAGGCTTTGCGTCAGCCTTGGATTGCCTCCAAACCCTCAATGCTGCTCCGGAAGGGACTACGTTACCCCAAAATGGGTGATGTAGTCACTACGCTGCCCCTAAGGGTCTCTGTGTAACCCCAGAGGGTTTCTTGAAAATTACGTTGTCCTTGTTGCTGCTGCTGCTGCCTTCCTCTGCGTTGTCCTTGAGTTTATCTCTTCTCTACCTCTTATGTATTCTAGACCCTGGGATCATATCATCCCCTTGGTCTAAATTCCCCTCTCTGCAACTGAAACACTTATGAGTATTCTTAGCAAACTCTGCCCTAAAATCTCAGCTTAGCTTCAGTGCTCTGCCTCTGTGTATCTTTACAAATGACCCCAAGCCTTTCCTTTATACTTTTCTCGTTGACAAATCAATGACCAAGATTAAATATTTAATCAATGGCTAAGATTAAAAGAAAGCTTGATCCGTGTGACTTAAGACAATTTCATCACATGTTTAATTAAATTTACTTGAATTATTTTATTTTCCTAAGTTTTAACTTAGGAAATACATTAAAATAATTAATTAATTTAATATCTCTTAAAGCAGATGAAATTTCTCAAATCCATTTCTGGGTCTTGTAGATCAAGTGTATTCTAGTGCTTCCTCAAAATTTGGGACCAAGAGCACAATTGATGCCACCCCAAATACACAAAATCTCAACAGTACTCACTAGGAGTGCGTTATTTTCCAAGGGAGGTCAAATTTTAGGGTCAGCCATTCCGAGATTTCTTCCTGGGTTTTTCGGGTTATTGGAGGAGAGCTCATTTCCAGAGTTTCATAATTTTCTGAGTAGGGGAACAACTCCAAAGAGCCATTCCATTCCAGCAGTAGCAGCAGCGTGATAGCAACAACAACAACATCTAGAGATTACGCAGTCCATGACAGAGCAAGCATTCCTTGAGCATTACTGAGAGTATTTCCAGCTTGCCTTGAGCAAGCCAAGGTTCTATCATTATGATCACCTTTGTACCCATTATTATCTTTCTGTTTATATAATAAAATGGCTCAACGTTTCTCCATATTTGCAGTATTTGTATGATGTCTCTCTATTTGCTGTAGTTGCTTGTATTACTGTTTATTTCTATTCGGAATATTACAGTGGTATTAGAGCTCATAGACTTGGCTCAGCCTGTGGAGCAAATTTGTCTATGACACCAATAGGAAAACCATATATCAGTTACCGGAGAAGGAAATACAAGAACCAAGAGCGGAGGCTTGAGACCACTTTTGGAGAAGGGGATTGCGTTCCAGTGGTGGACACAGAGGAGGAAGAACCAATGGTAGAGGAGAAAGATGAAGGGAGGGAGTTCGAGCAACTCCTCCTAAAGTTTGTGCAGGAGCTATCGAGGAGGATCGAAGAGATGGGGTAGAAGTTTACCGCAGACCAGAGACAGTGTGAAACCCCAAGGGGTTTTCACATCGGAGAAGGGTCCGACACTTCCCACCATTTACAGGAGCAGCTCACAATGCAACAGGCTGTGTCACTTACTCCCCCACGTTCCATTGTGCCCACATTTCTGACTACAGGCACCGAGACGGGAGGACCTTAGGAGCTGGAGCCGATTCATATGGGGGATTATTTTACAGAGTATCAGTCCTATGGGTGAGAGTTTGGTGAAGCTCTCACTTTCCATGATTTTGTTCAGCTTAAGAAGGACAACCGACCTCACAACTAGAACAGAGGGTGTAGATACACACAAGATTGGGGCGTACAACATACAGTGGGCAGGTTTTTCTTACCAACATTTGACGGGTCCTCAACATGTTCGACGAAGGCTTGGGTCGAGAAGTTGGACATTTATTTCCAGCTCAATCAGATGGCAGAGGGAGAGGCCATCAAGGTGGCAGCACTGCACCTTGAGGGAGAGGCCCACGACTGGTGGTTCCATGGGATGGCCACGCTGGGTCACTCAACAGTGACAACGTATGCGAATTTTACATGGAGATTGGTGGATTGGTTTGACCAGAAGGATTCGGAAGAGCACTTTGTTGAGTTGACCAAGCTCAAGAAGACCGAGAACCCAAAAACATACATTTCTGAGTTCTTGAGGCTTTTGGTGATGGTGCTTGACTTGTCCTCAGCTAGGAGGATCTAAATGTTTATTGACAGATTGGCAGAACCTCTACGTGGGCTAGTCAGATCCACGAGGCCTGCTACACTCCAAGATGTAGTTGGGAAGACCAGGGATTTGCAGGATGCTCTACCCAGGACCAAAGTTCCTTTCCCCTAGAGATCGACATTTTAGCCGAAGGGGAAGGACATGAGCATTCCAACTCTGAAGGGGAACCAAGGCCGGGGGCCTTTGGATGATGATACGCAGAGAGACTTGAGACGGAGGAAGTTATGCTTCACATGCTAGGAGCCATGGGCATCGAGACATCGATGTGCCGTGGGAAAGGCACACTACATAGAGGTCTTCTCCGATAGTGACCGGGAAGAAGATGCATATGAGGAGATAGAGGCAGGAGGCAGCGCTGTAGTGCAGAGGGGATTATCCACCACCTCCACCCCCAGGAGCACGAGGGGCAGTGTTTGCACCTCTTGGGGGAGTCCTTGCTTATTTGCGAGGGGTTCCCAAGTATTTGACACTACGTGTAGTCAGAGCTGTTTCAGATATCAAATGACCAAAATAATTATTGTTTAACTCTACGCTCCTTCTTCTTTATGTCTTCAAGTTCACGAGATGTGAACTAAAATATCTTCTTTTGTGATGGATGATCGAATTGATTATGCAAGAAGGGTGTCCGAGCTCTTATATATAGTGGTATTGCGGCTAATGTGAAAAGCCACCACTCCTATAAGTAGGCCGACATAAGAGGCCAAGTACAAGTTGGCTCCAATTGTTAATAATTACATTTCAACTTAAAAATTTGATCTCTCTCTCACCACAGGGAGTTTGGAAGCCTGTGAGGACTCGTTGGAAAGAGGAAACAATCCTCTTTCAGATGGTATAAGGTTCATAATGAAGGGATGTCTCTAAGATGGTGAAAACCCCATTTTTATTGTGATTGTCCTTAAAATATTTAGTGCAAAAGATGATGGTCAATGTGGCTTTGTCATAAGGATTCACTAGTGTGATAGAGTAGCCTTCATTTGGAGAGCTCCTCAAGTATATTTTCATCAATGACAATTCATCTGACCATTATTGACCAACAATTCAAAGCTGCAAATTGGAAGGGCATGCTATTATGAAGTGTTCTCTTCTGCCCCTGATTAGCAAGATTACTTACTCAATTGCACTAATTAATCATTGTTTTGGAAGGTGAGGAGACACAGTGGATCTGATACAGGATTGCAGGGGTTTTTCCATCTTTGACTTGGCCTTCCTATACAAAGTCCAAGCCTTCCAGAGTATCACAATGGCACATGTACGGTGAGCGTTGAGAGCCATGGGCCTCTAGCCAAAGCATTGATTGTCACGTCATGGGCTTCTTCAGCACCACTACGGAGATGATGATGCGAACAAACAATGTTGCCCAACCGGGTACACATTGCACCTAACACTTGGAAGCTAATCTAGGGCCCTAGAGGAGGTTATGTCTTTCCTAGGGAGACATAGGAGGGCATGTGTCATCTTCTAGCCCTCATTGATGGAACATTGCCTTGATTATGAGCCATTTGGAGACCCATGAGACCCATTTGGAGCCCACAAGGCCCAAATTGGGGTTTAGAGATGTTTTGCAACATTTGGTGGGCATCCCCCTCTTATTCATCATTCTTGAGGCCCTCTTCCACAATTTGACCACAAAAGGCCTAAACGCTAGCCTTGGGGACCTCTTCGCATGGATGACGTGGGCTAAAGAAGAAATTAAATAATAATTAATGTTCAATCTATCTTGGTTGGCTTGAAACCGAGGGTCTTGCACATCATTTGTTATGTTTAGGGGCTTCTTCTTCAGGACTTTGAACTCATGAGCATTGTATAAATAAGAGAGGCTCCCTCTCATTTGAATTTATCACACTTGGGATTTTCGACTAGCTCATTAGAGGTTTTTGGCCTGTAATTTGTGGAGTGATTTGGATGGATTAAATGCATTTTGGCATTTGGAAAATTATGCTATCTCTCTTGGAGCTTCTTGTTGGCATTTTGGTGGATGTATATATTCTTCATTGTCCTGTAAGTGTCATTTAATGCTAAATTTCTGATCTTATAGATCTCTAATGCATAGAATATTGTTTCATAGCGTTTAATGTGCCTTAATTAATGGAAGTTTGTTAGAACATTGAGGCAATGGAAATTTTGCATGTATTATTCATGGATAATGAATGAATGAATGTTCCTAGGGAAAATGATGAATTTATATTCCTTGAAACTCCATTAATAATTGCCATTGAAATATAAATATCTAGAAGTGTTGTGTAGCTGCTTCATTAGGGCTAGTGAAGCTGCTTCTAGGTCTCCTTGAAGAGCGAGGGGTCCATATTAGAACCTTTCATGACTCCTAACTTCCCAATAGCTAGGCATTGGTCTTAAATTCAAGGTGATCAATCTTAAATTGATAAACCATCTCTCTTTCTCTTCCTTCTTACCTATTTTCCTCATCCCCTTAAGGATAAGGAGGCCTCCGTAGGGATTGATGCGAAATGCATTAAAGAGGAGCATTTGCAAAACCATCTGGACAACCTACTGCGCCGGTGTTTCCTCTAGCTCTCCTCCAAATTTGGGGCAATCCTAACTGTGGATTCTCCACAAAATTTGATTCCCTAGCAATCGCATCAGAGGGAACCTTAGGTGCTAATCCTTCAACTTGGAGATTCTTAGAAGGCTTGTGCTTTAGTACTTATTGAATTATATCACTCATAGCCTTTTCTCTTGCCTACCTTGACCTTGAATGAACTCATATATCGATAAATATCTCAACCCTAGGTCTCGTGTAGCATTATTTCCCAGGGGTTTTTCGTGGAAAGTCTTACAAGCTTCTCCCAAAGCTCACACATTATTGAACCTTTCCATTGAATGACCCACCTCGCTTCACTTCAAACCTGTCCTAGGAGCATCTATTAGAAGTGAGGGATACTAGGACTCCTCTCGTCAGTGAAAATCGAAGACAAGAAGGTGACTTAGACTGTGGAAACAATGGGCCTTTGTCCGAGGGTGTGGTTGTTTCCTCAAGGTTTTGCCTCTTTACAAGGCCTGCTAGTTTGTGCAACAACACATATCAAAAGTTAAATGCTTCATTTGTCATAATCTTGGCCACTATGCATCACAATGCCCTGAAAGAAAGAGGAAGGGAAAAGAACAAGCTTCTACTGCGAATGTCAATGGAGGAGAGAATGATGTAAAGCCACCTCTAAAGAAGTCGAAGGACTGTTCATTTAAAGAAGGTAACAATTGGAAGATAAGTATTTATTTTCCTCTTTTTCTCATTTTTTTATAGTTAAGTTTTTTTTTTTTTAATTATAACCTTGGTACTTTCTTCCTATTTTTGTTATAATAAAGGAATATTTTTATAACACTGTTGTAGTACAAGGTGATAAGGTAGGAAGAAGGAATTTCCTACAAAGGACAAACAAAATAATAAATACCCAGGACCATGATATGATCAAAAGGAATTGATCTTTATAAAATGTTAAAGGCAAAGGACAACGTATTGAAAACTTCTAGAATGTAAATTCTAGAATTAAATTTGAAATATTGTATATAAGAATTGTAGAAGAATTTGAAGGATATCTGCAAAGGAGGCAAAGGTGATTGATGGCCGAGATTAGATCTCACCTCACTTGTGATCAAGGGTTTAGATTCAAACATAATCATTAAAGTAATTATTTCACTCTTCCTAAGTTTAATTTACCTCAATTAGCCAACCTAATAATTATGTGCTTTTCCTAAGTCAAAACTTAGACTAAGTTACAAAGGAAACTTGCTTACACCATAGCAAGTGTCCTAAGGAGATCTGTGGGTGACTTCTGCATGCCTAGACACCAAGGCCTATGCAGAAGTACCTGCTCTGGCTATAAACATCAACACTCCCTCTTAGTGAGGGAGGTTCTTCTACCTCCTGGAATTGACTTCAATCCTGGAACTGCGTCTATTGCCTTCGTTGCTTCCTCTCAATTGGAAGCCTTCCGTACTGCCTGGTTTGGGAATATCCTTGAAGAGTTGCTCCCTTTGTTTTGGTTCCTAGAAACCTCATGCTCCCGAACATCTTGTAAGTTCATCTCATGCTAAGAGTAGAGACCTTCTCGATAGACTTGGAGGAATTTGTTGACTGCTCCTCCCCACCCGAAGTTGAAGGTCGACTGCCTTTGAGTTGCTCAACCTTC
Organism: Pinus albicaulis; assembly: GCA_034641835.2. Lineage (NCBI taxonomy): Eukaryota > Viridiplantae > Streptophyta > Pinopsida > Pinales > Pinaceae > Pinus > Pinus albicaulis. The sequence goes on from CM076573.1 coordinate 280,328,763, forward strand.
ATAGCTTCCATTGCTTATTCTTTGTCACTAGTCTGTGTCCTTCCATCACTTGAATGGGCCGACCCTTTTGCTTATACAGGTTGCTCTCTCTAACTCTAATGACTTGTCCCTCATCAAAGCTAGATCCCCTGGGTTTGATCAGTTCTTGTTCGTGCTAGAATGCTACATAGAATCCCTTCTTCTACCTCATAAAGTCTGAGAGAAAACTCCAATTGGGTTATGGCACCCACAACACGTCCTTCACTTATAGTGTGCCTCCTGACATAGGCTAGAAAATCACGATTCCAACTCGTTTCGTTGCATGTTTAGAATCATCAACAAACTCTGCATGCAGTTCTGAGTCCCATTTAGTTAGGTTGTCAAAAAACTCACGTGTCATTTTCATATGCAGTGTGGGTCCACTGTTTAGCAACTATGCACCCACTAGTAATGTGCTTGAGGTAAGGTAGGAAACAAATGTGAACTGGGTTTCAAATTTCCTAGCAAATTCCTCTTGAGCTTTTGCCGATGCAGACATAATTGACTACATGCCATTTCCCCCTTTCTTCCTCTCTAGACACTGTGAAGCATAATGTTTTGTCTTATGATAGGAAAAACACTTAACGTTAGTCAAACTCTTTGTTGGGTTGTGAGGTTGAATCCTCACCTTTGAAACCTTTGCTCCTCGTTGCCTAACTGGTAAGAGCAAGATTCTCATAATCCCCACTTTTGTTTTCCTCCAAATAGTGATTTCTCCCAGTTATTGGAACCAGATTGGAACCGGCCTGTCCAACCGGTTTTGGGGTCAAACTCGTCCATTTTGAGGTTTGGAACCAAAAATGGCTGGTTTGGTACCAAGCCAGCCTTTTTTTACTAAACCAGTGTTATGTAAAACTGGTTTTGTACCAAATCGGTCGGTTCCATACAATTTGACCAAAGATGTTCCAAACACAATTTAAAAAAAATAAATAAATTGAGTGGTGCAGCCTAGTATTTAATCCTATTGTCCTAGTATTCAATTCATGGTAATGTTAAATTCTTCAAGTAAAAGTGGCATTCTCATTTGTCTTTTATTTTCATCCTTTTACTTAAACTTTTTAACATTACCATGAAATGACTCGGGATGTTTGAGAGTGGTTCTAGCCTCATTGGATTTCATATGGAGAAAGTAGAATTTTATATCTCACTCAAAATCTAGCAGACTTAAAAGTTTTTGAGGATTTCAGGATTGGGGGGATTGCAATGTTTCCTTTGGATTTTGTCATGTACGAGGATTTGCAACTAGTATGTAATCAAGAGCACCAAGCCCTTTATTTACCTTGATGTTGTTGAAGAATGTAACTAGGTTCAGTGTTCATTATTAATATATTTGTCAAAAATAATTTATTATTATTAAATGACTTATTAAAACATGGGTTTCATGCTTGGGTCATATTTTTATCAACGTCCCCATTGTGGACTACTAGGTTAGTCATTACAGATTTAAATTGACCCATTCTGGGCTTTTGAATCATGTAATTAGGTTGTTGTCAAAGTCAAAGACTCCTCCATCAAGTCATCCTCTCGGCCTCTTCAGCAAAGTATTCAACTCATCTTCTTCAGCAAAAGTCTCCAAGTCGACCTCAAATAAGTCTCGTTCAAGTCAGCTTCACACAAGAATACATGTCGACCTAATATAAGGACACATCTCTTTATTTAGTCATGTCGGCTCATTTTACTGTGGAAAACAACTATAAATACCAGCGTAAGGATTTCACATAATACACAGTCAACAACTTCAGATCACCTCTGAAATTTCGGCTGATAATTGCAGAGATAAAGTTCGGTGGATTTCAGGAGCACAACTTCAGGATACCACAGATATGGAGTTCAGTGAGCTAATGCAAGGAATCACATAAAGGAAGCTCAGATAATCTCAGTGTCAAGGGTATCAAGGGTCTACATTTGTTAAGGATCTCAGTCAAGGCCTTGGAGCCACAGTCAAGAGCTTAGGTGCTACCACAGTGTAATAATATCACAGTCACAATGCATTCACAGTTTCGGTGTAACCAAAGCGGCAAGGTTTCAATGCAATCAGAGCAAGAAGGTCCTACAGTTCGGAGCTGCCACAGGAAAGAAGATTTCAGTGCCATCTCTATCTCGGAATATTCACAGATAAGGTTTTGTTGTCTCCACATTGTTAAGGATGCTATCACAGAACTTGGACTCGGTGCTATGATAGTGAGGAGATCTTGGTGCCATGACTGTGATGAGGTCTAAGTGAGGAGATCTCGGTGCCATGACAGTGAGATCTTATTGTCAACATAGTGAAAGGATGACTTGATGGAGGGTCTTGGTCGTCTCATCTTGAGTCTACTGAAGGAAGAATTTTGACTGGGTTTTCCCCAAAGAGTGGGGGTTTTCCCTGGCAGCGTGCCTACATCTTCTGTCCTCTTCTATTTGTTGCTTGGCATTAATCTTGTTGATAAGAAAAGATAATTCGAAAGAACACATAATAATAAGGAAAACATCACAAGATAATGTCATAATAAGAGAAATCGATTAACTGCCATCTCCTTGGATTTCTCAACATGGTATAAGAGCTATGGTCATGATCAAAAGCAGTTTGAAAATCACTTGGGTACATTTGTATTGAAGATCAAGCCAAGAAGGATTCAAAGGAATCATGTAGGACTGACTTCAGAGGATAAGCTCAAAAGGTCCAAATCGTAAGAAGACAATTCAAAGAATGGGTGATCATGTGCAATCTGAGATCAGAAATCAAATTCGGATTAACAGTTCAAAAAACAAGTTCAGTAAGATCGATCACTGTGAGGATTTTTGGATTATCTCAGTCGTTAGAAAAGGTATTGATCAAACAGATGAAGTATAAGTTCTATTTTCAGTAAGGCGACCACAGAGACAATGCAGATTAAAGACATGGTGCAAAATCTCAAAAGGATTTCAGATCAGTCTCAAAGAATACAACTTTGTTCATATTACAGAGTAAGTGTCAAAGTGTTATTATGACACAGTGAACTGTTCAGATCAACCACAGAGAAATGTACTCGTGAAATTTCTGTGACAAATGACAAGGTGCTGAATCAGTACAAATCTCAGAAGAAGGTTCAATGATATTACAGTTGCAAATTTCGGTACATCTTAAGTATGACAGTTCTGGGCGTGAAATCAGTGAAAACTATATTACAACAAAAAAGCTATGAAAGCAGCATTCGAGCTCAGTGATATATGTGAGATGAACCATATATCGAAACAATATATTTTGTCTTATACTCAGTGAAGAAAGAGAATGTGACACAACTCCCTGTGGACAGATATCAAATGACAACACAAGCACAAGAAACCAGTTTTTCAAGTAAGTACTGCTACTACCAGTCTAAGGAAAGGTATGTAAATACAAGGTTAGTAAAATCATAAAGATTTTCAAATGTATCTAAATTTAAATAGTTCATAGCTAGTCTAGGATAAAATTGTGATCCTTAGATAAAATACATAATCCTTATCTTCTAGAGATTAAAAGTAATCTAGGATGTCAAGTAGAAATCCTTGATTGAAAGAAGGAATAACCTTTGTAGGATTCCATCCTCCATGGTTATGTAGGAGATCTAACTTAAGAGATTAAATCATGTTCATGGTATCACGTGTCTTGCTTGAAAGTATGTATTACAGGGATAGAAGATCATGACTTACACTTCAAGGAATTCCTACAAGGTTTGTCAAGAAACATCTCCAAGTATGTCTTAGTCTATACATCTTATAAAATTCTCTCTATCTTATTTTGAAGTTTCGTTATACTAGTAACATCGTTATGTCTAGCTCTCTTGAATCTTAAAAGATTCTTGTTTGGGGCGATTCATCATTTGATGTATCTACACACCTTATATCTCTGATTGTTTGTAAAATAGAACCCTAAAAAGGTTCTCTGGAAAACCCTAACCTAAGGGTATGTTATTAATATTTGAAACCCTAAACCTACTTAGGGATATTAATGAAGAAATTGCTATTATGGTGATGTCGTGTTTGGGATTTTGATATGATCATGGAAGCTCTAACTTATTAGGGTTGAAACGATGCTGCTCGAAATCCTGAACCATTGAAGTTTTGATATAATAAGGGTTTGCTTTGATATGAACCGAAACCCTAGGTTTTGGTTAGGTCTACAAACAAAATCCTTGTTATGTAAATTCCTAGGAATGAAACCCTAGGTATATGTCCATTTGGTTGAATCCTGGTATATGTCTAATGTATTAATATTGTCTGACATATGATATGCTTATGCATGATGGTAATCTCCTAAATCTGTGTGTTGACCAAATTTCTAATGGTCATAAGTCCTAGGCTTCGGAAACAAGCCTTCGGCAAAGTTTGAAGTTCTAGGATGATGATTGAAAAGTCTAGGGTTTACAACTAAACCCTAGTAGTGTTTAAATTCTCTAGTAGGTATATCCATTTGAATCTATATAATGTTGGTGAGAATTTATAGATATAAAAATTTAGTGTTTACATCGAACCCTAGTAGAAGGTATTCATGATGTGATTGCTTTGATTGAGTAAAATCTAGGGTTTACATAAAACCGTAGTATGGCTTCCAAAAGTTATTAGATACCTTTATTTTTCTTTTGACTTATTTCGAGGGATCGCTATATGACAAACTAATCTTCTATCATTTTGATTGAGTTGCTGATATGATTTAGGATTTGTAAGAAACCTGGGCTAGAAGTTGAAGTATTGAAGTATAGTCTCTTGATGATTATGTTTGAAAATTCTAATGCTTCCACTACTATAAGATTTCGTTATGACTAACTTTACGCATCGATAGATTTGGTTGTACTTGCTATCTATGTTGTGCAGGTACATCAAATACAAGTTGGTGAAGATGTCTGTGAGAGAATGATGAGAAGGATGGAAGCCATGAAAGATTCTCCAACACTGAAGGAAGAAGTTAATCTCCCTACATTAAGAGGGAGCCTGGAGTGAACTCTCCCTAGTTAAGAGGGAGGGCACAACATATTTTTTGATTGGAAAATATATTCTGGAAGATATGTTGCTACATATGAAGTAGGAAGAGGAATCTTCTTTCCAAGATTCAACTGATAGTCCTACTGAGATTAGTTAAAGAGAAACATTGAAACCTCGAAGGTTTGCTTTGTTTATATATTTGAAAGTGTATTGCCGATTGAGGTTGTGTTTGTGCAGGTAAATCTCTCGAAGGTTTGATAAGCATGATGGTTATCAATGAGTTTGATCGTGTTGAGATTCAACAAGAAGATTCTAGTGAAAATTATGCACCTACACTAGGATGGAGCATCATGCTATTTTTAGGTGGTGGTCTATTTTTAGATGCATGAGCAATTTCTATTTGTAGATGTTGAGCAAATTCTATTTATAGATGTATGTGCGAGTTCTATTTATAGATCGCATGTCTATTTATATATGCATGTCGACTATTATTATCCCTTAATAATAAATAGTTGGACAATAAACAATAATCTATTCTCAATGAGCACTTGGAAATAGTTAACTGAAGTGGAAAATCAGTTAGCTATAGGAAATTCGAGTTCAAAGGTTGGTTGGTGGGACATGCAAGTGGACTTAGTTCTAACTGAGTGATTTGAAGTTGTAATAGAGTTGGATGTGTAGTTATGTGAGTTGTAAAGTAGTTTAACTCAGTTAAGTGAGTTAAACTCAGTTGTGCTAGTTGTAATTGAAGATACACTAGTGAGAGATCATTGAATTAATTATTAATTAATTCACAACCAGTGGTCTCACATGCAACTGAAGATTTACTACTGTTAACTACATGCATGTCAGATCTAGTGGAGACCCAGTTGAGATGTAGGTGAAAGGGACAGTTTGACTATCAGTTGTGACATTAGTGGGTGCACTCATGCAACCACACACACATTGGATGTGCCCATGAGGATTGCGCAGTCAAGGCAAACATGATTCCATTCATTCAAGGATTGCTATCAGCTGGGATTGCGCAGTGGAGGTAGGTTGTCTGGAGGCAGTAAATTGGCACATGAATTTGCCAATTTTTGTATGACAGTGTGAGACGATTGTATATTGTACCGAGAGCTCTTGGATTAGAGTTTTGTACGAGATTGTTTCATGATCCATGATATATACATAATATATGATAGTGGGGTTTTTAGATTTATGCTTTCCTGGTAAAAACATCTGTGTTATGTGTGATTGATCTTTCTTCTTGATATTGCAATTAGTGATTGTGTTTTAAATTCCACAAAGATTTTTGTTGAAGCGATTCTGCATTTAACAGTAAAGTGGCATATAATTGTTAGATCAGGAGAATCCAGGCAATACATAATTTATATTAAAATTTCTACATGGTATCATAGCACAAAAGATTGCAATTTTGAAGCACGTGCTGAGTTTGTTGGTGGAAAGAATTCGAATTTGCAAAAAGATTTTCTTGGTGCTACAGTTGAGTAAACATTGAAGTGGATTTCAATGGCTTGCGGCTAGAGTATGCACTCGAGGCTAGCTTGAACTACATTGCTTGGAAGGGCAGGATGGGGGCGGTGCTCGAAGATAATGGCTTGAAGGAATTCATTGAAAAAGAATTTCCTAAGCCCACTTCGATAGATGCTGTATTACTTGATGCATGGCAAAAGAAAGTGGCAAAGGCAAGGAGGATTCTATTGGAAGGTGTAATAAACCACATTGTCTCAAGCCTTCATGGGAAAGCCACACCATATGCTATGTGGAAGGCTTTGACGGATCTTTTCCAACGTAGCAGTGACCATAGGAAATTGTCGCTCAAAGATAAACTCAGAAAGATCAAGATGGAAAAGGGCGACAACATTCCAAAGTATCTCACGAAGTTTGTCCAATGTTGGGATGAACTAGGGAGTGTGGGAATCACTGTTGCTGATGATGATTTGGTGAGCTTGGCTCTCTTGGGACTTCCTAAGAGTTGGCACAGTTATGAAGACTCTGTCAATGGATGGGAAAAACTGCGAGATTGGGAACGACTGTGGTTGGATCTAGTGCAGGAGGAGTTCAGGCGGAACACCAGAGATGGCTCTTCATCAAAGCATGATGATGAAGAGGAATGTGCTTTGGCTGCCAAGGCATGGAAGGGGAAGGGGAAGAAATTCCATTCAAAATCCGAATCTAAAGGCAAGAAGCTGGATTTGTCCAAGGTGAAGTGTTTTCACTGTCACGAACATGGGCATCTCGCTACTAACTGTCTGTAGAAGAAGAAGAACAAGAAGGTTGCTTCAGCTGCAGCTGGTGAGGCCCTTGCCTTGCAATTTGAACTTGACTTCTCCTTGATTGCATGCATGGTGTCAAGTGCATTGGGATCAGTGTGGTATTTGGATAGTGGCACTTCCTTCCACATGACGGGAGATAAGGAGCTTTTCAGTGACTTGGAGGAGAAAGATCTCCAAATGCATATAGAGATGGGCGACGATGGACGATATAGTGCGACTGGCATTGGTACCATTGTTGAAATTTGGTTACCGGAGGACAGGTGGTTCGCTAAGGCTTTGATCTTTGGCCTAGGGAAAAGTATCCAAAAGAATTTAATTTTTCTCCTAAAGTGACTCTATAAAGTTATAAAGTCAAATCTAATTTAAAAGTGACTTTAAGTGATAAAGTTATTAAAGTCTAATTTTAAAGTGACTTTAATAAAGTCAATGTGAAATTAGAAAGGAAAAGTGACTTTGGAAATAAATGACTAAGTGGGTCTTTATTAAAGTGGGGTGAATTAAAAAATAGAAAGTGAGATTTAAATGAGCATTTAATTTTAGCCCTAGATCTAAAGATATCTCAGCCATTGGATTTAGCGATTCCCCAAAAGTCACTTAGGGTTAGGTTAAAGGAGGAAAAGGAGGGAAAAGGTCATTCATTCTTTCATGAGCAGATTGAGCGAAGAGGAGAGAAACCAAGGGAGGATTTTTGAGTAGTGATAAGGAGGAGGGCAACAACACTTATATTCAGCAAATCCCTACAGCAAGGACAGAGCTCGAAGTTCAAGGCAAGTGGGCACAAATTTCGAGGGAGGAAAATCAACATTTATTGCAACATGCTTTTCGAGGTCCGTACAACAGCAAGGAGGTACAAAAATCGAGGTTTGTACAACAGAGAGAGAAATATGATTTTTTGGATTTTGTACTGCAGCAAACAGCGTGGAAAACGAGGTCCATACAGTAGCCGTACAACACGAAAATCGAGGCAGCGTTTGCACAGATTTTGAAGGAGGCCGTATAGCTGTTTCGACACTGTTTTCGATGTTGTCTGTACAACATTTAAGGCTGTACTTTCTGTTGATATTTTCTATGTATTTGGCACGAAAATTGAGGCGAAGTTTTGCACGGTTTTTGAGATAAGTACATTTATGAGGTTGTTGTAATTATTTGGTGGGTAATTTTTGTCTCACTGTAAAAGCATTTATCAGAAATAAGGAGCTTTCAAATTGGTTTTCCCCAAGAGTTGTAAGGGGTTTTTCCAGGGTCACATTGACCAAAAATCAGTGTGTCAAAATTTTGTGTGTGGCTAATTTATTTTTCTAACTTTTTATTTCTGCATTTCAACATTGTGAAATTTCCAGAATTAGTGTTTTCAGAAAATATTTATTTTTCCAGCTTGTTGAATGTATGGCTATGGGAATGGGCATTTAACTTTATGGGAGAAATAAGGAGAAACTGAAAACCGGGGTTGGGTTATCAAATTTCTACAACCATTACCTTTTAGAGGGAGTCAGGTAAACCATTTCAATTGAAAGATGTTATGCATGTTCCAGGTGTGAAGAAAAACTTGGTCTCAGTTGCAATGTTGGAGGACAGAAGCTATGACGTTGATTTCAGCGATGGAAAAGCCTTCCTGCGACATAAAACAACAGGTCAAGCCAAGAGGATAGGGATTCGAGTTAAGAATCTCTACAAGTTGGAGGTAGATGGCTGCGCTGCCATGATGGGCAAGGCTGAAAAAGTGGTGAGCCGGGATGAGGGCAAATTATGGCACAAACGATTGGGACATCTTCATCATGGAGCATTGAAAGTCATGCAGCAAATATCTACTGGACTTCCAAACACTTGCTCAGTTAGATCAGTGCAAGGGTTGCACCATCGGGAAGTATGTAAAGTCCACTTTTCATGAAAAGGAGAATCGTGCTTCGGTGATCCTGGAGAGAGTTCACACAGACGTGTGTGGTCCATTCTCGGTTGCTTCAACAACAAAAAATAAGTATTATGTTATTTTTGTTGATGACTTTTCTCGTAAATGTTGTATCTTCTTCATGCAGAAGAGGGATCAAACATTCTCAAAGTTCTGTGAGTTTAAGGCATTGGTGGAGAAAGAGTTGGGGAAGCAAGTGAAGGCTCTGAGGAGCGATAATGGTGGAGAATACATCTCTAACGAATTCAAAGACTTCTGCAGCAAAGAAGGAATTCGAAGAGAACTCATAGCGCCTCATAACCCACAACAAAATGGGGTCGTGGAGAGGAAGAATAGAATGATCGTGGGTGCAGCACGAGTGATGTTGCATAATCAGGGCCTACTAATGCATTTGTGGGCAGAAGCATGCAACACTGCCGTTTATGTGCAAAACTATTGTCCTCATAGAGTACTTGGCATGAGGACACCTGAAGAAGCTTTCACTGGTAAGAAACCGGACATTTCTCACTTTAAGATTTTTGGCTCATATGTTTATGTACATGTGACCAAGAACACCAGGAAGAAGCTGGAGCCGATTGCTGAAGTTGGGATATTTGTGGGGTACACAGAAACACCCCATAATTATTGTGTGTATTTTCCTAACAGTAACATCACTGTTATGGGACGGGATATAAATCTCGATGAGGGGAAAGCCATGTGGTTGTCGCTTGAGAGGGAACTAGACTTGCATGTGGAGGAGGAACTATTGGTTCCCAAAGATGAGTCTCTAGATGTGGATCAACCTCAAGAGGAGGTTCATGGAGTGGAGGAGTCCACTCACGCAGAGCCAAACAACAGAACTGGCAGAAGGCGTACCACAAAAGCTGACAGGCCGAGACTTGATGTTGCACAGAATGTAGGAGCCCCTACTTCACAGTGTAGACAAAGACAATCTCCTGACCGATTTACTGGATACATGGCTCTCATGAGCAAATGTATTGTGACTGAGCCATCTTCCTTTCAGGAAGTAGTGCAGGAGTCCACATGGGTAGATGCAATGGTGGAGGAGTATGACTCCATTGTCAGAAACAGTGCTTAGGAAATTGTTCCAAGGGCGGTTGATAAATTAGTGGTAGGTTCAATATGGATCTACAAGGTAAAGCAAGCTGCTGATGGGAGTGTTGAGAAATACAAGGCCAAATTTGTGGCCCGAGGCTTTTCACAGATCGAGGGGATTGATTATGAAGAAACCTTTACACCTGTTGCAAGGTATTCTTCCATGAGGACCATCCTTGCTCTCTCAGCGCAGATGGGCTGGTGCATTCATCAGATGGATGTGAAGATTGCGTTTCTCAATGGGATCATTGAGGAAGAGGTGTACATAGAGTAGCCCGAAGGATTTGAGATCTTTAGCAGCGAGTTGCATGTGTGCCAACTCAAAAGAGCGTTGTATGGGCTGAAGCAAGCACCCCGTGCTTGGTACACTCGGATAGACAACATTTTCACCGGATTGGGCTTCACCAAAAGTCAGGCGGATGTAAACCTATACCAAATTGTGGTGGAGGGTAAGCTTTTAATCATTGTTCTTTATGTTGATGATTTAATATTGACTGGTGATGAGCAGCTGATACACTCATGTAAGGAGGACCTTACAAAGGAGTTCGAGATAAAGGATATGGGCATCCTTCATTATGTCCTTGGATTGGAAATATGGCAGCGAGATGGTGAACTTTTTGTGTCTCAAGGCAAGTATGCAAGGGAGATACTGGGTAAGTTTCACATGGAGGGTTGCAAACCCATGGATACTCCTCTTCCAGGAAACTGGAGGAAAGAGGATGCTACATTTGGAGAGGTAGTGGATGCTACTGTCTATCAATAGTTAGTGGGTTCGCTAATGTATTTAGTGAACACGAGACCGGACATATGCTATGCGGTTAACCAGCTAAGTCAAGAGATGGTTAAGCCTACCAAGCTCTTTTGGAAGGCGGGCAAGCATGTCCTGAGATACCTGAGGGGCACATCTGAGTATGGATTATGGTATAGACAGACGGATGAGGTGAAGTTGCATGGCTTCATGGATGCAGATTGGGCGGGCAGCCCAACGAACAAAAAGAGCACATCGGGGGGGGATCTTTAGTATCGGATCTACAGCTGTTTCTTGGTACAGCAGGAAGCAGAGATCCATGGCACTCAGTTCAGCAGAAGCAGAATACATGGCAGCGAGTCAAGCTGCATGTGAGGCTATCTGGATGAGAAAGATCTTGGTTGGTTTGTTTGGTGCTCATTTAGATCCGACAATGATTCATTGTGATAATCAAAGTTGCATTAAACTCTCAATTAATCCTGTGTTTCATGATAGATCTAAGCATATAGATATCTGGTATCATCATATCAGAGATTGTGTGCAACAGAAGATCATGTTGCTTCAGTACACTCCTACGGAAGATCAGGATGCAAATATTCTGACGAAGGCGCTCACCAGGAGCAAATTCGAATACCATAGAGACATGATCAGGGTGAAGGATAATCCCTTTCTTGTTGAGAGGGAGTGTTGAGATTCAACAAGATCCTAGTGAAAATTATGCACCTACACTAGGATGGAGCCTTAGGCTATTTTTAGTTGGTGGTCTATTTTTAGATGCACGAGAAAATTCTATTTATAGATGATGTTCTATTTATAGATGTATGTGCAAGTTCTATTTATAGATCGCATGTCTATTTATAGATGCATGTTGACTATTATTATCCCTTAATAATAGTTGGACAATAAACAATAATCTATTTTCAATGAGCACTTGGATATAATTAACTGAAGTGGAAAATCAGTTAGCTATAGGAAATTCGAGTTCAAAGGTTGGTTGGTGGGACATGCAAGTAGACTTAGTTGTAACTGAGTGATTCGAAGTTGTAACAGAGTTGGATGTGTAGTTATGTGACTTGTAAAGTAGTTTAACTCAGTTAAGTGAGTTAAACTCAATTGTGCTAATTGTAACTGAAGATACACTAATGAGAGATCAGTGAATTAATTATTAATTAATTCACAATCAGTGGTCTCACATGCAACTAAAGATTTACTACTGTTAACTACATGGATTTCAGATCCAGTGGAGACCTAGTTGAGATGTAGGTGAAAGGGATAGTGTGACTCTCAGTTGTGACATTAGTGGGTGCACTCATGCAACCACACACACATTGGATGTGCCCATGAGGATTGCGCAGTCAAGGCAAGCAGGATTCCATTCATTCAAGGATTGCTATCAACTGAGATTGCACAGTGGAGGCAGGTTGTCTAGAGGTAGTAAATTGGCACATGAATTTGCCAATTTTTGTATGAGAGTTTAAGACGATTGTATATTGTACCGAGAGCTCTTGGATTAGAGTTTTGTATGAGATTGTTTCATGATCCATGATATATACATAATATATGATAGTGGGGTTTTTAGATTTATGCTTTCCTGGTAAAAACATCTGTGTTATGTGTGATTGATCTTTCTTCTTGATATTGCAATTGGTGATCGTGTTTTAAATTCTACAAAGATTTTTGTAGAAGCGATTATGTATTTAATAGTGGCATATAATTGTTAGATCAGGAGAATCCAGGAAATACATAATTTGTATTAAAATTTCTTCAGATCGGGAGAGATTTGTTGTTGAGGCTTTATGAGTGAAGAATTTCCTGGAAAGACATCGGGCCAACACTTTGTTTTAATGTCTGGTATGAAGGGTGGCATCGCGTGGATGTGCACCTAGTTCCCTGGGTTGATTGTTAGTAAGCAAGCCTGATGGTACCTATAGAGGCCGAAAGCTTTAGGTCATCTTAGTCCCACTCAGGTAGATTGCGCTGGTCAGGAATCTAGCCCATGCCATTGCGGTGCCTAACTGTTGAGAGACCAAATGGATAGATTTCCCTAGTGAGGAATCTAGTCCATGGCATTGTGGTGCCTAAACTGCTTCATAGGTAAAGTGAGATCTTCCATGTACCTCTTTTACATATGAATACCTCCCTAGTTAAGAGGGAGTTGTGAAGAATGTAACTAGGTTCGGTCTTCATTATTAATATATTTGTCAAAAACAATTTATTATTATTAAATGAATTATTAAAGCATGGGTTTCATGTTTGGTTCATATTTAGATTAAGGTCCCCATTGTGGACTTCTAGGTTAGTCTTTATAGATTTAAATTGACCCATTCTGGGCTTTTGAATCATAGGTTGTTGTCAAAGTCAAAGACTCCTCCATCAAGCCATCCTCTCGGCCTATTCAGTAAAATATTCATCTCATCTTCTTTAGCAAAAATCTCCAAGTCGACCTCAAATAAGTCTCCTTCAAGTCTGCTTCACACAAGTATACATGTCAGCTCATTTTACTGTGGAAAACAACTATAAATACCAACGTAAGGATTTCACATAATACACAGTTAACAACTTTGGATCACGTCTGAAATTTCGGTTGATAATTGCAGACATAAGTTCGGTGGATTTCAGTAGCACAACTTAAGGATACCACAGAGATGGAGTTCAGTGAACTAATGCAAGGAATCACAGAAAGGAAGCTCAGATAATCTCAGTATTAAGGGTATCAAGGGTCTACATCTGTTAGGGATCTCAATCAAGGTCTCGGTGCTACAGTCAAGAGCCTGGGTGCTACCACAGTGTAATAATATCCCAGTCACAATGCATTCACAATTTCGGTTTAACCACAGTGGCAAGGTTTTAATGCAATCACAGCAAGAAGGTCCTACAGTTTAGAGTTGCCATAGGAAAGAAGATTTCAGTGCCATCTCTATCTCGAAATATCCATAGATAAGGATTCATTGTCTCCACAATGTTAAGGATGTTATCACAAAACTTGGACTCGATGCTATGACAACGAGGAGATCTTGTTGCCATGACTGTGATAAGGTCTAAGTGAGGATTTCTCGGTGCCATGAAAATGTTGAGATCTCGGTGTCAACACAATGAAAGGATGACTTGATGGAGGGTCTTGGTCGTCTCGTCTTGAATCTACTGAAGGAAGAATTTTGATTGGGTTTTCCCCAAAGAGTGGGGTTTTTCCCTGGCAGCGTGCCTACATCTTGTGTCCTCTTCTATTTGTTGTTTGGAATTAATCTTGATGATAAGAAAAGATAAATCGAAAGAACACATAATAATAATGAAAACTTCACAAGATAATGTCATAATAAAAGAAATCGATTAACTAGCATCTCCTTGGATTTCTTCGCAGATGTTAGTGGCATTGGTTGTTGAACCCCTCTAGCATGACCCTACTAAAAATGTACCCATTACTCGAACAAAATCTTGACTTAACATACTATGTTTTTTTCTATTTTTTTTTAATGCTTAGAGGGTGATATTGATCACTAATATCCCAATACAGACAATGATTTTAATGATAAGTAGGTATTTATTGTAGCATGATATTTTTTGGATACTAGAGGCCATCTAGAGCCTATTTGTTATTTATTTTTGCTTTAAAGATGGATTGAACTCGATGCTATTTTGGTTAGGTGCACCATTACATTCTATATAAATGGGAACTTTTGCTTATTTGTGCATAAATGGTTTTGATTCATATGGATGCACATGAATATATATGTTCAAAATTTCATTCTTTTATGCATTTTTGGTCGAGTAGTTTTTTGGTCCGATTTTTTTATTAGTTCTAGTCCAATTCTGTCTGGTTTCTAGTTCAGAGGGTCTTTCAGTTCGATCACTAGTTCGTTTCCAATAACATTGATTTCTCCTACGTCTCCTTCTGAGTGAAGTTCTCCCATAGTTTGCTCCAAGTTGGTAGTTTCTCTCGTGCTAGAACACCTATCACAACGGTAGCCCATGTTTTTTTGAACTCACTCAGGGCTATCCTTACAAGCTTCTCATATAACATGACTACTTCAACAACTCCAAGATCATCTTGAGCTTGTTGAATAGTGAGGTATGATGCAATTGTGTCTGATTCAATCATCTTGGTGTTCCTGAGTTTTTCCCTCAACGCCATTTTCCGATTATGACGATCACTTTGATATAAACTCATGGGAGTGGTCCACATCTCATGGGCGCTATTCTTTCCTAATATGTGAGGGATAACATGATCCTTCACCTCATCCATGATGATACGCTTGGCTTCACATCTTTCAAATTGTGGCTTGCCAAATTTGTAGTGTCTGAAGGAATTGTAACCTAGGGTTTCACAAAATATCATAGGTGGTTCTCCATGAGAACCAACACTATTCTCTCCTTCCATAGACTAAAATTTGATGGCCCTTCTAGCTGGTGGGCTGCCTCTTTCCCATGATTTGTTGTTCCTGCTGCCCGTGAATTTATCTGTTGGATTGTTGGTCTTATTTGTATCACAACCCTTGAGCTTGACCCTATCGGCTTGTGGCCCAGTGCTACCCCTGCCACCTTGACTTTTTGCTGATCAATTGGGTGGGTTTGACAGCCCACTCAACGTTGTTGGTCCTTCCTTTTTATTTATTTTTTACTTTACTTATGGTTCCCTTCAACAGACCCTGCTAGAGATTATCTGAAGCTGATAAGTTCCTGTTTGATGTAACTGATGAATAGTTGTAACTGCTTGATGTTGCAAGCAATGCAATGTGTGTCTTGTGTGATATGATTTAGGAATGCTATTATTGACCCTGACCCAAAATACAAACTAGTGAATGGGATTATAGCAAGGGGGGAGACAATGTAATGGAGATGCCATATAATAAATATTAAAGTTATATATATATATATATATATATATATAGAGAGAGAGAGAGAGAGAGAGAGAGAGGTTATAGTCTTACATGAAATAAAATCACCTAAATAATCAAGAGGCACAATTTATCATGGGGATAATGCTTTACAGTATTTTTATACATTGGGATTATACTTCCATCATTGTAACCATCTTTTATATAAATAGTCAGTCATTGCATTAGAGTTTCAATTGTGCATAAGTGCGTTCATGCTTATTACATTATGCTATTGGGTTTTGAAGTAATTTGTATACTAAGATTTCCTTCCTGCCAAAATATGTACATGTAGTGCATTATTTATTGTGTCCATATATGCGCTATATTAGATATGATTTGCATCTTCGGAGAGTGCTCTTGCTCTGGCCATGACTAATAAATTTTATGATGTCATTATAAATGTTTTCTTGTATATTTTTGAAAGCTTTCTCTTCTTGAATTGCTTCATGTCTTGTCTGATCTCTAAGGTAAGGATCTTCTTGGTGACCAAATAGGATATGATTTTCAGAATTTGTGACACATATTTCGTGGAGGGTATTGAAAAAATTCGTGGAAAATGGTTGATCTATGATGAATTCCGAGTGTCCCATATTTCTTCCCATTTGAAACATGGAGAAAAATGCCATGATGACGTTTCCCAGCCTTGGCTGAAAGATAGATAATACACTTCTTCAGGACTATCTATAACAGTGGAATTGAAAACATTGGATGCACTTTCGCTTTGGCTGACCTTATTTTCTATATCTTATATATTTGTACAAGGCAGTATAGCTGGGCAATTACCTTTGCAACTTGGATTTACATTTAAAATTTATGTTTTCAAATTGTAATATATCACATTTTGGACAAATTTTCCATGTTTTCTGGTCCTAACTTCGATATATTTGTTTTGTGCAGGTTATGAAACAATCTGTTATGCCTCGTGTTCATGGGTTGGCGCTAAAAACTACAGTTGCTGCAGTAAGATTCTTTCAGCTCATCATAAAATTATTGAAAGAAGAATAAACTGATAAAAAGGAACACAATAAATATTAAATATTAAAAGCTTTGAAACCTTGCAAGGGAAATAAACTATCAGTGTTCCATGGGGACACGTCTTCCCAGGGGGAGCCTTGGAGGTCCCTTGGTTATTAATGGTAATAATAAATTCTTAAAGTAAAGTGATTGAAAAGGTTGGAGGGATCTATAGAAGTATCTTTCCAGTCCATAGAGCTTGGATTATCGGTCTGGAACTAATTGGAACATCCCTTTTACTCAGATTTTTAACATTCATTGTTTCTGGATGTTTGAGAGTGGTTCCAACCTCATCAGACTTCATATGGAGAAAGTAGAATTCCATATCCCATTCAGGATCCAGCAGATTTAACAGCTTTCAGGATTCCAGGATTGACAGAATTATAGTGTTTCGACTTGATTGCTGATGTGACCATGCCAAGGGTGATGCCTTTTTTATATCTAACTAATTTTTCTTGGCACAATTATATCTAACTAATTTTTCTTGGCACAATGAATGGCAGGTGCGAGTAAATGCATTGCAATGTTTAGGAGACCTGGTACATTGGCTAGATAAGCGAGCAGTACTAGAGATCTTACAAACATTGCAAAGGTGTACTGCTGTTGATCATTCTGCACCTACACTAATGTGTACTCTCGGTGTTGCAAATGCAATATACAAGCAGGTCTTTTTGTCTACCATTGTGTGTTTCCTTACGTCAATAAAATTTTAACATTAATGAGAATTTGATATGAACTTGACTGAGGAAATGGAGCTGGTACTAGCATGCATCTGCTACACATTTTTTTTATTTCTATAATGCTGCAGATCTTGAGATTGTGAGCTTGAGTTGTTAATTATGTTTTGAAGTCTCTCATTCATTACTTACTGGGGCATTTGATGTTCAGTATGGCTTAGAGTTTGCAGCAGAACATTTGCTTCCTCTCCTTGTTCCGTTACTGGTTGCACAACAGTTGAATCTTCAACAATTTGCCAAGTACATGCTCTTTGTGAAGGAGATCCTTCGGTACTGAATCATCTCTTGATTGTGTCTTGCATGTTACAATTCACAGGTCTTTGTTGCTGGTGTTAAGATCTTATGGTATCAAATAGATAATATTATGTCAATAAAGTACTTTTCTGCTGTGCGACCTAACAGGAAAATTGAGGAGAAGCGTGGTGTGACTCTTAATGAAGTAAGTCCATCCCCAGATATCAGCTCAACATCTACCATAGGAATGGATGGATCTAATGTTGATTCCCTGAAGACAATGGGTGTGATTTCAGCTACAGTAGGGAAATCTAGCAGCTCGTGGGATTCAGAAGATTGGGGTTCATTTGCTAAAGGTCCAAAAAACAATAGCACCTCAAATAATATGTCTACCCTAAATGGCAATTCATCATCATGCAACTCAATGACAGCTACTGTTCAGAGCTCCAGTGTGCTAAGTGGAATCCAGTCAATTCATTCTAACCCTTCTACATATGCATCGTCTGTCAGTTCAACATGTGCGGCAGTAGATATTGAGTGGCCACCTCCAGCACTTGCATCAGCAGCACCTATGCTTTACATGTCTCAATCAGGTTCCTCATCAGCTTTTACCGAATATGGAAGTTGGTCATCTGGACATCATGGTCTTCAGGAGGCAGCAATCGAGAAATCAATGTCTAATGGTCTTGCTGATGTATCTGTTGGACCAACCTCCAGCATTGATGACATTGATCCTTTTGCTAACTGGCCTCCACGTACTAATAGTGGATTCAATAATCAATCAAGGAACCGAATTGGTGCAGGTTCGATTAGTAGTTCAGGCAATGCTCCTGTGCAAAATCCTACTAGTTCATTGAGCTGGTCTACCTTAGGTCCAAGCATGCCAAATGGTTCACTGACTGTTCCTGCAAACCAACAGCAGTTAGATATTGGTTCAATATTTGCATCTGCTAAGACTGAACCTGCGGCTTTGAAGATTTCTCCACCTCCACCTTCTGGAATGGGCAGAGGAAGAGGAAGAGGAAAGGGAAGAAGTCAAATCCTTTCTAGTAATTCTTCCCGGAACAGTAATGCAAAGCCACCTGCTGATCAGCCTCCGCTTCTAGATTTGCTTTAATCTCCCTCCTGTAAGAGCTATGGTGAAGCTTGCTTCTATGTGAGTTATTTAATTTGCCATTGTGTCCAAATATTTTGTGTGAGAAATAAGAGGAAGAAGTGTCCTTGATCTATATGGCAAGATTATCGGTCATCTTGTTTTTTAAGCATGGTCGTTGTGTAATTATTAGCATTATTCTTTAGCATGCAGTTGCTGTTTTGGATCATCTCATGCTGTTGTATTTTAGCTTCATATTCTAAAGAGATCTTGGAAGACAAAAAGCACTTCAGAATGAGAGTGCAAAGGCCTTCATTATTAAAAGTTTGGATACTCGGTTAATTTTGTAGATTTATGGGATTTTTTTGTCATGCCAGACAATGAGTTTTGTAACAGTAAGGAAAACCATGTTAAAGTTAGTCAGCCCGAATGTGGTTTATTACTTACAGCATCAACTATATTGTTTTTTCTTCTACTATCTTCTTTGACAGTAGGCTTGGATGTTGGTCACAGAAAAAAATATATTGCAGCTTGAAAACCATTCACATCCATCTGCTATTTTTTGAGTAAGCTAGACTTATTAGTAACTACAAACCATCTGTAAAATTCTACGGACATCATTGTAATTTGTCATGCATGGCATTTTTTCTGTATTAAAATCTTCCACAGAAGCTTGTTTTTTGTTTGCATTAGGATAACGGGTATCTAATTGATGACCCTTCAAATTTCAATACAGTAAAAGCCCGAACGATCAGAATTTTTTGCCACGGAAACACAGGTCAGGCCAGTGTTCTTCATATCAGTACTTCGCAATATTATGACATTGCTTTTCTTATCTCCTTTTTCTGTCATGTAAACTTCAATACTATTTTACTCCAAGCTTTAGAGATGTCGGAACAGGGGCACAGGTTATGGGAGACAGATGGAAGGTACCCCTTAATTTCCAGGGCCTGGCAAACACAGATGCAAACAGTGATTAGAAAATAAAATTTAAAAAAAGAATATTAAAATTTTCAAAAGAGAGTTTCTAGAACATAGGACTATATACAGGTCAAAAAAACAGTAATTCTTGTAGCTCTGAAAGAGCTACAGGAAAAAAGTGTAAATATGGAGTGCAAAATTCAAATAGCTAGCAAATATACGAACCAGAACTGTTATGATTGTCCCCCATTTACAAAATATATACATAATATTGCAGCATGCAATGCGTAGATAATGTGTCATAGTTTAGATTTTTAACCAGTGAGAGACAGTGCCACATTGGTGCCAGTTTGGATAGGGGGTGTCCAGATATTTTCAAAACCATCAAGGGATGTGTGCCACACCTTCAGAAACATCCATGTGATGTGTGGGAAGTCTTCTACCTCCCCCGGGAAGCCACCTTGTAAATGCAGACTACCCTCTACAATCCCCAAGCCCCTAGGGATGGGTAAAGCAGGGGATGTGTCTCCTGGGGGTGGGGGCAACTTCCTGTGCAACTTTGCTTTGATATAATAGAGGGTCATGAGTTCAGTGAGAAGGCTGAAAGTAGAGCGAATATTCATACTTCAGAGATTTTAATTCTTGTCCACGTAAACAGAGAAATATGTAATTAAGTTGTAATTAGCACACGAAACACTTTTCAGACCCCACGATGCACTGCTTGTTACTTAAATGAAATCTAGTAACAGGTCGATAAACTGGTACATTTATTTCGTGAATGCAGTTTTCACACTCCCAATTAGGTAAACCCTATAAATAACAGTGATACTAGTTGCAAGTATTTCTGTCTTTCAGAACGATTTTAAATAATGTGCTCTCTATTAGAATCAGACGTGCGATAATATTCTTTAGGATAAGCAGTTATTTCCATTCTTCCCATTTAGATATGGCATTCTAACACCGTCAATGACAAATTTATGCTTGGCTATAATTTTTGGTGAAATCAAATGGGAAATTCAATATACTACTCTTGGACTTTTGCATGGGAGATGTTGAACCACAGTTTTCTTGAAGTGCATTTTCTCAATGGAGTTGTTATGCGACATTTTTTGACAGCTAATATATGTTGTAACACATCATTTTTATTAATCTTTAGGAGCATTTTTGTTAATTAAAAAAAATTGATATTTAACAATGTTTCTCGTTCACACAATATATGATATTTAATAATTATCAGAAAACAGAGAAATGCAAATTGGAGGCAATGACATACTGTAAGCATTGATATTCAAGAATGTTTTTGATTTACCCAACATAATATTTAATAATTATCGGAAAAACAGAGATGCAAATTGTAGGCAATGACAGTGTAAAATGCAACAAAAACTACCGATTTGCAAAAAAAGTAAGCAAATGCAGGCAATTACACAATGTAACGTGCAATAAAAACTGAAGATTCAGAAAATAGCCAAGGAAATGCAGATTGGAGGCAACGACACAATGTATATTTAACAAAAGCTAATTATTAAGAAAAAATTTTAAATATTGTGGTGTGACAGTGCAGCTATATAGTCATTTTTCTTTTTGAACTTATTTACTGAAAATAATGTTGTTTCTTCCTATTAGATGAGAGAATTTGGAGGCCATTGTGAACAATGTGGCTTGATTGCATGGGCAATTCAAGTTAAAAGTCATCACTGTTTGAGGAAAATATGTTCACCACTAGTGAATGACAACAACATGATTGCTAAATTGATTTTAATCAGGGCATGATTCAATTTAGACAGTGATTTCTGATTAACACGATGAGGTGGTGGTCATAAGATTTCATAAGGTGCCATGCCTTTTAAGCTCTAGAATGGCCAAGTTGCCTTTTTTTAATTATTATTATAAATCATATGTTAGTGATTTGCCGATGGAATGTTGATGTTTGAATGGATAAATAATTGGTTGTTAATAATAAATGATGGATTAACTCAAGTTACACAATGGAAAATGCAAGGGCTCTATAGGAAAAAGCAGGAAAGAGTGCATATAAGAAGATTGATGTGAACTCTAAAGACAAGAATGATCAGATAAATTGCATGTTAGCACTATGGGTTAGTCCAAAAGTGTTTACACTGTTTGGAGGTGCTCCATGTGATGTGGGGTGCATTATACATTGATTACACTTGGTTGTACTGTGATGGACATGTACAATGGAGATAGCTTGCTCATGGATTTCCATGCCTTGATGTAATGCTTGGATAACTGCTAAGGTTCGTCTTGGATAACTGCTAAGGTTCGTCTTGGATAACTGCTTGTGATGTCTTTTTACTTGATTAGCTTCTTCTGTAACTTGATTGATTATTGTGTTTTCTATCATCAAACACTACCAAACAATGAAGATCAAAGATATAAGAGAATACAAAAATATAGGCTGCTAGCCAGGGCCAAAACCTCTCCTTTTGAGAGGAAAACCCGCAAGAATTATTCTGTTCTTGTAGAATCTTCAAATGACGAATTCCAAGATCTAAGACCCTGCAAGACCAAGTCAACCTTTCTTCTTGATGAGCTTTCTTTCCATTTATTTCAACCCCAACAATTTCTTCTGCAACTTTGGCCATGCAATTTCTTTTGCAACTTCGACCCCAACAACTTTCTAGCAATTTCGACTTGCTTAACAACTTTCCAACACTTTGACTTTGCCCAACAACTTTAGAAACCCTAACATGAGAGAGAGAGAGAGAGAGAGAGAGAGAGAGAGATCCAAAAACTTTGATCTTGTTTTTCTTCTTCTTATCCTTGATTTTCATCCTTTTCCAACTTCTTTCTTGAGGAGATTGAACTTGCTTGTTGCATATCCAAATAAGGTCGAGTTCCTTCCTATATATAGGCTTTCCAAGGGTACAAAATGCTTTCTTGAGGCTGACTTGATCTTTCATGTCGGTCGACTTGCTTGAGGCACCATGACAAGGTCTTGGAGGGTCTTTGACTCTAATTTGACTCAAATAAATTTCTCTTTACAATACGTGACATGACCAAAATGGTCTTCCATACATGACAATGACTCTTATGACTTGTTGACTCCAAAACAAACCCTAGAAGCACTCAATGGGTGCTTGACCTATAAAACAAATTTCCCTTTAGCATGAAACTCATGCCTCAAGAATTACAATAATATATTTATTTTTCTCTTTACATCGAATACATACAATCATGATTACATTTCTCATTATGAAGACCGAACCTAGTTACATATTTCAACACTCCCATCAACTCCCTCTTACTTACATATTCATAATCCATACAAGACACGCATTCTCAAACTGAAAAATTCTCATAAGAATAGTTGGATTGGTAAGTCATGTCATATGTTGTCTTATTAGCTTATACCAAAGCATCTCATCATACCAACCAACATTGTCACATAGAAAGGCCTTGACTAACAACTCTATCTCTCCACAAGATCATAGCACAATGATGGCAAGACCAATGACTGATAGACACCATCAACATTATCTCTCAAGGCACATACCCCACTCGAGTGTTCACAAGGTATGTCGTTTTAGGACAATTCCTATCTTGGAATGACACATCCTCAAGGAATTTCATCTTCGAATACTCTTGGATGCCCTACCTCATCCTCAGAGTATCAAAATCAGTTTCTTATGCTTACCCAATCCTTCATTCTTTCTTCACAATATGAAGACAAGAATGATGTGTCTATCTCTCCTCATCGCCTTCACTAAGAATGGTTGTAAGTCCTGGTCTAGTGCATGACACATGAAGTAGAGAATCATGTCTATCACTCCCTCTTAACTAGGGAGACTCAACTCATTCCTATGAAAGTAATATACCAGACTCCCTCTTAACTAGAGACTTGTTTCCAACGTCAACTCTTTGGTGGAGATCATGGTACCGTCAGCTACTTGAAGAGCTCCTCCTTTCGATGTCAGGAACTTCAAATTTCTCATCATGGAGCCTTTATCTTCTAGGTTTTTCTTCGTAGGACATCAACCATCCATCGCTTTCCTTCAATGAACCATAGGGTTGAACCAATAGTCATGTCATCTTTCTTTTCATCGAAAAGTGATCTTCTAATCCATGTCTGGATTCTTTCATACAACTACCTCTTCCAAGTCACATTTCCTTCAAGATCTTCCATCCAACCACATGGATGCTAGATGTAGGTGACATCTATAACTTTCTTTCAGTAGCCCTGTATCAACCCATCAAGATGTTCAAAAATAAAAAAAATTTATATCAAATCAAAGTTACCTTTTGTGATGGTCTTTCATCATGACATCTTCTTCCAAAATCAACATCCTATACATTCATAAATATTTCTCCAATACTTTCAATGTAAAGGGTCTATTTTCTTTAAAATCGTTATCAAGGTCTTCATATCCTTTCTATAGAGATATCATAGCCAATTCTTCTAGTCATTGGATGTTGATAACTTATCTTATGTGACCATAGTTGCATCTTTCACGAACTCTCCTTCCTTTCTTCACTTATTGTTCCCTAGGAACATCCATACATCATATTTCTTTCTGTTGAAAAGTGTAACTAGGATCGGTCTTCATATTGACTATGTATTTATGTATGGATGTAAAGAAGAAGACAAAGATAATAAAATGTATTTTTTTATACTTGCTTCATGGGTTTCATGAGCAAGATTTTATTATAGGTCAATATAATTCTTCTTGATGTCTATTAGGGTTTGTCTTCTGATAAATGTAATTAAGTGTCATGTATATGTAGTGGCTATTCTAAAGAGAATGCTCCAAGACCTTGTCATAAATCTATGGAGGAAAGGCTTGTATCAGTGCTCATTCAACGCTGGAAGATAAGCTTCTATATGTTGTGATCTAGTTGGCCTATTAACAATGGTCAAATTTTCTACATGCTGGATGAATGGTTGGCCTAAAGACAAGATCTGTGCACTATATATACCAAAGAACCTGTGGTTCAGTTGATCACCAAGAGATGCAGATTTCTCTGTAATATAACAGTGTTTGTATGCAGACTCAAGATCAAGGAAAAATGTGGGTTGAATACAAAAGACAGATGCAGATATACCTGTTATCAAGTGCGAGTTCAAGAACAAAAAATTGCAAATACATCTGTGATCAAGTTCGGTCTTCAAGAAGGTATAAATGCAGGCTAAAGGACAGAGAAAAATGCGGATTTGTTGTGCAATGAAGCCTAGATTATATACAAAGTTAAAGAAATGTTCAAGTATGTTAAGTACTGAGGTAAGGTGCGGATCTATTTGGAGAAGTTTCTGTGGACTATTATGAAGCAGTGATTACGAACCAGTGTGAAGAAGCTGCAAATGTGAAGGAGTTGTGGATTAGTATGGAAGGAACATGTATGTGTAACTGTAACTTACCCATAATGATGTGCGCTCAGAAGTGAGAGAATAGAAGGAAGATTTACCTTCTTATCTTCAGTACACAAATGAAAAGTAATATATCTCAAGTGAATATGAAACAAGGAGTGTATTGATTAACGAAGACTAAATTAAGGAAGATAGAGTTAGAGACCGAGTTCTCTGATGTTGGTGCAGATTAGTGCAAGTTGGTGCAGAAATGAAGGATCAGCGTTGGAGGCAGACAAAGAAGTAGTAACAAGGTCTTGGAGGCATTCATAGGTCAAGGGTCTAAATCTTGGTCATGGTACTTGTCATTTGAAGATCTATAAGAAAAATTTCTTATAGGTTTTCCTCTCCAAGAGGGAGAGGTTTTGGCCTTGGCTTGAAGAGCCTAAATTTGTGTCTCCTGTGTTTTGGTAATTGACTTGATGAAAGACATAATAAGTTAAGAAGAGAAGACATAAGTAAAAGAAATAAGCTCACAAGTAATTATCAAGTAAGAGAATTTGAATTAATCTCTGACCCTCCAAATTCTCAACATGGAATCAGAGCTAAGGTGTTGAACACAAGGGCTACTTGATGAGAAGACACTTTAGGAACCAAAGGTCAAAGTTTACGTTGAAAAGTCAAATCAATTTGCAAGGAAGATTCTCAAGTTGTCTCAAGAAAGATCTTCAATCATTTAAAGATTTGTATTCAAGACATTGTTGGAAGAGACGTCATCCTTTGAAAACATCCTTTATCATCCAGGATTCAAGAAAATCTACATTGGAGAATTCAATCTAAGAAGAAGCTCCTGACTTCATCTTCGTCATCAAGGAAGCTACAAGTCACTCTACTCAAGTAAGTATTTACAACTTTATTTAAATCTATCAAGATGACTTATTATAAAGAGAGCAACAAACTGGTTGGGTCATCAAACTTTAGTGCATGGAAGAAAATGACAGATTTGAATCCAATTGAAGACGAAGTTATGGGCTACATCAAAGGTTTACAATTCAACCCTCAAAAGAAGATGCTCTAGCTCATGCCAAGTACATGAAAGGAGAAATCAGAGCCTAGAGGATTCTCATAGAATCCATTATGGACTCACTCATTCCCTATGTATCAAAACTCTAGTATGCAAAAGAAATATATGAGAATATGGTGGAGCTATTCTCTGAATTGGGAGAATTAATATTGATATGACTTCAGTAGTATTAAATACTCTACTAGAAGAATGGAGAAACTTCACTTTAGGTCTATACAGGAAGAAAGAAGCAACACCATTCCATGATTTATGGTCTCTATGTAAAATAGAGGAAACAAGATTGAAAAGCCAAAGATGATATAGGATCAAGTGAAGGGAATCAAGCCTTTGCAGCCATGTCTAGGAAGAAAGGAAGAATCAGACAAAAAATGGTCCTCGGAATAAAAGAAGAAATATTGACAAAGTACAATGCTTTGGATGTAACAAACATGGGAATTATAAAAGAGATTGTCCTAAATCTGGAAAGGACAAGAGTAAAAAGGAGGAAGCCCATGTCACAGATGAAAGGGAAGAACCCGATGTTAAGAAATCTAAGAAAGAAGAAGTGAGAGATCTCTATTATGATTAAGATCATCTTCTTCTTTAAGTGATTTATGATGGTTGTAAAATAGTATGATAGGAAGCAATGTATCTTAATAGCATCACGATAGAAGCATGGTAGAAGATCTTGATGAAAGAACTCCTGGAATACCTCACTAATAACAATGTTGATGGAAGGCATTCATCAAGATCAAGGGTCATCATCAAAACAAGTGCTGACACTCTAATGGTATTCTCTATGGATTCACTGATTAGAAAGAAAGAAAAAAGGTTTCATCAAAATTCTATGCTATAGAATTTTGGGAGTAGGATGTGATGACATATTGATGAAGCAGATCAACGGAATGAAGTTCTTCATTCTAGTAAAATTGCTACAGGATTACTCAAAGGAGAAAGGTATGAGGTATATATATTTATATGCTGACACTAGATGCTGTGAATTCATGTCATATGGTTGGAGATAATGGACTTCTATATTTATAAGTATGAGATATGGAGGAGGATCTCTCACGGTGCGCTGACAAATGAAATCAACATAATATATCCTCATATGGAATATGAGGTGGTTGTATATGAACAAGGAACTGGAAATTGGTAGTTCCTGGGAATCAAGATGTGCAGAAAGGAATAGATCATGAAGTGCAACCATGTCAAGAGGCTGTAATCATCTTGAAGCCAAGAAGATGTGACTAGAAGATCTCTTGGGAGGATATGTAGACTCTGATAGAATTCTGGTAAAGAAGAAGACCCTTGACAAGACATATCATTAGGAGATGTGTCAATATAAATAGAGGATGTTGATGCCTATAGGAAGATGTCATGGTGAAAGATCATCACTGAGGTAACTTTTGATTTAAAAGTTCATAAGTATATTTTTATCTGGATGAGTTTATGTAGGGCTACCAATCATATGGAAGGATATAAGATCCTTGGGAGATGGAAAGGAACATGGCATAAAGGTGGAAAAAATAAGGAATTCATATGAATCACTTTCTGATAGTTGACATGACTCAAGGATGAAAGTGATGGATGACATGTGCCCTATGAAGCCAAAAGTTGAAGATTCCTCAATAACGAATTCTTCATGAGTAGTTTGGTGCCTCACCATTGTTGCTGCAGGTCCCTGATTGAGAAGGAGCCTGGTGATAAGTTTCTTGCTTGGAAGAAACTTGGAGTATGCCCTTCCTGAGTTAAGAGGAAGTGGCATATATGATTCTCTAATACATGTCTTATGCACTAGACCAGGACTAACAACCGTAAGCCGCAGTGTAGGCCATGTGGAGAGAATGGATAGACACATCATTCTGGTCTTCACTTGGGAAGACAAAATGGAGGATTGGGTAATCATTTGGCATTCGATACTCTTTGAGAATGTGATAGGGCATTCAAGATAAGAGTAGTCGGGGATCGATATTCTTTGAGGGCTAGATACCTAAGAGAAAAATATTCCAAGAAGGTCATACTTTGGGAACATTTGGATGGAGTATGTACTTTGGAGAGACAATGACTGTGGTGTCTATAAGTCATGTGTCTTTCCAGCATTTAGCTTATTTTCTCATTGAGAGATGGGGTTGTTAGTTAAGGCCTTGCACTAGGACAATGTTGCTTGATATGATTCTATACAGATGTGATTACTAATCCAATTCTTCTTATGAGATTCTTCAATTTTAAAGTGACCATGTACCTGTATGAATACCCCCTAGTTAAGAGGGAGTGTTGAAAAGTGTAACTAGGATTGGTCTTCATATTGGCTATGTAATTATGTATTTATGTAAAGAAGAAGGCAAAGATAATACCATATTTTTGTTATACTTTCTTCTTGGGTTTCATGAGAAAGATTTTATTATAGGTCAATAGTCTTCTTCATGATGTCTATTTGGGTTTGTCTTTTGATAAATGTAATTGAGTGTCATGTATATGTTATGAAACGAGCTCCAAAAATAGAAGAAAAAGGAGATCAATGCCTTAGAAATAATCCACTTCGAGGGGGAAACTTCCTTTACATTACATAAGCGAACAATTATTGGATGATACAATGACAAAACCTCCTTTTATATATAGGAGTCCATGGGGTCACAATATAATCCGAACCGACCTAACAATAATAATGTAAGGGCACAATAATAACAATATGGAGGTTACAGGGGTACAATAATAACAATAAGAAGGCTACACTAACAACAATAAGGGACTACATTAGTAACATAGGGATCTAACATGCCCCTCTCCTTCAAAAAACGTGTTGTCCTCAACGCTTGAGTAGCTTTGGATGCTTCTGTATAAAATTCTCATCCTCCCATGTAGAATATTCAGTGGGTAAGTTCTTCCACTTGATGAGATACTCTGAAATTGATCGATTTTGTAGCTGTCGAGTTCTTTTTTCTGTGACTGCTTTAGGTTCCAATATGATTTGGCCTTCCTCATCAAGTACTAGCAATATTTTGAAGTGGAAGTTTGTCACCTATAACCTTATTTAAGCATGAAACATGGAAAATTGGATGCACTCGTGAAGAAGCAAGAAGCTCCAACTTGTATGCCATAGTACCAATCTTTTGCGACACCTTGTAAGGACCATAGTTCTTTGGAGATAATTTATTATCCTTCTTAGCTTGCTTGAGGGACATTTGTTTGTATGGTTGTAGCCGTAAAAATACCAAGTCTTCTACATCAAAACTTCTCTCGCTACGATATTGATCTGCCTGTTGTTTCATTCGATTTTGTGCCAAATTTAGGCTATCCTTTAAGAGTTGGAGAACTTCTTGTTGATGCTCGATGTGATCTTCCACTGCTTGAACCTTATAATTTTCTCTTAAAGATGATGTGATGGACGGTGGATGATATCCATAAAGTGGGATAAATGGGGTCATTTTTGCTGCAATTGATTTGAAATGATTGCTAGTTTTTATTGTGCTAGTATCATTTCCATATATAAAATTATCTTTGCTTTGGTTTGCTTATTAATTAGTAGTTTGTCCATGAGCATGTGATTGTCAATTCAATTTACTTGGTGAAATTTAGTGTTTGTCGTAAACTTGAAAGCATAATTTTAAATGATTGAACAACAAAAAATATAAATGCAGTAAACACACATAACAGAGCTCAAAACACAGAATTTTGTTGAAGGAGTTCACCCCTCCTGGGCTACATCTCCTTGGTCCAGCTTCATAATGTAGGTCTTTGTATTAGATTAAAGTTTGCTCAAATTGCTGTTACAAGCTTCAAATGCTATTGGAACCTAGTCCAATGAGTTTAAAACATCAAAATCGACCAGAAATCACTGTTTGTTTTCTCAATTTGGATTCTGGATGCTCTAGCAATGCTTCCAACGCTCGATGGCCCTAGCTTATTCAAATGCACAAAAACACTTGTAGATGACATTTTCTACCTCAGCAACCTGCTTCAATGAGTTCCTGTCTTGTAAATTAGCCAGGAATGCCTCTTTCTGAGGTCTGTTTGGGTGAAAATTGCCTCAATTATGGCGAAAATTGTATTTCCCCCAATTTCTCCACTAATTTTGGGGATATTGCCAGTTAAATTTCCAAAAATAGAAATGCCGCCAGTTTTAATTGTGTATTAATTATAGGATAAGCGTGATTAAAAGATAAGATAAGCGATGTTTCATCATTAAGTGCTCTTAGTGCTAATGGAGGATTAATTGTGTCTTAACCACATTTCAACCTTAATTAAACAAGTTTAATTTTTTTTCCGTTGTTTTGATTGTCGTGGCTTCTGGTTCTTGGCGTATGGATTCATGGGAGGGGGTTGGCCCCCTCTGGACCCCCAACCGATGGAGCGATAAGATGTGGCGGAAGACCTAATGGTTAAGAACCATCGTGGTAATGGAGATGGTAAAGCGTTGGCGTGGTGTGAAGTAGGTTGGGTGTTCGACCCTTGATCCAGACCATAAAGTTGTATAAAAACTCATAATGATTCCTGCCGCCAACCTTAGAGCTGGTCCACCAAATTAAAGCCTCCGCCCATTAGTTGGTAGCTCCTCCATCTTTGGTTGAATCCACCGTATAATATGGTTTCAACTTAGGTTATATATAAAATTTAACGCCATATATATATATATATATATATATATATATATATATATATATATATATATCCACCAAACAATCAAACATTCAAACTTGAAATAATTTGAACCTACCAACCTCTAATGCCATGGGGTGGGGGCACGTGGCAGCCCTTGGTTGCACCATGTGGCCTATCCCCATTGATCCCAAATTCCCCAATTAAAAACAATAATCCTGCACCATTAATAATAATAGGATTCACCCTTAGACTTAGGATAAAAAAATTTCACTTCCTAGTCATCATTAGCAAATCCAACTAGAACACTTGGCACATTGTCATTGGATGAATCTGAAGAATATTCTATGAGAAGTTGATTGTACTTGCCTCATCATCCCTGTACATATTCTGCTCCTTTTTTTACATGTTTTCGAAAACAAATAACAGACCATAACTCACTCATACGAACTTGGATTTTGATGAAATGAGTTGCGTTGGAATCTTGGTGACAAGCTCTACGCTTTCATCCTGGTCTCTTTTGCTGTAACGGACTCGTATTGGACCCCAAAAATCACCGAGTTTAGGCTGAATCAGTGAGCGATAAAGCCATATTTGTAGGTGAAAGACAAGGTCTGTAGGTGTGTAATTTTACGAATAATTTATATTCGACAGAATCTGACTTAGAGCAGGAAGCTTTCGGTTCAACAAAAATCAGAGCCTCTGTTTTTAGTCCATCTCTGACTTTTTAAATGGATTCAAGCATGAAAGAAGTTAACTAGGTAGAAATCGAAGCCTTTGTTCCAAAAATTTCTCTATTAGACAAACGATCTTCATACAGAGAAGCATATACTTCTGCATCTACTATTTCTATATCAGAGAAAGAACCAGATTCAAATTGGCAAATACTGCCAATTATTCCCTCTCTAGTATATAACATGCCATTCTATAAATACTATGCATCCACCCAAATTCGTCTTCACTCTATAGATATCAGTTTCACATCCCAAGACGAACCTACTCAAATTCCTTTATTACAAAAAGAACAATTAGATTGGGCAAAAACTAAAGGTTATAAATATTGCCACTTAGGAGCAATCCAATTCGGATTGAATGCATTGGTCAGACCATATATAAATGTAAATAGCCTATGTGTCATTGTAGACATCCACCATAACAAGTTGTTTGATGCAATAATAGGAGGATTTTCAAGTCCATTGCATGATGGTCCAACCTTTGGTACAATTTATCCAAAGTACTTTTTTGCCCTTGATGACCCCTACATATACGACCTCCTTCAATCATGCATCCATCCTCAAGGCTTTGACATGAAACGAAAAATAAAAAATCATTTAGTTAATAACCTTGACTATTGTCAGATTTGGAAATGATAGTATGCCTCCTCTACAATCTAATATTAGAGAAACTTTGCAGCTTGTAAGCGAGGTGGAATCAAGTTCTAGTAAATCCACCATTCCTATTACTTTTGAGTGGCTAGAATCCAGTACCTTGAACTTTGGGAAACTAAATATGACTAGTACCAAAACACTGCACTGGTCAA
Source organism: Pinus albicaulis (assembly GCA_034641835.2). NCBI lineage: Eukaryota > Viridiplantae > Streptophyta > Pinopsida > Pinales > Pinaceae > Pinus > Pinus albicaulis. The sequence goes on from CM076573.1 coordinate 280,361,109, forward strand.
AGAAGAATTGAAGATAGACAAAGCCAAGCCAGTTGCTTTCTCCATTGCTATTCAATCCTTCCAACTCCCAAAACAAACACAACAATCATTCAGGGTCCAAGAAAAAGAAATCTTTAGTCCAGATATTGGAAGACATTCAGTAAGCTCCTCTTCTTCTGAGCTTACTACTGAACATAAAAGTCAACATCAACAATGTCCAACTTGCAACTAGTTGATCCAAAAGCTTAGTCAAGCCACTAAGCAAGAAAGGCCTCAAATCCTCATGTTTTTCGTGTTACCAAGAGAAGAAACAACATAGGCTATTAAAGTCCAAACATGGGAAGAATGTTATATACCGAGAAGAAACCTACCATATGTTTCTTTTAGACAGTATGATGAGGATGGCCAATAGAAAAGGGAATTTGTCCCTTATTCCATAGTTCCGGCAACTACAAGTTCTGGAAGAACTACCTCACAACTTAACTATGCTAATTTGCAGATAGATCTTACTGCAAAAAATATAGATGACACGCACAAAGATGTTCTCAAATTTAGACAAGAAGTCTCTTATGAAAAGGTTGTTTGTGAAGGTATACTAGCAAGAGTCCAATTGCTAGAACACCAAGTTGCTGACCTTTCTCCATTACTTGAAGCTCAGGAGAAAATAAACAAAATACCATCAACAATAACTCAGGTTTTATCCATAACAACAGCAATCATTCAGAAATTAGGATCTTCTACAAGGAAGCCTGATTATTCATTACTGGATAAACCTAGAAAGTCTGCAATGTTTAAGGATGATCCCATTGCACATGCAAAAATAAAAAGGACATATTGTTTTAGCCTTGCCTCAACAGATCTCCCAGAATGGAATTTTGGGATGTAGACTCCAGAAACAAAGGTAGCTGAAAAAATTAATGAAGCTAGTTTTACAGTCAAGAACTTCTTGCAACAGGTGCAAGAAAAGGGTCCTACCCTCAGAAAGGACCAAATAAAAAAATATCTTGTTTATATCAAACAAGAACTCGGAGAAAGCTCAATAACTGCAATCAATACTGCAAACATAGGAGTTTCAACAATGAGTGCAGACATTCAAGCAATGCCTGCAGAACCAATGTTTTTTGTGAATTGCCAACCCAAAATAGAAATTGAGAATGCAATAATTCTAATAGCTAGCCGGGAAACCAAAAAACAAATAGATAGCCCCACTCTTACACAAAGAAACATTGCACAAATGATTGTGAATGGGTTTGGAGGATTAGCTAACAAATGGTTGCATTATGCTACTATTGAATCTAAAAATTCAATTTTAAATCATGCTGATCGCGTTCTACAATTACTTTCTTCTTTGAGAGCTCAATTTGTAGGACTAACTATTGATGAAGATCCAAAACACTTTACACAGTTATTTCTCAGTAACCAGCTTGGTAATCTTGAATTGTTAGACGAATATTTTTGCCAAATGCAAGACTGGTTAATTAGAGGAAATGCTTATGCAGATCCTGCTTATATCAAGAGGTATATTCAAAGTATGCCAGGTGCTTTTCCTGCTGCTATGAATTTATACTTCAAAGAAAAGCATATCCAGCTCCCGGGTATGACTCTAGTGATTTCTCATGGTCATATCAAGAAAGTAATAGAAGAACATTGTTTGGCTAAAAGAGTTAATAAAGATTTTAAAGAGCATGAAAAACTCTTTACTAATCGATTAGGCCAAACAATTGGCCAATTACCCAATTGGGGGAAAGGAATTTTTAACAGAGATCTAGTCTGCCACTACTCTTCCAAACAAAAAAAATACAAGGATCAAAAGGGTAAGTTTCATTCATAAGCTTACAGAGGGCTACAAAAAAAGAGATGGAAACAACCATTTCAGAAAAGAAAATCTTTCTTTAGACAACGAACGACTCCTAAAACTGTTTTATTTGTAACAAAGAAGGACATTGGGAAAATTCCTGCCCACAGAAAGCTAGAAAGCCAAAGCTTGTAGCTCTGTTCCAAGACACTCTAGAACCACCAATGTGGGACTTGTTCTATTGTAATCTTGAAGAAGAGCCTTCTGGAGAAATATGTTATCCAGAAGGAGAAGAAGAAGAAGAAGAAGAAGAAGAAGTTTTTGCTCCTGATGATAGTTCATATGATGATATTAACTTACAGAGTTACAAATATTTTGTATGTTTCAAAATTCTATTGATAAGCTCGAAGAGCTCAAAAATCAGCTCAAAGACACTCCTTCATTTCAGATGAATCTAAGGATGTGCATTCAAAAGCAGATCAATCAGATATAATCAACCATTTAAGCAAATCAGGCTACCAGGCCATCATCTTTTGCAACTATGACAAACAAGCAAATAGAGAAATAAATTCTCTATTTAGTCCCATCAGATTGGAACCTAGAGGAGTTAGAAGCAAATAGACCTTCTAAGCATATTCCAAGGCAAAAATTTAAAAGAGATACATGTGACTCTTTTAGAGCCCAGATAAAGGCTAAAAAAGACAAGATCAAAGCACTTGTTGAGGAAGTTAAAAAATTAAAAATTTCTTTATATGATCTTGAAAGAGAAATTGCCGACTCATCTGATGAAGATCTTCAATAGATCTTATCAGGTAAGTTTGACTCTCCTACGCATTTATTTGAAGAAAAACCTAGTTCTCCTCCTGAATATGCCCAAAGACCAGAATCTCCAGACCTAGCCCAATTTTTTCCTGGAAAATCCATTTCTTTAGCCAGCTAACCAAAATTGTATATTCCTCTTACATTCCCCCCCCCCCCCTCCTTATTGTAAACCATATTATTTAGATTTGTTACTTGATTCCGGGGCACAACTCAATTTAGCTTGCCATTTTTCAATTCCTTTATATTATTGGGAGAAATCAATGGAGGGTGGAGTTACCATTACAGGTTCCATGTTTTCACTTCCTCGCCAAGTTATTGATTTCCCTGTATCTATCCAAGACCATCCAGTTATTTGTACATTCCTTGAGCTTGAAAATATCCTAGCCAACATCATTTTAGGTTCAGAGTTCTTTACCCGCTGGTCTCCCATATCTATTGATTACCAGAAACTCGTATTCTCTATAAATATCTCTGGTAAGACTGCACAGATCCCCCTTAAAACTACTTGTACATTCTTTGTTCCCCATGTACAGGAACAAGAACAACTAAAACCTGCCGAAGTACAGAAAAAATAAAGGATCATTTCCTTTGCCATGGCACATTGACAGGAATACTTGCAAACTATCTCTGAAAATATCATCCAACAGTGCTCATCATATATCCCCAATGCTTTTTGGGCAAGAGAGAAATATGTGATCGATCTACCATATACCGAAGGCATTCATATTCGACCATAGAAGGCATCAGCCGCATTGATGTGTCCAATAGAGTTATAATATTGCCAAAAGGAGATGGATGATCTTCTAGAGAAGGGTTTGATTGAACCAACAAAAAGCCCATGGGCATGCTGAGCCTTCTATGTTAACAAACATTCAGAAATCAAAAGAGGCCAACCCCGAATGGTAATCAACTACAAACCCTTGAATGCAGTGCTGAAAAATATAGCATATCCATTACCAAATCAAGCATCACTTCTCCAAAAGATGAAAGGTTGTAACATCTTCAACAAATTCGACCTAAAATCTAGTTTCCACCAAATTGGAATTATTGCCAAGAATCGTTACAAAACAACCTTTATTGTCCCACACAAACAATACTAATGGAAGGTAATGCCTTTCGGTTTAAAGAATGATTCCATTGAATTTCAAAAAAGAATGGATGATGTATTTAGAGGATTAGACTAGTTAGTTATCTATATTGATGATTTACTTGTCTGTTCTAAGAATATCCAAGAACATCTGAAGCATCTCCAAATATTTCATGAGCATTGTGTTAAACACAGATTAGCTCTATCAAAATACAAGATGAAGATTGGAATAACAAATGTAGGCTTCTTAAACTAAATATTTCTGATGGTAGTATCACACTACAAAACATGTTCTTCTAAACCTACAGAATTTCCCAGATCAAATCCTAGACATAACTCAGCTGCAAAGGTTTCTTGGAAGTATGAATTATATCAGATGATTTTATAAAGGACAAGCTCAAGATTTAGTTGTCCTGCAACAAAGATTGAAGAAATCATCGATCCCATGGAACCAAGCCATGACTCAAGTGGTGAAAACAATCAAGGAGAAAGTCCAACAACTTCCTCCACTCAAACTCCCAACAGATGAAGGATCTTACATCCTTGAAACAATGCATCAAATTTTGCATGGGGAGGCGTTCTATTAGAAATTTTAGATGGGAAAGAAGAGATATGCATCTATACTTCAGGAACATTTCATGGAGCCAAACTTAACTATCCTTCAAGCCACAAAGAAGTGCTCGCTGTAAAAAATAGCATTAGTCATTTCAGGCTTTATCTTAAACCAGTAAAATTTTTGGTTTGAAATGATCTCAAAATCATGCCAGGCATGATAAAAGAAAACCACGATCTCGTAGATAACAATGTCTGTATTCTAAGATGGGCAGTTTGGCTTAACGGTTATGACTTCGGCATTGAGCATAAGCCTAGATACTAGAACTGCGTAGCAAATATTCTTACAAGAGAAGCAATAGACCAACCAGTTGGAAAGGAAGCAGTAGCGGGCCCATAACCCACAGGTCTATTTTAGGCATAAGTATTTTATTCGGTCCCCATATGTCTTCGGACCATTAAGGGATGAGATAATACAAGTTGTCCACTTGCACCCGAATCTATTTTAGGGTTTCAATAATGACTGGCAGTCACCAGTCTTAGGTCACTAGACACCGGGCAAGAATACTATAAATGAGAGGCTGTGTCCCTCATAATACTCATGTTGAGTTTTTGTAGTATTTTGAGCAATTAGTCAACTTTCTATTTCTCCTCTTCTTCATAGAGTGATGCTAGATTGCGTAGGTTGCAGCTTTACGTTGATCCTCTCTGTGAATAAAGTATCAGTCACTCAAACATTTTGAGTCTGTAAATTATGAGTGCAAAAGTTTCTTTCGATATATCTGAATACCTAAAACCATATGCTTGGCCAAGAATTTGTGAATGATCTACACATACTCCTCCCCACTAGAAGCCTTTTGGACCGAAAATTCTCTCTTGATTACTAATTATGAAGATGAGGGGACTATTCCCTCACTCTTCTAGTGTTTATCCATTGAAATTTTCCTAATTTCATCATTTGGAGCTTTTCATAAAAAGACAAAATTTTCCTTGATTTTGACAACCATCTATTGTTGTCTTTGACACCGTCATGCTGCAATATTTCTCAATTTGCAGAACAATAATCTAATTTTCTAGAAAACATCTTGTCTCTACCTTGGTCAACAATCAAAGGAAACTTGGAATCCTTATCACCTTGCACTCTGCCACCATGGCGATTTTTAGTTGCTTTTGCCTTGAACTCGCGTCGACTCTTGACAAATATGGACTTCCCAAGATAATCCCGGAAATGTCAAATGGAATGACACCTAATTCGACTTCATCAACAAAGCTTGTATTAATAGAAAATCTAAAAATGCATTTCCTTGTAACTTGTAAATTAGCGTTCTTAACTATCCATCCCAAAGGGTATGGTTTATGATGTGCCACTGTTTCAAGTTTAAGATTTTTGACTAAATCTTCTGAAATCAAGTTTTCCTGTGATCCCATATCAAATAATGCATCAATATTTGTATGATTAGAAATCACTCTAACATGGAACAATTCTTCTCTTATGTCTTCATTTGGAGCGTTGATGTGACTATTTGAGGAACTAGTACATTCAACATGTTTCCCTTTCAAACCCATAGCAATAATTTTTGTCTCATCTCATGAATCTGAACCTAATTCATGTTTAGCTATAGCAACAAATTTTCCTTTCTCTTTGGCTTTCAATTCTGGATGAAGTTGCCAATAGTGGTCTTCATCATGGCCAGTCTTCGAACAATTTTTGCAAATGAGTTTTTCGAACCTACCAACCTCCAAGGCCATGGGGTGGGGGCATGTAGCAGCCCCTGGATGCACCGCGTGGCCTTTCCCCATTGGTCCAAAATTCCTCAATTAAAAACAATAATCCCGCACCATTAATAATAATAGAATTCACCCTTAGACTTAGGATACTTTTTTTTCACTTCCTAGTCATCATCGACGAATTCGATTGGAACACTTAGCACATTGTCATTGGCTGAATCTGGAAAATATTCTCTGAGAAGCTGACTATACTTGCCACATCATCCCTGTACCTGTTATGCTCCTTTTTTTATGTGTTTTGGAAAAGGAACAATAGACCATACCTCACTCATATGAACATATGAATTGCGTTGCAATCCTGGTGACGGGCTCTATGCTTTCGTCCTGGTCTGAAGCATTTCTAAGCATTTTGATTTTTTAGCTAAAATATTGATCCCTGATCAACAATATGGAAGGAAGTGTTATACCACCATTCAACTAGAGGCAGCCACTTGACCCATTGTGTTTTTTTATCAGATACAAAACAACTAAGATATCCTTCCAAACATTTGTTCACTATCTCAGTTTGACCATCAGATTGAGGATGATAAGATGAGCGATGAGCTAGTTGAGTACCCAAACAAGAAAATAATTTTGTCCAAAAATTTCCAGTAAAAATGGGATCTCTGTCGCTTACCATAATCTTTGGGTTTCCATGTAGCTTTTGAATTGTTTCCATAAATGCGGTAGCAACTATACTTGATTTAAATGGAGGAGATAAGCACAAAGTGTGCATACTTGGTAAGTCTATCAACTACCACCATGATGACACTATTTCCTTCAGACTTAGGTAATCTCGTGATAAAATCCATTGAAATATCCTCCCAACGTTGACTTGGAATGGATAAAGGTTGTAGAAGACCCGAGGTCTTAATTGTCTCAACTTTATTTTGCTGGAAAACCAAACATTCCGCCACAAAATTTTGAATATCAGATTTAAGGTCATCCCAAAAAAATTATTTCTTCACCCTATGGTAAGTTATTAAAAATATTGAGTGTCCTCCTAAAAGAGAAGTGTGCAATTCCAAAAAAATATTTTGTTTTATTTGGGAATTCTTATAAAGATATAAATGATCTTTGTACCATAAGGAATCATTTTTCCAACTAAATGTATCAGATGTACTAGGATCTTTCTGCAATTTTTGAATGAATGTCCACACTTCTTTTTCCTTCTTCCATTCATTCCTTGTTTTGGCTATCTAATATGGTTGGATAGTAGAAATGGCACAAAGCAATGCTTCCACCTCTTCATCCTTTCTTGAGAGTGCATCTGCAACAACATTTAGCTTCCCTTTTTTGTAGATGATTTCAAATTCATAACCCAACATCTTTGTGACCCATTTTTTCCGCTCTTCAGAAGATAGTCTTTGTTCCAAAAAGTGTTTAAGACTATCATGATCAGTTTTTACCTTGAAGTGTCTTCCCATTAGGTAAGGTCGCCATTTCTAAAGTGCATGTAGTATTGCCAACATTTCCTTCTCATAAATAGCTTTCTATAAATATTTTCCTTAGATTGGACGAATTTAAAAAGTAATGAGTCTTCCTTCTTGCATTAAAACAACACCAATTCCATTTCCTGAGGTATCACATTCCACAATAAAGTTTTTTGTGACGTTTGGCGTAGCTAATACCAGTGTTAGGTACATTGCCTCTTTAATATGTTCAAAGATCTTAGTTGCTTTAGGAGTCCATGAAAATGAATCTTTCTTCAATAATGTTATTAGAGGTGCTGCTATTCTCCCATAATTGTTAACAAACTTGCAATAATAACCTGTTAACCTAAGAAATCCTCACAACTTCTTTATGATTGAGGGGACTTTCCATTCCTTAATGGATTTAGGGTCTACCTTAACACCCTCGTGAAATACAATATGACCCGGATATTCCACCTCTTATACTCCAAAGAAACATTTGGAGGTTTTTGTATATAATTTTTTCGCCTCCAATAGTTTGAGCACCCTGTCAACATGTTGAACATGATCCTTCCAATACTAGTTGTAGATTAGTATATCATCAAAAAATACTAACACAAATTTTCTAAGGAAGGGTTTTAAAATGGAATTCATCAACCCTTGAAATGTAAAAGGTGCATTGGTAAGGCCAAAGGGTATGACCAAAAATTCATAATTACTCTCATGAGTTCGAAATGTTGTTTTTTAGAATATCTTCAGTCTTCATTTTAATTTGATGATATCCTGAACGAAGATCCAACTTGGTAAAATAAATTGCTCCATGTAATTCATCAATCACAGGAATAGGAAATTTATCTTTAATAATGAGCTTATTGAGCTCCCTAAAATCTGGACACATGTGCCATGATCCATCCTTCTTGTGCATTAATACTATTGGAGCAGAGAAAGAACTTTGACTAGGTTGAATTATACCAACCTTTAACATTTCTGCAATCATATGTTAAATTTCGCTCTTTTGGACATAAGAATATCTGTAAGGCCTTATGTTTGGAGGAACACTTCCTGGAATCAAATGAATACCATGATCATGATCAAGAATAGGTGGGAGTCCTTTGGGAGTTTCAAACACCTTGGAATAATTTTCCAAGACTTTTTGCAGATCTAGAGAAATAGAAGATTTTGATGTTGGAACTTCTAGTGAGCATAATTGTGCAATTACGCCTCATTTTTCTTTCTTTAGAAGATTTTTTATGACATTAGAGCGTATTATATTTCCCGACTTCCCCAGGATACCCCGTAATTCGACTTCCTTTCCTTCCGAAAAAAAATTCAAGAAAATTCTTGAAAATTAAAAGCTACTGTCCCCAAAGATTATAACCATTGTAATCCTAGTACAACATCAACCCCTCCCATTGGAATGGAAAGAATTGGAATATTCAATACATATTCCCCCATGGTTAGCTTGATATTATGGCATTTTCCAGAACAATTTATCATTCCTCCATTTGCACTCATCACTTGACATTCTAGTGCTAGGTATAGGAAGCAATTCAATTCCTTGGCTACCTTACAATGGATAAAATTATGCGTATTACCTGAATCAATAAACACTATTACCTTTTTATTCTTGATATTTCCTTCTATCTTGAGAGTTTGAGGAGTGGCAATTCCTTCCAATTCATTACACAATATGGTCAGACTCATTTCTTCTTTCTCTGGGGTTGGTTCCTGGTGTATATCATCTTCTTTTGAAGTTTCTTGTTCACTTTCTTCCTCCTCTTCACAATCTATGTAAAATAATTTCTTATTAACACACTTATGACCTTTAGTGAATTTGTTATCACAATTGTAGCAATGCTCTTTTTCTCTTTTTTCTTCCAATTGTTGTGGTGTCAACCTTGTAGGTTGTGGAAGTCTAGGAGTAACAACATCTCCATCTTTATATATGTGAGTGGTAGGCTTCCTTGTCGCCATAATTTTACATTCAAACTTTCTTGCCAACCTGAATGCCTTCTCCAATGAATCAGGTTCCCAAAGGCGAACCTCATGTTGGATGTTATCCTTTAAAGTACCTATGAAGATATCAATCCTGTGTTCCTCTGGAATATCATTTACCCTTATATTCAATTTTTGGAAGTCCTCAATGTGCTCCACTAGTGAACCCCTTTGTTTGAGATTTATCAATTGGCTAAATAAGGTGTTTCTCTTTGTATCCTCATAATGTGCTATCATTTCCTTCGTAAAATTGACCAAGTGACAATTTTTTTACGGGAGAAAATCCATCGATACCATACAAATATATTTTGTTCTAAATATAAAGTTGCAATGCGTACCTTTTGTGTGTTTTGCACATTATTGAGATCAAAATATTGCTCCATCTGTAGTATCCATGTTACGGGATCATTTCCATCAAAATTCCTCATATCGATATTTGGAATATGGTGTGTATTCCATCCAAAATTAGAGTTTATGAAATCACAATTAACATTTATTTTTTTCTCAACATGAGTTTCCTCTACTATCTTTTCACCATTAGGAATCATTTCTTGTATCAACTTTGTCAAGCCTTCCATGTCTACCTTTATATCATTTTTCATGGCTTCCATTTTTTATTCCACATCTTCCATGCCATTCTTCAAGCCATCCATCTTAGCTTCCGCGCCTTTCTTCAAACCATCCATATTAGCTTCCATGCCTTTATTCAAAACTTCCATTTCATCTTTTGTTGCTCTTTGTGAGAGCGAAATTTGGTGCACTTGCTCTTGTAATTTTGATATATCATGTTGTACTTTTTCCTCTTCATGAGTCATAGTAGAGTATTTTGATGGATTATGGGTGTTGAATTATTTTTAGGAGGTGTTATAGAACCCAATACTGATATTGATGCTTCAATATTCTCTTGAAATCACTTCAAACTGATTTTTCAAACAAGACTTATGCAATTTGAAAAACAAAATACACACTTTTTTCTTGATTTTGAGGAGCTCGATATTGAAACTGAATTATCTTTATGATTTTGGATCTTAAATATCTGAAATTCGGTCTTGTAGTAGCCCTCTAAATCTTGTTTTCAATGCGACAAGTATGACCTGATTTGGATGCTTCAAGGCAAAGTTATGACCAATCTCCCACAATGACCTAATTATGGACTGGTTCAGTAGAGAAAACTTGTACGATGTGCGATGTGTCATTTTTTCCTCCTTCGACTCTGAAATTGATACATAGAAAACTTCAATCTGTTTACTTTTGGCCAATTTTTTCAAAATTCCAATTCGATGCTCAGAGAGAGAGTTATGAATATTTTCCCAAGGTCGCCTCTTTTAGATGAAATTTGGGAGCCTGAAAAACCATAACTTCCACAGATCCTATCTCCGAAAATATTGTGAACCAAGATTTGAAATTCTTACACGAAGTTCCTCAGGATTTCGGCTTTGCGTGGTAAAAATTTCAGCTTTTTAACCTTCGTAGTAAAAACATTATAGCGAAAATGCCACGATGACCTATTTGGAGTAGCGAAACCCTAGAATCCAAAGCTCTGATACCAAATGTTATGAAACCAACTCCAAAAATAGAAGAAAAGAGAGATCAATGCCTTAGAAATAAGCCACTTCGAGGGGGAAACCTCCTTTACATTACATAAGTGAAAAATTCTTAGATGATACAAATTACAAAACCTCCTTCTATATATAGGAGTCCATGGGGTCACAATATAATTCTAGCCGACCTAACAATAATAATGTAAGGGCACAATAATAAAAATATGAGGGTTAAATAGGTGCAACAATAACAATAAGGGGGCTACACTAACAACAATAAGGGACTACACTAGTAATATAGGGACCTAAATGTATATGAAGTGGCTAGTATAAAGAAAATGCTCCAAGACCTTGTCAGAAATCTGTGAAGGAAAGGCTTATATCAGCCCTCATTCAACGCTGGAAGATAAGATGGAAGATAAGATTCTATACATTGTGATCTAGTCGACCTATTAAAAATGGTTAAATTTTCTACATGCTGGATGAATGCTCAGCCTAAAGACAAGATCTGTGCACTATATATACCAAAGAAACCATGATTCATTTGATCACCAAGAGATGCAGATTTCTCTGTAATATAATAGTGTTTGTATGCGGACTCAAAATCAAGGAAAAATGCGGGTCTAATGCAAAAGAAAGATGTGGACATATTTTTGATCAAGTGCGAGTTCAAGAACAGGAAACTGTTGATACATCTGTGATCAAGTGCGGTCTTCAGGAATGGTATAAGTGTGGGTTAAAGGCTAGAGAAAAATGCGGATTTTTTGTTCAATGAAGTATGGATTATATACAAAGTTAAAGCAAAGTTCAAGTATGTTAAGTACTGAGGTAAAGTGCATATCTATTTGGAGAAGTTTTTGTGGATTATTCTGAAGCAGTGATTATGGACCAGTATGAAGAAGTTGCGGATCTAGTGAAGGAGTTGCGGATTAGTATGGAAGGAACATGTATGCATAACTGTAACTTACCCATAAGGATGTGCACTAGAAAGTGAGAGAATAGAAGGAAGGTAAATCTGTGATTTACCTTCCTATCTTCAGTACACAAATGAAAAGTAATATATCTCAAGTGAATATGAAATAAGGAGGAGTGTATTGATTAACGAAGACTAAATTAAGGAATATAGAGTTAGAGACCGAGTTCTCTAATGTTGGTGTAGATCGGTGCAAGTTGGTGCAGAAATGAAGGATCCGCGTTGGAGGCAGAAAATAAGCAATAACAAGGTATTGGAGGCATTCATAGGTCAAGGGTCTGAAACTTGGTCATGGTACTTGTCATTTGAAGATCTATAAGAAGAATTTCGTACGGGTTTTTCTCTCCAAGAGGGAGAGGTTTTGGGCTTGGCTTGAAGAGCCTAAATTTGTTTCTCCCGTGTTTTAGTAATTGAATTGAAGAAAGACATAATAATTTAAGTGGAGAAGACATCAGCAAATTAGATAAGCTCACAAGTAATTATCAGGTAAGAGAATTTTAATTAATCTCCATCCCTTCAAATTCTCAACACCTTCATCTTGTCAACTACCCCATATTTCGTATGACGACATATTATGTTGACTTCATTTTATCAATATGTGAACTAGTTCAAGGTATATTCCTCCATGCATATTTTTAAAGGAAGAGATACTTATTTTTCGATCATGCTCATGAGATAGGGAATTCCACAATGTTATCTGCAACTATATGATGGCATGACTTAATCTATCAAATACATGCATACATACATGTTGTAGCGGATAAAATCGCCCTCCAAAATTTTTCCTATGCTTAGATTTTGGAGCCTAAACTTCTACCCACAAGAGCTTATCTTGCACTATTATCAAGTATTCATGCTTTGATTGAGAATTATCCTTTTCGTCTATGCTTGTGTTCAATTTTTTCACACTTAGCTAATCTTTCTAAGTCACAAGATAACCTCCTAACTTGATTTTGTAGCAGTTATGGGCTTGCCTCCATAAATTGTGCAATCCTTGAGGGAAAACAACCTTGATGATTCGAATTGCGTAGTTCAGGATGGTAGTCAGCCTTGAGCTCAAAAATTGCACAGTCATGGAAGGAAGCCCAACAATGAACCCATAAACTACGCAATCCCTTACTGAGCTCAGAAACTTCATAGTGCATTGAGCCAGAAAGTTTCCCAGTTTCCCATACTTGTGCAATATTTCCTAGCAGCGTGCAGGTCAAGTTTCCCCCCCAAAAAAAAAAAGGTTAAAAAAACATCCGTAAAAAATTGGGATATATTTTTAGTATCATGAAGGAGGCACATTTACTATTTTTAGAAACTTCCGCCAAGTGTCATTTTTTCCTTGATTTTAGGCATGCGCATCATAAACCTTAATTTTCTCAAATCTATTTAATTATCACTCCTATAGCTCATTTTTATATTCGATCTTGGAGCTCTAGCATTCCTGAGGAGATCAAGGAAGCTTCAGTGTGGTCGTCGTCACTTTTTTGGATGAGTTTCACTCTTATCGCCTTTTGTCGCTTTTTCTATAACTTTTTTTTGTTTTGATTGTGTGTGTTGTTTTGCTTATTTCTCTTCATGCATGCTGACATTTTAACTTGTTTTAGCTTGTAGAAGTTTTGTTTCAATTTTTCGTTTGCCTTTCACAAGCATCACGTTAGTTTCTTCGTTTTTTCACCAATAGTCGTCGTTGCAGAGGCTCTCCTCACTGTTTTGATTTAATTCCTATTTATTCAATATCTCCACTTGATCTACATTGATTCATTCATTCATAGTCATATTTTCACTCAATATCACACCATCACTTAGATCTGATCGTTATTTACACTTCCATTGGGTTAATCTTCACTTTCCTTGGTTGGTTTTCACTTTTCCCAGCTGGGCACCACACAATCCTAAGGCTCAAGCCGAGAGCTTGGTGAGTCTGGAACTATGCAGTGAACAGTACATGCTAGCCCAAATGCGTATTGCGTAGTTCCAGGGCTCAACCTACTTCCTTGGCCACTGAAACTCTGAAATGCACAGTCTCTCCTAGTCCACTGCCCAAGATCATCTGCGCAGTGCACAGTATCAAGCCCCAGGCTTCATCTTTGGCTACTGGGACTGCGCAGTGCACAGTTCCCACATGCATCTAGTCCCTCTTGTTATTGAAAATTATGCAATCCTTCTCTCTATTTTCCCTGTTTGCTGCTTGATCACGCCTTGAAAGTAGATTTGCTAAAGACTAATGTTCGTTTTCCATGAGTGTATTTTATGTGCCACAAGTACCATAGTTGCAGAGAAATTCTCTCCAACAGTCATTATTACCATGACACTAAAGAGAGCTATACTTCAAACGAGACCACTGATAGCAGTATTGGGGAAGAAATTGAGAAAACGTTAGTTAAATTATCAGTATATGCAGACACTCAAATGTTTATTGAAAAGGAGTCAACACTAACATGGCATATGGTTAAAGATGTTTTTTCAAAGGACTTCGAGGCACATCTAGAAGACCGACAGGTATATATCAGTATTCAACGGTCAGGATTATACAAGGTTTCATGCAGATATCTAGCCTTCCCATGTGTAGATGTCATCAACTGGATTGTTTCACACATTGATGAGAAGACTATGAAATTGAACAATGCCAACGAACAAAATCTTGCTACCTTTCTGGAAGAAGATGATCAATGCATGTATCATCTTCTCGAGCTAGTAAAGCTCATGAAATCATACTTCTATGCCACCCACAACTATGTGGGCACAAGAGATATTGTTGAAGGTAAGGTGAAAGATCCAACCAAGTTTTGATAGAAGCCCACCCATTCATATAAGACAAAGTATCTCAGGAAGGCCCACTAGCTCTTGGTTATCGTAGCTTGCAAAATCTACAGGAAACGAAGCACATAGACCTTTCTTGAAGTGTGGGAAATCTTATTGAACCAGGAGATGAGCTAGGGGAAGTCGTTCAACTTGTCAGATTTGTGGGCTCATCAGTTGAGAGCCCATGTAGCACAAGCTCGAGATCCTCCCAAGGGAAAACAACCAAGGTTTTAAATGTTTGCATACTTACTAGATGAAATATGTGCAAATTTTAAGTTTCCTAGCATGAATTGGACATGGACACCATGAAAAAATTTCACGCGTATCTATTGTAAGATGCTTTCGGATTGCATCCATATAGGATTTATGGAATGACTAACTGATCACTTCATCATTCCGCTATACAAGCTTATCTTTAAGGAGGACCCACCTTTCATGTCACGAGGAGCAATGAAGGAATTATCAAAGATAATAGATTGGTTTGCCTTTCTGGATGGCACACTCATTAGAGTGTTCAACGGACAGAAGCCACCACATCTCTTGCCATGGTATGCCACCGAAAATATTTTCATGCAAGAAGTGTCATATCATCTCACCACATGATTTTCCACAACACTACATAGGAAGAGGAAAACACCCTGCCCCACTCTTCTTTTGCAGATCAAATTATACGATATTAAGAATCTCAAAGTTGTAAATACTAAGCAAAAACCATAGGAAAGTTTGAGTTCAGTATAAAAGAATTCAATCTGTATGATCTGAGGGGAATTTTCAAGGACCACTGTGTGAGAATCTACTACAATTGGGTTAGCAGTACATTTCATTGGCCATAGGAGGATCCATGGAAGAATTTCTCCCAAATTCCACCAAACCCCATGAGCTAGTCATTATAGTTGGGAATTCATAGGCCACTCCATAGATGACAACAACTCTAGAAGTAGCAGCAGTAGAAGGCAACAACCCGACACAAGATGTAGAAAATCCACATAGATTCAAACTTATATTTGTAATATTCTCAAACAAAATACTTCAATCTACTCTACAATTGCGAAAACCAATTACGATTGAAAAATCACATGAACAAGAAAGGGAAAGAATTTCAATCTGACTACACAAAGATTTATCTTGGGAAAGGCTCAACTAAAAACCCTGTTATTTGTATATTGCATAAGTTAAAGAATATGAGAACAATATAATGCTTCTCTCAAGCTTGAGATCTCTTTGCACTATCTCTCTCTGTGTCACTGCTTCCTAGGTTGACTTTGGCCAATACCTAGTCAGTTTCCTAGCCTTCCAAGCTCCTACTTCCTTGCATAGTTAAATGAGGAATTAGGCCCCTTTTTAATAAGAATTTTCCTCCATTGGATTGTGAAGTTCCTTTATGATATTCCTCTGACTACATGCACCATTTTTATTTTTTTATGATTATACAACTGACAGTACACTTCCCTTTAACTCCAATCTCAACTTGGTCTTCCTAAGAATTGACATGCATGAGTTATTTTTAGCGAATTATTAGTTTCAGATTGATCATTCCATGTGAATTAAATCTAATTTAGTTCACTCGGCCTCTCACTATTTATTCGATCAGTTAGAACTAGTTAAACTAATTTTAACTCAAATAAATTAAGTTAATTAAGTACAACTCAAAATAAACTGCAACTGGATCCCCTAAAATTTAGGAACCACTCTACATGCCTCTAGTTTGAAATCAACTCGAATTGATTGAGCTAACTAAGTTTTCCTGACTTAGTTAACTCGTACAAGTTGTCATGTGATGTGGAATTACAATTTCCTTCTAATTGATTAAGGGAAAATTAAATTAGAAGCGTCGTGTTGCCATTTTCAAACCTCCCTCTCAACATGAAAGGGATTGTCTACTACCCCGATCCTACCTCTATGGAACTCAAATTTTCCTCTTGACAGTGCCTTTGTCAAGATGTCTACATCCCCTCCTTTGTAGGAATGTACTCTAATGGCAATACTCCTCTGCACACAATCTCTGAGATGGTGATACCGGATATCAATGTGCTTGGACCTGTCATGAAAAATTGGATAAATCGAGAGTTTGATGCAAATAAGGTTATCATAATAAATTACTGTCAGATCCATTTGCTGACCAAACAACCCAACAAGAATCTTCCTCATCCAAATATCCTCACAAGATGCTTGACTAGAATCCATGTACTCTGCCTCTGCTGAAATTAGTGCAACTAATCTCTGCTTTCTGTTGTACCAGGAAACTGCTGCTAACCTAATACTGAAGATGCCCCTTGATGTTCTCTTCCTGTCGGATAGACTCCCTGCCCAATCTGCATCTATGAAGCCTTGAAGCTTCACTCCCTCTATCTGCATGTACCATAAACCAAGCTGAGTGGTGCCTCCAAGGCATCTCAACACATGTTTTCTTGCCTTCCAATAAAGCTTGAGAGGCTTAACCATAGCTTGACTAAGCTGGTTAAGTACATAACATATGTATGGTCATGTGTTCACCAAGTACACGAGTGAGCCAAAAAGTTGCTTGTAGATGGTAGCTTCTATCACTTCACCTAAAGTAACATCTTCCTTCCTCCAATTCCCTGCTAGAGGAGTCTCCATGGGTTTGTTGCCCTCTATCTGAAACTTCTTCAGAATATTTTTAGCATACTTTCCCTAAGATACAAATATTTCCCCATCTCTTTTCCAAATTTCCAAACCAAGGAAACAATGCAAGAGCCCCATATCCTTCATCTCAAATTCTCTTGCAAGATCCTCTTCGCAAGATTTGATCAAATACTCATCACCTGTTAGAATCAAATCATCGACATATAGTACAATGATCAATAATTTACCTTCTACCACAATATGGTAAAGTTTCACATTTGCTTCACTTTTGGTGAAGCCCAACCCAGTGAAGTAACTGTTGATCATGGTGTACCAAACATGAGGTGCTTGTTTTAGTCCATACAACGCTCTCTTGAGTCTGAACACTTGTGAATCTCTGTCAAATGTCTCAAATACTTTCGTCTACTCAATGTAAACCTCTTCCTCAATCACTTCATTGAAGAAGGTTGTATTTACATCCATCTGATGTATTTTCCATCCCATCTGAACTGAAAGTGAAAGGATAGATATGATTGAAAAGTACCTTGCAACAGGAGAAAAGGTCTCCTCGTAATCAATTCCCTCCACCTGAGAGAACCCTCTGGACTTGTGTTATGAATATAATTCATAAGAGAAATAATAATAAATATAAATATAAATATAAATAATAAGTAATTAAATAATTATTACTTAGTTATTAATGAATAGGCATGTCTTAGAGACATGATCGTTCATGAAAGGGCACCTACCTAGGGTATATAATCAAACCCTCATTTTCATTTGTATCATCTTACAACAATTCTTGTATACAATATACAATTTACAATTAATGTCCTACAATGGATATCATTGTCTACGAAGTATTTTAAATATTTTCGTTGTGTATACGATTGTTGGTCGTTACATTGGTATCAGAGCCATGTCTGATTCGACCTTTGGCCTTCAACTCGTCGTCGACTTTGTTTCCGTCAATCAAGCATTCACTACGAATAAGGAGGCTCTCCATTCTTCCAGTATCGCTACTAGGTCTTTGGCCATATTAATAATACAAAAAAAGAGGTTATATATATATTAAATTGAAAAAAGAAATTCAAAATTCAAATATTAAAAAAGAAAAAAAATCAATTAAAATAAATTATTAAATTTTTTTTACAGAAAATAAAACAAAAATAAATCATATATATTAAAAACAAGACAAAACATAGGCAAACCCCAGACAGACTGCACAACCATTGAAGATTTGTCACAACCTTTAGTCTCTCACTTACTGTCACGTTGATCCATCACTTTGTCGACCTGCTCCTCCACTACATTTTCCAAGCACTGCAACAACCTCGACGCCGATTTCCAACTAGCTGTTTGTTTGTCGTTCTTCCAGAATTTAGCTCACGCCTTCCTTCAACAACCACCATTCCCTTGCTTTATTTTTTGTTGTTGAATTACTTCGATCTTCCAACAACTCCCACTACATTCGGTCGTTCCATGCTGAGTGCTTTGTCCATTCACACAAATCCCTTCTTCGTTGTCTTCTGCTTTGTCAAACCTTTCCACACCACTGTTACCAGGGATCACAAGCCACATTTGGGCTTCACCACTACTTTTGTATTTCCAGCCATCACCATTTCTTCCGTCAAACATTCAATTCAATGACACTGATTAAATTATTGATTGTTGTGCTATCAAACCAAAAAATTCACACCCCTCTCGTATAGTCGTGACTAATAAATTATTAAAGAAAGCATATTAATTCATTAAGCAAATCGATTAGAAGAACTGAATATAAGTACCAAGGAAGGCGATTATAAAGTGAAGTACTTATAAAAAAAAAGCATTAGATAGAAAGTGGCAAGATAATAAAAAATCTAAAGGTTTATTAAAAGTTTAAGTATTGGAAAAGTGAAAAAGGAGAATAAAGGATTCTATTTAAAGGAGTATATATATTACAAAATATATTATTATAGAAGGAATTTTTTAATAATAAAAGGAAAAGGGTTACTTAAAAATAAAATAAAGTTATTAAAAGGAGTTACACAAAAAATGGTTGAAGAATTAATAAAAGAGAAAGGGGTTACCTTTAAACCCTAAACTTAGTGACAAACACAAAATAAAGTTAACCATTGAAGAAAAATAGAGTATAATTTGAAGATGAACAAAGAAAATATGGATTTCACACACAACTCTACATTTTGGACCAGATCTCCATTTTGTGGAGTAGGAGACTAATATTTATCGACTTTTTAAAAATCACACAATACCTTGTCCCAAATGTCGAAGATTGTTTACTTTAGAAGAATATCAAGATAGCGCACAAACACAAATTAAAAAATTAATGGAAGATATTGTGAAACTTTAACAAAAGAGTGAAGCCTTAGAGAAGAAATATAAAGATCTCGCAGATTGGTTTCATGCAAAATAAATAGAATGCAATGAAGAAATTAGGCATCTAAGGAACCACAATTAGAAATTAATTTCACAGATTAAAAAGTCCAAGGTTAAGAAAAAAAATTTAAAGCAAGAAATGAAAGTTCTAAGGAGAAATTTAACGAGTATTTGTCGAAGAAGGAAGAAGAAAATTTATGTTTAAAGACCCTGAATCAATGATTGTTAGAAAAAATAAAAGACCTAAAATACAAGGAGAAGGATACTAACGACAAGGTCAACGATTCAGAAAAAGAAATTTCATGTCTAAAAAATCGTAACCAAAATTTGCTTAACCAAATTAAAAAATTAATACTGATAAGAAATCATTGAAGAATATATTCAAAGAACTTGTCACAAATGAAGCATCAAAATGTCCATATGTAGCAGTCCAAGTTGCAGGAACAAGCATCGATTCCACTAATATCACAGTTCAGACAAATCCAAATCCTACCGAAGTAAAGATGTATTCAGAGGTTACCATTCAAACGATGGACATTCCAAATGATGATTCACTCGCCAACTCAACAACAACAACACCTGAAGAAAAACAATAATCAACCACTAACATGATAAGGGAAAGCCAAACCAAACGAGCTATGTATCGACATACGAATCACAAGAGCAGACTTTCCAAGGAAGCTATGTACCAGTGGCACTCATAAAATAAGCGACAAATTTATGCTCCTAGGAATACTGAAGTTTGCAAAATCCCGTCAAACGATAAATATTCACCACACGTCTCCAAAGATCAGAATATTCCCAAGAATATTATTCTAGGATGGTCTGATCCGTTCTTAGTAAAAATTTTTTGTCTATCACTCAGAGTATCATATCATCTTGTGTTGACAAATATGAAAATTCAGAGACGAGAAAATGTTCTTAGTAGGCTTTGAGGACAAAGATTCTCGAAGGGAGAGGCTATATTATGAATATAATTCATAAGAGAAATAATAAATATAAATATAGATATAAAAATAAAAATAAAAATAAATAATAAGTAATTAAATAATGATTAGTTAGTTATTAATGAATAGGCATGTCTTAGAGATATGACCGTTCATGAAGGGGCACCTGCCTAGGGTATATGAGCAGGCCCTCATTTTCATTTGTATCATCTTAAAACAATTATTATATGAAATATACAATTTATAATTGTTATACTACAATGGATGTCTTTATCTGCGAAGTATTTTAAATATTTCTGCTGCGTATACAACTATTGGTCATTACACTTTGTGTTTCTCAACACTCCCATCTGTTGCCTGCTTCACCTTGTAGATCCACCTGGATCATAAAACTGATTGGTCCTCTGGTCATGGGACAAATTCCCATGCACTGTTTCTGATAATGGAGACATACTCCTCAACCATGGCATCAACCCAAACTAGTTGCCGCACTACTTCCTCGAATGAGGATGGCTCAATTACTACACTCTCTCTCATAAGAGCCATGTAGCCAGTGTATCTATCTAGGGACTTCCTCTACATAAGTTGTGATGTGGGTGATCCCACATTCTCTCTGGCATGAAGTACCAACCTTTAAACCTCTCTTGTGCACTTCCTTCCATCTTTGGATGTTTCTACATGAGTGGGTTCTTGCACTCTTTATTCCTCTGCTTGTGGCTACTCCACAACTTGAGGTTTTTATTTTGGAGCTAAGATATCCTCAATTGCATGCCACTGATGCTCCCTATCAAGGGAAATTTTCATGGCCTTCTCTTCATAAAATTTCACATCTCTCCTCACAACTGCCATCCTGTGAGATGGAAAGTACACCCGATAGTTGCAAGGTGTATCAGTGTACCCCAAAAATATTCCTAACTAAGTTGTTGGTTCTAGATTTTTCCTGGCATATTTAGTGACATGACAATAAATTGATGAAATTAATATTTTAAATAGTGCCACATCTAGTTTCTTGCTGTAATATTCCTTTTCAGGAATTTCAGCAATATCTCCAATGAGGATGCTGTATAAGGAAACCAGTGTAAGAATAATGCAATCCAGAGCTTGGATCCTCTAAAATATGCTGTATGCAGCTTAAATATAGAATGGAATTAGAAAAAATAACTTTAGCTACATTAAACAGATCTCCCCAACTCAAATATGCCAAAAAGCATCTCAACCCCAGTACATCATAAAATAGAAATGCCGGAAGCAGCAACAACGTTATTTTTATTATGAAAAGTACAACAATAGAGGGAATAACATATATCTGGAGCTTTCATTCATTATAATACCAGAAATAAGAGGATTGACCTCTTTTACAAACACATTAGGACCTCCCAGCAAGGGTTTCTAGCAAAATAGCAACACAAGATACAACACTACAACAAAATAACGTTGTACACAGCAACTCTGTATTGAGAAATATCTGATATGCTAAAAAAGGGACACAAAATACAAGAATTGGATCAATGCCTCCCTCAGTAGACTCCTGGAGTGGAAATCACCTCCTCCTTTTCTACAATAAGCACAAATGGATAGATACAACCCCAGCTACTGTAGCTACTGCAGAAATAATGCACTCACTGGAAGTGACTGCGCTATCAAGGTTAGAGGATGGCTTTCCTCAAGATAGTTGATGGGAATGGAACTCAAGACCTCCTCCATAGATATCCCAATCAACTATAACAATGATGAAACTAGAATTCCCGCATGAGAACTCTTGCTCTAAACAGTGCTGCAACTTCGGCTAAATAGCTAAAGCTTTCAATCAGTCATAAGACTGAAACAAGAAGTATGAATGAATGAATCCTTTTGCTGCTACTCCTTCCTTTTTATCCTTAGTGAGATTTCCCATTCCGGGCCCCACTCATTGGTGATGTAGCTTCCTTGAGAAGTTCCTCCTTCAAAACTGTGCTGCCCTAGTGGATTTTCCCTCCCTTGTGACAGCGTTGTTGACTTGGTCAACTATAGCTAGCTCCTTGCTTCTTGCTCCTCTTCACACTCAAGAGGCTTTATTTTATCCTCCTACCTCAATCCATTTTCACACTGGGATAGATTTTATTGTGTTTCTTACTTCTTATTTCAAAAATGGAGCAATTATAATGTTCCAAGTAGCAATGGCTAATTGTGAACATTAAAGTCCTCCCCGCTCAAAATTTGCTTGCCCACAAGCAACAGTAAAGAAGGATGCTGCAAGATCTTCTCTCCCTCCCAAGTGGCATCCTCATCTGGTAGATTCCTCCATCGAATCAGATATTCTTTGATGACTCTGTTTCTCAACTGCCTCTCCCTTATGTATAAGATTGCTTCTGGCTGCAAAATAAAATGGCCCTCATCATCAATAGGAGGAAGTTCCATTGTGGAACTACATTCCTCCCAATGGCCTTAATGAGGCAAGATACATTGAAGATATTGTGGATCTTGCTCCCCTTAGGAAGCTCCAACTCATATGATACCTTACCAATACATTTGTTCACCTTGTATGGCCCATAGAAACGTAGTTTGATCTTTTCAACCCCCTTCACCTTGAGTGTGGACTATTTGTAAGGCTAAAGGCATAGGTAGACAAGATCTCCCACCTCAATCTATCTCTCTATCCGACCACGGTTTGCATACATCTTCTGCTGGTTTTGAGCAATAGCAATGTTATCTTTGAGTGCCTTGAGTATGTCCTGGTTCTCTTGAATCCAATCCCTTACCCTTGGAGCTTTACTTGCCCCAAACATAACATCAACAAATGAAAGTGCCTCATATCCAAACAAGGCTCGGAATGGAGTCATGCCAATAGATATGTGGTGAGTAGTGTTGTAACAATACTCTCCCAAGTGGAGCCATCACAACCAAGCTCTGGCACCCTTACATGGTTCCTCAAACCCAGCCTTCTAGCCTTGTTTCCTCTCCAAGTCTGCCATGAGTTTGGGGTGATAGGCATTTGATCTTTGAGGTCAATTCAGTCCCCACTAATCGGAAAATTTCATGCCAAAAACCACCCTTGACGCGCGTCCAGATCACTCACTATGGTCCTAGGGAGACCATGGAGTCTAAATACATCTGCGAAGAGCTTAGATACAGCCTGACGGTATAGTAATACAAAAAATAACCAAAAAACCAAAAATCCAAATTAGTATATCGGCAACAACATTAGGGACTTTATACTGTGATAGTAGAAGATGAAGTCCATCGGAATAATTTCCACTTCTCATCGCGAATAGGTAGTGGGCACCAACAACCAACGGGATAAGTGTGCTCTCCACTATTACGGTGGCAAGTGGTGCCCATTCCTTCGTAATGCGACGGATCTGAGACCTTCCCAAAGAATCTCTACAGATAAATCTGTAATTTTTTGTGAAACCTTGATGCAACGGCTGGTGAATCATGTGAATGTCAGAATTCCTGTGAGCAGTTCTTAGCCAAGTAGATCCGGTCCTTGTAATAGATAACCTCATCCATTACTCTAAATCTCTCATCTGATACAACCCCATCAAGTATCCCACATGAAAAGTCATCTTTGGAGTACTCAACTAAGAGTTGAGCCTTCCAATCTGTGTCCATGCCCCTCAAGGACAGTGTTGTAGGCCTCCTGGAAAGTGCATTGGCTACTATATTGCTCTTCCCCTTGACATATTCTATGTCAAAGTCATAAGCCTGGATTTTTCTCACCCACTTTTGTTGTCTCTCCTGAAGTTGCCTCTGTTCAAGAAAAAATCTAAGGCTGTTGTGATCAGTCTTTACCTTGAACTTATTCCCCACCAAGTATTGCCGGAATTTGGCTAATGCATGCATGATAGCCAACATTTATTTATCATAGATGGGGTATAGCCTCTCATGGGGGAGCAACTTCCTACTATCAAAGGCTATACGATGCCCTCCTTGCATTAAAACTACTCCAATACCTTCACCTAATGCATCACATTCTAACACAAAAGGTTGAGAGAAGTCAGGTAAAACCAAAACAGGGCAACTACTCATTACCTCTTTGAGCTTATCAAAGTCTCTCTGTGCTATAGGTGTCTAATGGAAAGCCCCCTTCTTTGTCAAGTCTATAAGTGGTGGTGCTAATTGTGAAAATCCTTTCACAAACTTCCGGTAATAAGTGCATATGCCCAGAAACCCTCTGAGTTCTGTAACATTCCTAGGTTTAGGCCAATCTATGATAGCTTGAATTTTCTCCTCATGTACCCTCACTCTATCCACTCCTATGATATGCCCCAAATAAAACATCTCTGTGAGGCCAAATTCACATTTGGAGAGCTTGGCATAGAATTGCTGCTCCTTGAGGATATGTAAGACTGTCTCAATATGCTGCAAGTGCTCCTCCCAAGTGTGGCTATATATCAGAATATCATCAAAGAAGACCAATACAAATTTTCTCAAATGCCCTCGGAAGATATGGTTCATACAGGATTGGAAAGTTGCTAGAGCATTAGTCAATCCAAAGGGCATTACTAGAAACTCAAAATGCCCAGAGTGACACCTGAACGCTGTCTTGGGGATATCTTGCTCCCTCACCTTGATTTGATGGTACTCGGACCTCAAATCAATATTGGAGAAATATTTGGATCCCCTTAGCTCATCCATGAGTTCATTGATCCTGGGTATAGGGTACCTGTTCTTCAAAGTCTTCTTGTTCAAGGCCCTATAATCAATGCACATCCTCAATGTGCTATCTTTCTTCTTTACCAAAACCACCAAGGAAGCAAAAGGACTAGTACTAGGCCGGATGTGCCCTAGTGCTAGCAGCTCTTGGATATCTCTTTCAATCTCATCCCTATAGGCCTTGAGATGTCTATAAGGAGTGGTGATCACTGCTTGGACCCCTTGTTACAACTCAATGGTGTGTTCAAACCCCTGATCAGGAGGTCTCCCAAGTGGGATATCCCCAAATACTGTAGAATACTGGTCCAAAAGAGATTGAACATCTGGATGCATCGGTGAGTCCTTGCCCTTCAACTTGAATATATGCAGCTCCACTACCCATGCAACATCTCCTCTCTGCAGATTTGCCTCCATCCTATGTGCTGAAACAACCTGAGGGGGATATGCATTCATACCCTTGATCTTTGGTTACTGGCCATCCTCCCCTCTAGTCCATTCCATATCCAAAGTTCTCCAGTTAGTGGTAACTCTCCCAAGAGTGACTAACCACTAGACTCCCAATATGACATTGGTGTCTAGAATATCTACCACAAAGAAGTGGTCTGTCAAGGTGTAGGTACCCATAGTAATGGTCAGTGCTGGAACATACTTGGCACATTGTAGAGTCATGGCTTCTGGGACCAAAACTGAAAATCACTCAAAATCCTCCATGGGAATTCCTCTCTTGTGTACCAGCTATGCGTCAATAAAATTATGAGTGGCTCCACTATCTATCAAGACATAAAATCTTTGCCCCATGATCGTGCCTCTCACCTTCAAGGTTAGATACTTTGGGACCCCTCTTAACGCTGCAACAGCTTCTCCTCTTGGAGCAAAGTATTCTATAGGTTGTAAAATGCTGGAATCCTTCTTGGAGAAGGTCTAGCTATGATGTGCTTCCTCCATAACACACTTCTCCTCCAATTCCTGAACAGGGATTGTCTCCCTTGGCCTTGAGTGGGTCCCTTGTTGTAAAAAGGTTCTTGCCCTGGGCAAGATGTGTTGTAGATCTCTAGCTTTCTCCACAGCTTCAAGAAGTGTAGTTGGTTTGGTAGACTTGACCAACCCTTGTAATGGTTCAACTATCCCATTCAAAAACATGCATACCTTCCTGCTCATAGTGACATTGGATACCATCATTGAAAGCTGCAGATACTCAGCAATATAATCCTCAAGATCTCCCTCCTGCTTGAGCTTGGTTACCTTGGCAAAGTGGGCTTCCGGATCCCTTGGATCAAACCTCTCCACTAGCTTGTTGGTGAAAGCTGAGTATGAAGTGATATGATGATGCCTAAGTGTGGTCAGTCCATGAACCACCAATCTTGAGCTTCCCCTTCCAGGTGCAACGCAGCTATCTTGATAGCTTCTATATCAAAAAACTTGTGGAGTTGGAAGTATGTGTCTAGATTCTCTACCCATGCTTTTGCTATGTACTTAGGTGTCCCATCAAATGTGGCAAGAAGAACCCTACCATACTACGCTCTAGGGCTGATCCTTGCATCAAGTTATCCTACCTTGGATGAGGATCTTTCCTCCTTCCATCCTTGATCCGGAAAAACTCCTGAAAGTTCAGGTGCTCCTTGAACCTTTGAGACTGGAGCTCATATTCTTCAAAATATTCTCCTAGAGAACCCTCCGCATCTCCTTCAGTTAAAAATGAAGGCATGGTGGAGTGTTGTGATGTATTTGGATGTTCCATGCCGTTTGTAGTGCTGGTGCTTGCCTTATGGAAAAACCCTAAAGAGTCTTCTTTCTGCCTCATCTCCTTGAGATCCCTTGCAATGTTCTGTAGGGTTTGAAGTACAAACCTTGAGATGTATTCCTTATCCATGCTGATAATAGATCTCCCCCCACAAGATGAGTCGAGAGCAGAGCTCTAATACCACTGTAATATTCCTTTTCAAGAATTTCAGCAATATCTCCAATGAGGACGCTGTATAAGGAAACTAGTGCAAGAATAACGCAATACAGAGCTTGGATCCTATAAAATATTTTTTATTCAGCTTAAATATAGAATAGCATCAGAAAAAAATAACTTTAGCTACATTAAACATATCTCCCCAACTCAAATATGCTAAAAAGCAGCTCAACCGCAGTACCTCATAAAATAGAAATGCCAAAAGCAGCAACAATATTATTTTTATTATGAAAACTACAAAAATAGAGGGAATAACATATATCTGGAGCTTTCATTCATTATAAGATCAGAAATAAGAGGATTGACCTCTTTTACAAACACATTAGGACCTCCCGGCAAGGGTTTTCGGCAAAATAGAAACACAAGATACAGCACTGCAGCAAAATAACATTGTACCCAGCAACTCTGTATTGAGAAATATCTGATATGATAAAAAAGGGACACAAAATAAAAGAATTGGATCAATGCCTCCCTCAATAGACTCCAGGAGTGGAAATAACCTCCTCATTTTCTACAATAAGCACAAATGGATAGATACAACCCCAGCTACTGCAGAAATAACGCACTCACTGGAAGTGACTACGTTGTCAAGGTTAGAGGATGGCTTTCCTCAATATAGTTGATGAGAATGGAACTCAAGACCTCCTCCGTAGATCTCCCAATCAACTATAACAATGATGAAAATAGAATTCCCGCATGAGAACTATTGCACTAAACAGTGCTGCAACTCCGGCTAAATAGCTGAAGCTTGAAATCAGTCATAAGACTGAAACAAGAAGTATGAATGAATGAATCCTTTTGTTGCTACTCCTTCATTTTTATCCTTAGTGAGCTTTCCCATCTCGGGCCCCACTCATTGGTGATGTAGTTTCCTTGAGAAGTTCCTCCTTCAAAACTGCGCTGCCCTAGTGGCTTTTCCCTCCCTTGTGACAGTGCTATTGACTTGGTCAACTCTAGCTAGCTCCTTGATTCTTGCTCCTCTTCACACTCAAGAGGCTTTATTTTATCCTTCTACCTCAATCCATTTTCACACTGGGATAGATTTGATTGTGTTTCTTACTTCTTATTTCAAAAATGAAGAAATCATAATGTTCCAAGTAGCAATGGCTAATTGGGAACATTACACTTATCTAAAAATATTCCTCTATTGTCCTCATCCCAAAAATCCAATGACTTTTGTTCTACAAAAATACTGTTGTGTTGCATGCTTATTCCCACAAGTGCAACAATAGGCCCTGATCATGCAACATTACTTGTTCTGCTCTGATACCATGTAGAAAATCCACGTAAATTCAAACTGATATTTGTAATATGCTAAAGAAAAATACTTGAATCTACTCTACAAATTGCAGAAACCAATTATGATCTCAAAATCACATGAATAGGAAAGAGAAAGAATTTTAATCACACAACATAATGATTTATCTTGGGAAAGCCTCATCTAAAAACCCTGCTATCTTTATATTGCATACATAAAATAATATGAAAACAATACAATGCTTCTCTCAGGCTTGAGATCTCTCTGCACTATCTCTTTCTGTATCACTGCTTCCTAGGCTAACTCTGGCCAATACTTAGCCAATTTCCTAGCCTTCCAAGCTCTTACTTTCTTGTGCAGTTCAATGAGGAATGATGTCCCTATTTAATAGAAATTTTCCTCCATTGGATTGTGCAGTTCCTTTAGGATCTTCCTTTGAGTGCATGCACAATTTGTACAATTTTCTGATTATACAACTGATAATACACTTCCCTTTCACACCAATATCAACCAGGTCTTCCTCAGAACTGAAATGCATGAGTTATTTTTAGCAATGTATCATTTATCTAATTGATCACTGCATTTGAATTAAATCTAATTTAATTCACTGAACGTTTCTCTAATTCCTCCATCATTTAGAACTAGTTAAACTTAGTTTAACTCAAATAAATTAAGTTAATTAATTAAAACTCAAAATAAACTGCAACTGGAACCCTTAAAACTTAGGGAGCACTCTACATGCCTCTAGTTTGACCCTCAACTTGAATTTACTAAGATAACTAGGTCTTCCTGACTTAGTTAACTCGTACGAGCTGTCATGTGATGTGGAATTACAATTTCATTATGTTTTAATTAAAGGAAAATTAAATTAGAAGCCTCTTCTTATTTCCATTTTCAACACAAGAAAAGGAAAAGAGAAAGGTTATTGACAGTGCAAAGTAAGAAAAAATATATAATATGAAAGCAGATCCAATCCTCACATAAGTAGTTTTGGAAACAAAAACAAATAATAAATAGAGGAAACAGAGAGTAGAGTGGAGAAAGAGAGAAAAAAAGAGCTTGTGGGAAGCAAAATTGAGAGTGCAGATAGAAGAACAAGAATTGAGGGAATAACGAGAGCAAAGGAAGAGAGAAAAAGGGAGGAAAATAAGAATTGGGAAGAAGAAGAAAGGAAAGGTGCAATGGTAGGAGAAACAACGTCGATTCAAGTTGAAGATAAAGAATAGAACTAACCAGTAACAGAGGGAGAGAGAAAATAGATGCAGAATCGGGAGCTTGCTCAAAATATTGAAGACTTGATTGAAGTTTCAGATATGGAGTTGGAACCGGATTCATGGGATGAAGATGTTGACCTGATGGCTAGCATACCATAGGTCACTGTTAAGTCTCCACCACCTCTAGCCACAAAGTTATCCTTGAGCGAGAAAGGGGACATAGTCCTTCTTGATGATGATCTAGTAATGGATGTGCAAAATATGTCATATGATGAACTCCATAAGAGGATTTTACAAATGAAGAGAAATAATTTTCCAGATGATCATGCATCACCTTCATTCATTATAGAGAGGGTGATAGTGGTAGAAACCAGCAGGAATCCAAATTCCAATGGCGGAGCTAACTTGGCCTTCACAGGTGTAGCGAGATCAAAAACTCAGTATTTTACAACCGAGAATAAGAAATTGGTACAAAATTTACAGGTTTCCCAACAAGAGATAGAACAAATTTGCGCAACACTACAAAACACAACTTCCACACATATCTACTTGGAGGAAATTAGAACAACTATACTTGGTGAAGTATCAACACTTGGAGAGACCATGTGGGACCTTTGTAAGGAGCTCATGACCATACATAAGATAGTTGTCCGCTTGCATGGCTTGCAACAACATAGAAAAACAAATTTCAATTCTCTTAAGAATGTGCAAGATCCCATCACCATTGTGCAAGAATGGACAATGCAATACAAGGGGGCACCACTTACCTTGGTGAAGAAAATGAAGCTGCAGGCAGAGCTACAGAAAGCGAGAGTTTAGATGTTGATCCATAATAACAAGAAACTTGCCTCTTTCATTGGAAATATTCAGGTCTCATATGTACATTTGTACAACAGTTTGGATTTCACGGTGAGAACCCATAATATCCCATCAGTCGGCTCACTCAATGAAGCTAAACAAAAACATCAAGTTAGGAAAGAGATTGAAGAGTGCTTGGAGAAACTAAAACAAATCACCACCAAGGAGTATTTGGAGTTGAACAATAGAACATGAAAAAATACATCCATGGTCCTATCCAGATTAGAACAATGTCGTTGTTGCTTGAGAAAGAAGTTAAGGCTCGCTCCAAATCATTGTAGTCAAAGGTTATGGAGGCTAGATTCCACTTCCATCTAGATACCATCACATAGTTTGGGGATGTCATCACACAGTACCGAGCTTGGAATCAATATGTGACAGAATCATCAAGTATAATTTGTTGAGCTAGAGTTTACTCAAAATCAAGTCATAGTGTTTTGTATTGTTAGGCTGTCAAGTTGTCTCTACCCTAATTTGTCTCAAATTGGTAAGAGTGGAAAATGTAATATTATTTGTAATTATTTGTAAAATTGAAATTCCAAGTGTCCATATTAGAATTTGAAGAGTTATAATGTGATGTAATGGTTCATTTTGTAAAAAAGTTGAAGAGTCATGAGGGGAGTCCAAGAGTCACAAAGGGGCATGTGAAGGGTCACCCCCCTTTGTTATAAATATATCCTCATAACTCATGCAAGAGGCTTTTGGGAACCAAGATTTTGGTTAGGCTTAGGCTTATGAAGAGCTTGGGAGTTTTGTGAGAGCCTTGGCTTCTCCGTAGTGTAGAGGAAGTATATTTATTTGGAAGAGTATCTGTTGTTGACTTCACGTTCCACTGTTGGGGCTAGTGGTTCGTCAATGGTGAATGTATGATTGGAACTATCACTTTTAATAAAACTCAGAGCCAACAAGCTTTCATGCATATATTGTGAATATAGTAGAACTACTCTTGTTGTATTTGAGATGTATGTTATTTAACTTATGCATATGAGTATGAACTATTTTGTTTTCATTTGTACGAATCTTGTTGGATGCATGTTGATGTATTAATCCATCACCTTAAATTGTGGACTATTCTACATGTTAGTTTGTGTGATGTCATTTTGTTAGCGTGTTATTTCCAAGATGTGTACTATTATAGGCTTCTAAGGGGTGCACTTCCTTTTCCCTTCATGCATCACACTTGACTTTCCCCAAGGTCACACACTTATTCTGACCAAAGACAGGGTGCCCCACTCTATGTGTTTTGCAAACCAAGGAAAATCATTAACACCCCACTGCTGGAAATCATACTCCAAATAGTGTGAGGTCTAGTTGGGACTTCATATCGGGGAGATCCCTTGAATGTTGGTGGGTCCGGGACCATCAATATTTCTAGCGTAAGAAAGAGGGCCATATGAAAAGATGAACCCTTGAAGTTTGTTTTGGATTTCCCCACTCATCTCATGACTTCTCCCCATATCATAACCCAAACATGTTTTTCCAGAAACATAAGTTTGAAAGTGTCGGCACGAATAATTGATAACTTGTCAAATCTAAAATTTAATGGCAAGGATGTTGCAGCTTTGTTGTAGCCGCTACAACACCACCCAAAATTTTGGGTATATTTAAAATTTCAGGTTCCCCCTCTACTCGTTTAGGCATTAAAGTTCTTGCACTCGACCTGCAGTCAGTGACGTCCCACTGACCTATCCCCAACCCCTCATGAGTTGTCTCGCCATCATGATCCGATGTCGTCGTTGCTATTTGAGCACATTGTTCATTTTCTTGATTTCAGCAAAAGCACAACATCCACTATGAGGATGTTGGTTGTAGGTTATTCATTCTCACATTCAAAGGGTGCATAAGGGAATGGTGTAACACATTTCCTAATGCCTCCATACACTCTTTCAAACATCTTGTCACAAAACTATTTCATGCTTTTGATATGTATGATCGTAAACTTATGTGCAAGAAAATTTTGAAATTGCAAAAAACACCTAATGAATCACTTGAGTATTTTCACATCTATTTCATTCATGTTTGTCTTGAATTTCCTGAAGATGAAGCTTATTGGCCTTTCTTG
The DNA here is from genome assembly GCA_034641835.2 of Pinus albicaulis. NCBI lineage: Eukaryota > Viridiplantae > Streptophyta > Pinopsida > Pinales > Pinaceae > Pinus > Pinus albicaulis. Next base: position 280,393,718 of record CM076573.1, read on the forward strand.
TAAGGGAGATTTTAATATCTTGTTCACATTTCTGAAAATGCACATGAAATTGAATCTTTTGAACCACTCCCAACATACCTCGGTATTAGAGCTTCCAAACCTACGACCATCAAGGTTGATTTTAAAAGTGACCCTTCATCCCCTTATCATCAAACAACTCTATTTTCGTAGGTTGAGGTGGGAGATATTGAGAATTCATTCGCTAATATGCCACCATCTCCTCCCACCTCACATACTCAGAATTTCAGCACATGTTTGGATTGCGAATATGATGGTTACGATGAAGTATTGTCTTCTCTTCCTCCATCATTTTGTCCCTATGATCCTCCAGATTGTGAGTTTTTGCATTCTCCCGTTTCAAATATTTCTCTTGATGTTCATGAAGATCAAGTGTTGGATGGAGGTGGTGTTGAGCATCCAACTTGTTATATCATTTACGATGATTATGTGTGGGAGCCCATAGCTAAATAAGAATTTGCGATGAAGTATAACTCTTATTCTTCTGCACATCATCTGCATTATCCTAACATTTTCCACGATTTTATCATCCCTGTTCAATCTTGTGAAAAATTCCTTTTTGATCATATTTCTCCTTCCGATCATTCTCAGAACACGTGGCATGTTAGTTTTTCATCTGAATGTAGAGAGGATAAATCTTCCCTTCTTAATTTCCATAATCTCTCATCGCATCTTGCTGAAACTAGAAAGGCTGAAATTTCTCGTTTTTCATCTTCCCCTATTTATGATTCATTAGATCATGAGGATCCCCCCGTTTGTGATCTTGAACTTTATGATCATGGTTATCGTGGCATTTTCATTGATTCATTTGGTCACAATTATAATTCACTTGTTGTTGATATTTCAAAGCCATTTATCTTTCATGATCCGTATTCTGATGAGTTGAAACTTCCCCAAGCTATCGAGGCACTTCAGCTCGAGCTAATGGTTATGTTAGGTTATCGTAATATTGAGGTCATTTCTGATTCCTATCATAATAGTTTTGAATATTTTGAGGCTCCTCATCACTCTATTGCACCTATTGAAAATAATCTGTTATACAAGTTTCACATCCTCCATCTATATTAAACGATATTATTTCTTAATCATTGGAGGATTCGTACATGGTGAGCATTGTTGTAAAACACAAGTTTTGTTATTCTTGATGTTCCCTAGTTTTCTCAGTTTGAGATTTTTTTCCCACATGCTTATGGGTCGTAGTGTGTTTGAACACCACAATGCATCCGCATAATTCCTTTCATGCAATTTACTTTCTTACTTTTCTATACATACTTTCAAACTTCGAATGTTTTTGGTTTGTATTGCCTTATCTTTGTTGTTTATTGTTATTCTTGAATATCTTGCTCGACATGCATTCCCTCGACTACATAGGCCAGGTAATGTGTCGTTGGCTGCATTCTAAGTATCACTTCACGTGAGTTTTGTCTATGCTCTGTTTAGGGTAGGAGTAGTCGTTTTTTCTTTTCATAGTTGTTTGCTTTGATTTGCTTTAATTTCATTTTATTTTCGCTACTCTTATTTCCTTTCGTTTCCTTTCTTTTCAGTTATAGAATAGATTCCGCATGAGACCATGTTTAGCTAATGATGCAAGCATGGTGAAATCCAAGAAGAAGTTGTACTACTATCAATGCATGGTTTTCTGTCTATTCCCTCTCTTTGTGTGAATCTTGCATTCTTTTACTCGATGATACTCTAATGGAAAATATGTTCCTTGTCAGAGAAAATCACAGCGAAATCACAATGTTTGAATTTTAACTAGTACCGCCTACTCTGATTGATTTTATCTTTTCAGTTAATCCTTGTCAATTAGTCAAGTAGATTGAGGAGGGGAGGAAAGCCTTAACATGTTTGTCAAAGGTGTATAAACACCCTTCTTTGAAGGAAAAACCTCTTTTGATCTCAATAAGTAGTGATTCGTCTTCTACCCCATGAAATAATTAAGTGCCTATGCACAAATCTATGAAAAAAAAATGAAAAACAAATAAAGGGAGAAATAAGAGAAAGGCTTCTCGCGCAAAGAGGTGAAACAAACAGCTCCGTCGAGGTACTGTCTAGTCTCATTAACAGCAGACGAATGTTTTTGTTCCTGAAGTGAATTTTTCGGGGTACTGTCCACACTCGCTAGAAGTAGAGCAACACCAGAGAAGAAAATTAAGACTTTGAAAATTTATTTACTTGTGCATTTATATACTCTTCATCCCCAATCGAAACAACTTGGTTCGACTTGGCTTGGTTAGTGTGACACCGATAAAGAGAATGGAAGGGAGTATGTATTTCGCTTAGACTAAGTGATGAAGTTGTGGTGATAAATGAATTGAAAAATACTTCCATAAATGTTAGACTGGTTTTTCATTAGATAAGATTCATTAAGAGAGTTTAAGTTCTACCAGTGTATCACCATTGTTTTAGCAGCTACAACCACCCTCCAAAATTTTTCCTAAGCTTATATTTTGGAGCCTTAACTTCTACTCACAGGAGCTTATCTTGCACTGCTATCAAGTATTCATGCTTTGATTGAGACTTATCCTTTTTTTTTGTGCTTTTGTTCACTTGTTTTCACACTTAGCTAATCTTTCTAAATCACAAGTTAACCTCCTAAATTGATTTTGTAGCAATTCTAGGCTTGCCTCTAGAAACTGTGCAATACTTGAGGGTAAGCCACCTTGATGATTGGAATTGCGTAGTTAGAATAGCAATCAATATTGAGCTCAGAGACTATGCAGTCATGGAAGGTAGTGCAACACTGAGCCCAGAAACTACACAATCCCTTGATGAGATTGGAAACTGCACAGTGCACTGAGATGGAAAGTTTCCCAGTTCCCATAATTGCACAATCTTTCCTGGAAGTGGACAATTTTTCTCAGAAAACAAAAAAAATAAAAAAAGCTAAAAATAAAAAAGTGTCTCTAAAAAATAGGGATATATTTTTAGTATCTCAAAGGAGGCACATTCATTATTTTTAGAAACTTTTTCCAAGGGTCGCTTTTTCCTTTATTTAGGCATAAACGTCATAAACCCTAATTTGCTCAATTCTATTTAATTGTTGCCCCTAGAGCTCATTTGCACATTCAATTATATTTAATTATTTCCCCTAGAGCTCACCAGGGAAGGTATAATAAGTCTCGATATTGGCAAGTTCATTTTGATTATAAGCATGTTGCTAATCATGCACGTAAATAATGGCAAAAGAAAACTTGTCGTTTTTGTAGTTTACATAACCATGTGTTTGTTGAGTGTTGGAAGAGAATGGTAGCACAAAGTTGGATGAGGCACGAAAAGCCTTCTCCATAGAAGAAAAAGAAGTTGGTTAAGAATTTCTGGAGGAAGAAAACCTTTTGCAGCCATTGCAACCAAAGTGGCCATCAAAGAGCCACGTGCTTGAGCCTCCATCTAGAGAAGCAACTTAAGGACGAAGCATCGATGCATGAATCAGTTGGAACAATTGGTCGATAAATGAATCCACCACATTCATGGTGGTCCTCTTTATTAAAAAAAATATGGTTTTCCTAGATATGGTAGTGTGTCATGGTCGTGTTTGTAAATCATGTGTTGCATTGTTAATTGTGAAAGTGATGATGTGTTTTCCATCACTTGTTAAGTAATCATGATATTTTGGCCTTGTTTTGTGAGTCATGTGTTGCATTTCTTTTATGTAAGAGTGATGATGTGTTTACCATCACTTCGAAATGTGACAATGGTTACCTTTTGGCCTTGTATTGATAGCCAGGGTATTATTGATTCCATTTTTATGTAAGCTTGACCACCGATTATGTGTTATAAACTCATGGAAAGTATGGAAATGTTTGGGTCATAGTTGGTCATAATTTGAGCATGTAATTTGTAGGAGATTGTACTACAGGTTTGCAGAGGATGCAGGTGTCGGCTCATTGCTTAATGCTCCAAATAACAAAGGTGAAGGAGATGGAAGGGTGACCTTTTTAGGACACTTGTGGTGCAGAAACTGTATACAATATTTGCAGATTATTGTTGATGCTTTTGGAGGACCAAAATCTCCTTAGTGGGGAGGAATGATCTAGGTGGCTCTAGAGACACACATAGGACAAAGAGGGCTTATGAAAGCTCAAAAATAAAAGTGAAGAAAACAAGTCAAATTCAGTTTCTGGTTGAAGATCTCGTCATATTGATCGCAATGGTGTGAACGGTTCATCAAACCAAGTTCGTATGTGAAAGTTAGAGGCAGTCAAGGTTTTTGGGTTGACTTGATGACCTGACAGGTTAAGGAGGATGCATTTTCATAGAAACCTAACCACTGGATTTCGGCTAGCTCCGGCCAGGTTCTGGGTGAAATTGTGGGATGTTTGATTTGGCCCCTCTGGCCTTAAAACATAATTTCATAAATATGGGGTTTGTTATTATAAATAAATAAATAAATAAATAAATAAATAAATAAATATATATATATATATATATATATATATATATATATATATATATATATATATATATATATATATATATATATATATATATATATATATATATATAAAATTTTGGAGGGGCGGGGACATGACCTGTCCTCCCCTAAATTCGTTGTAAACATATTCTCATTAAAAATGGTCTAACGAGATGAAGCATTGGACCCCACAAAAAACTCACGCCATGTGAAAATTTTCACCTGGGTAGGCAGGCCACCTTCAGTGGACTCGGCCCATGCCACCCCTCCATACCCCATACAAAACAATGTAACGGTTGGGGCGGGCCACTCGGTGCGGGTCCAGCCCCCCCATGGGGGTTTTGAAAATTTAAAATGCGCCATGTTAAATGAACTGTTGGGTATTAAAAAAAATTTCGCACTAGTTTGGGAAGGGGCAGGGTTTGACCGCCCGTTATCCTCCCCACCAAAGTGGATCACAACCATTGCACTAGCGGAGAAGTGTTGATAAATCTGCCTGACATTTTTTATTTAAACTCAATATTTATTCAATGCGCTCAGGCAGAGGAGGAGCATGCAGTTCGAGACAATGTTTAATTGCAGGTGGAATCATGAGCCAAATGTAGAGGTAGTGGAACCATGATTGAGCCTCATTTCCAGAGGGGCCAAATTTTCCCAGTGTCTAAATTGGACAAATTTTATATGAATTTTACACCTCTTGGTGACACGAACTTGATGGCGGTGTCAGTTTCTGCAATAAAGGTCTCTATTTTTCGGCCTATTCCAGATGGGGATGACGATGTTAGATTTCAGCATGTGGACAGTCGATTTCACACCATTCGATGCCACATTTGCGATGGTGCATTTATATCTAGCGATTGAGCAACCTATTCTTCAACCATCATTAGAGTTGAGGTATATGAAGTGTTGTTGCCATGTAATTCATTGACTATTTTTGTAGGATTCTTTATGTCATGTTGATTCTTGCCTGATCTATGATGCATAATATTTATGTTTATTTGTTGTTTTTTATACTTGTTGATGTAAGATCTAGAATATTTATGTGTATTGATGTGGTATGTATTTATCATGGATGGTGATTTATGTTGTGAGATCCATTTGTTGCCTTGATGGAGAGATACTCTTTGTCACCAAGTGTGAAGTTGTCATGCTGATAGGAGGTTTGTGATGGGTGAGAGTTCCTTGTAACAGAACGTCTCGCGGAGAGACTTTGCCACTCATGTTGTGGGTTTTTCCTTGTATGAAAAGTCAACAACATCCCTGTACATTATCACCAGTTACAACACTAAATGAAGCGGCAAACACAATCGAGATACCAAGGTCCGGAGACGTAGTCCACACTGGACGAACTTCGTTATTAAACGACTTTAATTTTTGTTGTGTGATTGTTGACATGTGTTCCTCTTGATTATATCTGCATGTGTTCATTAATGATTTGATAAAATGTAATTCTAACACATCAACCAAAGTAAAAGGTCTTGGTTAAAAGGGTATAAAAAATTTACCCAGATCAATCATTAACACCCCACTACTGGGACTCCTACTCCAAACGGTTTGAGGTCTAGTTGGGGCTTCATATCAGGCAGATCCCATGAACGTTGGAGGGTCCAGCACCGTCAACAATACCTATTTTTCTCCTTTTGTTCATATATACCTCCTTTGGAAGCTTCGTTTCCTTGCTTGAAAGTACTTCAATCATCTTAACATGTTGCACTCCTTTTTCATCATATCATCGTCCTTATAAACAAAATATCCCACACAAGGTGGAATGTAGACCATCAGCGAGATTCTTGGTTCTTCCAAGTAGAGGTGAACCTTCTAATGAATATTATAATGGGGGATCGCGATTATCCTCATCCTGCAAATGCTCCTTCTTATAGATGATGTATGATGATTTATTTCTATGCTAGATGAGTTTATTCTAATCATATTACTACTTCAGTATGAGCTACTATCATCATGAATGCTACAACCATGTAGAATTTTGCTTCAACTATCCTTTCAAGCTTTTATAAAGATGTTCATGAGCTCTTTCTTTGCTTCAACCACATGCTTATAATATGATTCCATCTTCTACTAGGATGCATCCCATCATACTTACAATGATTCTCATATTTAGAGCCATAGTGGAGGTATTCTCACCTCCTACTTCTCCTTACTATGTACCCAAGAGACCTTGATAGTGAATATCTATACCTTCCTTGGATTTCTTCTCTTTGGGTTCTTATACTTCTTCGGTGATATGGGATTCATTCCTTTCTTTTCTTATTATCATTTTTTAGTTTAGTACAATATATCTTGAAATGCCTATAATCCTGACATCCTTAGAATTGGATCTTTGACATATCAGTCTTCTTATTTTTTTGAGGACCAAACTACCCAAACTTTCCTTTTCTCTTAGCGATGGCAACAAATTCTTTAAATTATTCACTTGGTCCTACACCACTTTTTTCCTTTAACCTGGTTTTCAATCGTACACAGTGACCAAAGTTTACTGAATGATGTGGTTTCCTTCTTTCCATAGATGATTGATACACAAGTACCTCATTCATCAGGTAGTTCATTGACCACCACAGTGGTCATATCTTTTTCGGACATTATTTACCCCAGAAATTGGTCTCGTATTTGTGACAACCTCATAAGATATGAGGTTATCCCTTCTTCATTTAATACCTTAATCTTATATAACTTAGTTCTCAAAGATATTACTTCTTTTGCAGTGCTTATGGAGAATAATTTTACCAGTTTGTCATAGATTTCTTTTGACTTTTCCAAATTTTTCATATAAATGATGAGGGAATCCTTGATTTATTCGATAAGGAATATTTGAGCCCTTATTTCCCCCCTCATATAATTTTCTAGAGCTTGAGCTTCTTCCTTTGGCGGTTCGACAATTAAACCCTAAATATGTCCAATGAGTTCATTTTATATGAGGATCAAATCTGTCCTCTTTTTCCATATAAGGAAATTTGATGACCCAACCAATTTGTTTCTCTCCTTGCAAAATGAATTCATTTTGATAGATTCAGACATAGAAATAAAAATACTTACTTGTCAAGTGAAGATAGTCCTTGATAATGAAATATTAAGCTTGATGCCTTTCTTGATGATGTTGATAATAGAAGATTTATTCTTGATGAATATGTGTTTCGTCAATATTCTTGAGATGTGATCCTTTCTTTAATGAAAGGGAGATCACCTTGATAATGATGAAAAAACTTCTTTGTGCTTCCTTAGAATCTGGAGACTTCAATATTCTTCTAAAGTGCAGTTCTTCTTTAAGTGGAGGTAGGGTCCTTGAGGTCTTTCTTTTCCTTGAGATGATGTTGAGAAACCATCTCATAGAATATAAGAAAAGAGAGATCAACACAGAAATCAACCTCTTTGAGGGGGAAACCTCCTTTACATTACATAAATAAAGAATTATTGGATGATACAAATGAAAAAACCTACTTTATATATATAGGAGTCCATGGGGTCACAATATAATGCAAGACGAACTAAAAATAATAATGTAATGGCACAAAAATAACAATAGTGGGATTTTAGGGGCACAATAATAACAATATGGGGACTACAAGGGTAAAAAAATAACAATAAGGGGGCTACACTAGCAACAATAAGGGAATTACACTAGTAATATAGGGACCTAACATGTCCCTCTCCTTCAAAAAAGTGTTGTCCTCAACTCTTGAGTAGTTCTAGATGCTTCTGTATAAAATTCTCATCCTCCCATGTGGAGTCTTCAGTGGGTAAGTTCTTCCACTTAATGAGATGGTCTGAAATTGATCGATTTTGTAGCTATCGAGTTCTTGTTTTTGTGACTGCTTCAGGTTCCAATATTATTTTCCCTTCCTCGTCAAGTTTTGGAAATATTGTTTGAATTGGAATTTTGTCACCTATAACCTTCTCTAAGCATGAAATATGGAAAATTGGGTGCACTTGGGAAGAAGCAGGAAGGCCCAATTTGTATGCCATAGTACCAATCTTTTGCAACACCTTATAAGGACCATAGTACTTTGGTGATAATTTATTATCCTTCTTAGCCCGCTTGATGGAAATTTTTTTGTATGGTTGTAGCCATAAAAATACCCAGTCATGTACATCAAAATGCCTCTCGTCGCGATGTTGATCTGCCTATTGTTTAATTCAATTTTGTGCCAAATTTAGGTTATCCTTTAAAATTTGGAGAACTTGTTGTTGATGCTCAATGTGATCTTCCACTACTTTAACCTTATAATTTCTCTTAAAGATGATGTGATAGATGGTGGATGATATCCATAAAGTGCTATAAATGGAGTCAATTTTGCTGCAGTGTGGAAGGAAGTGTTATACCACCATTCACCCTGAGGTAACCACTTGACCCATTATGTTTGTTTATCATATACAAAGCAACAAAGATATCCTTCCAAACATTTGTTTACTATCTCAGTTTTCCCATCGGATTGAGGATGATAAGATGAACTATGAGCTAGTTGAGTACCCAAACAAGAAAATAATTCCGTCCAAAAATTTCCAGTGAAAATGGGATCTCAGTCACTTACAATAATCTTTGGGTTTCCATAGCTTTTGAATTGTTTCCATAAATGAAGTAGCGACTGTACTTTTTTTAAATGGATGAGATAATGCACAAAAGTGTGCATACTTTGTAAGTCTATCAACTACCAAAATGATGACACTCTTTCCTTCGGACATAGGTAAACCTCTGATAAAATCCATTTAAGCCTCCTCCCAACGTTGACTTGGAATGGATAAAGGTTGTAGCAGATCGAGAGTCTTAATTTTCCCAACTTTATTTTGCTAGAAAACCAAACATTTCAACACAAAATTTTTAATATCATATTTAAGGCCATCCCAAAAAAATTCTTTCTTCACCCCGTTGTAAGTTTTTAAAAACCATGAGTGTCCTCCTAAGGGAGAGGTGTGAAATTCAAAAGTAATATTTTGTTTTAGTTGGTAATTCTTACAAATATGTAAGCGATATTTGTACCATAAGGAACCCTTTTTCCAACTAAATGTATCATATGTACTGGGACCTTGCCGCAATTTTTGAATAAGTGTCCACACTTTTTCGTCATTCTTCCATTCCTCCCTTGCTTCGGTTATCCAATCTTGTTGGATAATAGAAATGGCACAAAGCAATGCTTCCACATCCTCATCCTTTCTTGAGAGTGCATCAACAACAACATTTAGTTTCCCTTTTTGGTAGATGATTTCAAAGTCATAACCCAACATCTTTGTGACCCAATTTTTCTACTCTTATAAAGATAGTATTTGTTCCAAAAAGTATTTAAGACTATCATGATCATTTTTTACCTTGAAGTGTCTTCCCATTAGGTAAGGTCGCCATTCTTTATTACATGTAGTATTTCCAACATTTCCTTCTCATAAATAACTTTTTGTAAATATTTTCCTTTGAATGGATAACTTTCAAAAGTAATGGGTCTTCCTTCTTGCATTAAAACAACACCAATTACATTTCCTAAGGCATCACATTCCACAATAAAAGTTTTTTTAAAGTTTGGCATAGCTAAGACTGGTGCTTGGCACATTGCATCTTTAAGATGTTCAAAACCCTTATTTGATTTAGGAGTCAATGAAAATGAATCTTTCTTCAATAATGTTGTTAGAGGTGCTGCTATTTTCCCATAATTCTTAACAAACTTGCAAAAATACCCTGCTAACCCGAGAAATCCTCGTGACTGCTTTATGGTTGTGGGGAATTTCCATTCCTTAATGGATTTAATTTTGTTAGGGTCCACCTTTACACCCTCTTAAGATACAATATGACCCAAATATTCCACCTCTTGTACTCCAAAGAAACATTTGGTTATTTTTTCATATAATTGTTTCTCCTCCAATAGTTTAAGCACACTATTAACATGTTGAACATGATCCTTCCAAGACATGTTGTAGATTAGTATATCATCAAAAAATACTAATGAAAATTTTCTAAGGAAGGGTTTGAAAACGGAATTCATCAATCCTTGAAATGTAGAAGGTGCATTGGTAAGGCCAAAAGGCATGACCAAAAATTCATAATTAACCTTATGAGTTAGAAATGTTGTTTTTAGAATGTCTTCAGTCTTCATTCTAATTTGATGACATTCTGAACGAATATCCAACTTGGTGAAATAAATTGCTCCTTGTAATTCATCAAATAATTCATCAATCACAGGAATGGGAAATTTATCTTTAATAGTGAGATTATTAATCTCCCTATAATCTGGACACATGCGCCATGATCCATCCTTCTTATGCACCAATAATACTGGAGCAGAGAAGGAACTTTGACTAGGTTGAATTATACTAGCCTCAAACATTTCTGCAATCATATGTTCAATTTCGACCTTTTGGACATAAGGATATCTATAAGGCTTGATGTTTGGAGGAAAAATTCTTGGAATCAAATGAATAACATGATCATGATCACGAATAGGTTGGAGTCCTTTGGGAGTATCAAACACCTTGGAATGGTTCTCCAAGTCTTTTTGGAGATATGGAGAAATATATGATTTTGATGTTGGAACTTCTAGTGAGAATATTTGTGCAATTACGCCTCATTTTTCTTTCTTCAGAAGATTTTTCATGACATTAAAGCTTATTATATTTCCTGACTTTCCTGCGATACCTCGTAATTCAAATTCCTTTCATTCTGAAAAAAATTAAAGAAAAGTTCTTGAAAATTAAAAGCTATCATCCCCAAAGATTGTAACCATTTTACTCCTAATACAACATCAACACCACCCATTGGAATGGAAAGAATTGGAATATTAAATACATATTCCCCCATGGTTCTTGATATTATGACACTTTCTAGAGAAAATTATAGTTCCTCCACTCAAAACCATCACTTGACACTCTGGTGTTGGGTATAGGAAGTAATTCAATTCCTTGGCTACCTTAAAATGAATAAGATTATGGTTACTACCCGAATCAATCAACACTATTACATTTTTCTTCTTGATATGTTCTTCTATGATCCAGGGTAAATTCTTGAAACCCTTAACCAAGACCTTTTACTTTAGCTAATAAATTAGAATTGCATTTAATTAAAGTGTTAATGAAAATAAATGAACAACTTCATGTTGTAAAGAAGAGGAACATAACATTCCAAGATCAACAATCATAAGAACACGTCGTTTGATAATAGAGTTCGTCCAGGAGGGACTACATCTCTGGACCTCGATGTCAAGATGGTGTAGGCCGATGCATTAAGGGCTGTAAAGAAGAATATGTACATGGATCATGTTTTCTCTATCATACAAGGAAAATTCACTCACAAAGGAGTGGCTAGATCTCTCTATGAGATGTTCCATTTGCTGAACTCTCATTCACAACAATCCATGACAGAAAATAAATCAATAACAAAACAAGATCCCATGACTCATACATCAAACAAGATCTGTACAACACTATGCATCTCAGGTATAAATAAGTACATGAAATCAACACATCATATACCTCACGTTGAAGATTACTGAAGAATGGGTTGCTCTGCTACTGGATCTGAAATCACCATCATAATCGTGTTTTCGAAAGGTGTGAAATTGACTACTCACTCGCTAAAAGCTAAAACCTGCAACTTCACTTCAAAAAGTGACCAAAAAATATAAAGCTTAGATGAGAAATCTGAATATTCCATCAGATTCGTGGCATCGAGTAGTGAAAAAATGACATAAAATTTGTCCCATTTGGACACTATCAAAATTCCACCCTCCTGACAGTTGGGCTCAATCAAGGTTCCCCCTGCCTATTTTCTGGCTCATGGTTTCATATCACCCGTGATAAAAAAATAATGCAACCTCGATCTACATGTGTGCACTCCATTGCTCCATGGCCTGGGCGTATTGGTGAAATGATGGGTTGAAGTATTATTTCGTGGGCGGAATTACCAAAGTGGTTAGTTGGGCGCAATGGAAAAATAAGAAAAATGTTAAGGGGAGGTTAGGGGATCAAATCCCAAATCCCCAACAAAATCCGCACGTAAAGTATTTTAGGCACGTTTTTTCAAGTTGGGAGGGGTCGGGCCCGCATTGGGTGGCCCACCCAACAAACCCTGCGTCATTTATGTTATATTGGTGGTATGATATAACATATTATATATGTTATGGTTTTAAAACCTATGTATATACGGTAAAAGGTTGGGGTGGTGGGGTTGACTGCCGACCACCCCACCACATATATTATGTGATATGTAATGTGGTTGTGGGGTCCGGTAGGGGGTATGGCCCGCCAAACCATTATATTTAATTTTTTTTCTTAACCATGCAGTGGGGTGGATGGGTTGGTGGTCCACCACCCCTTTTTTTAATTGTTTTTGTTATTTTAAAACAATAAGTCCATTTTTAAAAATGTGAATTTTGACCGTACGAGTCAAATTAAAGACTCCACAATTTTTCCTAGAATCTGATGGCCAGATTTTGGAAAAATTGCGCCTCCTTAAAGCCTGCCCAGTCACCAAATCAACCCAAAACTTTGAGTGCTCCTAACTCCTCCATACGGACTCAGAATTGAGTGTCATCTGCGTCATTGGAATCAGAAAGATGAGATATTCAACCTGAACCTGGTTCGCGATCAATCAAAACAATTTGATTTTTGAGCTTCACTCAACCCTCTTTTTCCTCTGTGTCTCTAGAGCCAGCTGGATCAATCCTCCCCACTGAGGAGCTTTTGGTCCTCCAAAAGCATCAACAATAATTTGCATGACTATGTACTATGCCCGCACCATGAGTGTCCTAAAAAGTCACTATTCCTTCTCCTTTACCTGCGTCCTTCGGAGCCATAAGTGATGAACTAACACCTGCACCTTCTGCAAACCTGTAATACAATCCCCTGAAAATTACATGCACAAATTGACCAATCTATGACCCAAATATTCCCATACTTGCCAAAAATTTATAACATGTACTTGGTGGTTAAGTTTACATTAAATAGAAATCACACCCAAATTATCATTACAAGACAAGAAATCATTGTTGCATTTATAAGTGATGGAAAACACATCATCACTTTTACATGAAAGAAATGCATCACACGGCTCATAAAACAAGGCCAAAATATCATTGCTGCTTAAACAAGTGATGGAAAAATACATCATCACTTTTGCAGTGAAACATGCAACATATGATTTATAAATAATAAGGCCATGACAAGCTAGCACCTCTAGAAAAATAATCTAGAAAAACCATATCTTAATTATCAAAGTGAATGGGTCATCCTCCTGTGGGAGATTCCCTTGTCAATCATCTCTTTCGACTGGTTCATGCACGAGCACTTTGTCTTTAAGGCATTGCTCTGAATGGAGTCTCCAGCATGTGGCTCTTTTGTTGCCACTTTGGTCACAATGGGTGTAAAAGGTATTTTTCCTCCAAACCTGCTTAACCGATTTCTTTTCCTGTTGGGAAGAAAGCTTCCCATGCCTCATCCTCCTTTGTGCTGCCATCCTTTTCCAAGCGATCCGGAGGATATTGGTGGCTACCGCCTATTCCACTTGGGCCCCCACCATTGTCTCTTTCAGTTTTTTCGGTTTTGGCACCAACACTATTTTTAGCGGTTTTTTGCAGGGCTTGAACTTTCCTGGCCGTTTTGAGGCCCTAAACGGCGTTTTTGGGTATGAAATTTGTTGCGATTTTGATCATCAAAATTTTCACAAAAGTTGTAGTCCTCGGATAGAAGCTTTCTAATGATGTATCATGTGCGTCAAATGGAGATAGTATGCCAAAGTTACGTCCTGGGAAGTTGAAACACCAATTTACCCAAATGGGGCCCATAGTTTTGGCGCTTCATCTCCTAGGGTTAGGTTTTTGGGATGTTGAGGGTTCTCCATTGTTTCTAAATAATAAATAGGCCCTCGAGCCTCATTGTAACTCATTTTAGAGGCCTGTAGCTGCCACATCTCTTCTCAGAGATAGCTACCAGTGCCCTAGCTAGTTTTATTTCCATTCTGTTTGTAAGCAAATTTCAGTTCTTTGATATTAATGAAATGAAGTGTTATTTCCGCTGCATCTCTGTATTTATGGTTATATGTTTATTTTGTTGCGTTCTTGCATAAATCCGGATCACCAACACTTAGAAAACACATGGTTATGTAAACCACAAAAATTATACATTTTGCGATGCCATGATTAATGACCGTGGTTATCAACATTTTTATAATCAAAATGCATTCTGGAATAATGAGACTTATTATACCTTCTTTGGTGGTCTCTGGTGCGATCATGATGATGAGAGCTAGCCTCAGCTCTTTCACTGCAACATGCATTATCATGGAACGATGGTGAAGTGTCCCCATCATTCCTATTCCCTGTAGAGTTCATCAATGTCTGTTTTCCCTTGATTTCCTTCGAACATCCTTCTTCAGTGTACCCCAAACCTGCATAGCGAGGTCGCTGCACAATCTCCAATGGTTGGGTTATGCTTTCGCCACAAAAGCCAAGTCCTCCTCCTTTGTACCCCATCTTGGTGAGGAGTCTCATGCCAGTTCCTGCAATGGGTATCTCCACACTTCCAACCGAAATGATATAATGTGAAGACACTGAAGAGAAGTCAATACTGTTTACCTTAGTTGTTGATTAAAAAACAAGTGAAGAAAGCTTCTCTAAGCCTTTGTTGCGCTTCACATCCTCCAAGACCTTTGTCACAGCTTGCAGATAAATCTACAACTACTATTTCTCCTCCTTCGCTTCTTGTAAGAATGACTTTAATGCATCATGATCTGCTTGAAGAATTTTGTTGTTGTGCTTCAATTCTTCCCACACCTCTATCGTGGCTTGCAACTAAAGCTGCAATTGGTGTGTAATATTCCCAATTAGTCATGAGCTAATTGGAATATTCATTTTTGTTTATTGCTTGTTTTAAAGAATAAGAGGGCAAAGGAGGTCCATAATTCTCCTTGATAATGAATAAATCAATGCCAAATGTGAAAGAGACAAATCTTGGCAGCTTAATTGAAGCACCCTTCGTCTGAAAGGGGCTGTATCACTTTGAATTTGTCAACCTTGACCAAATCAACATCGTTGTCAATAGAGGAGTGGCCATCAATGAGGTACAGTGCAGTTTTAGATGGAGATGCTTTGTGTGAATGTAGTGATATTTTTGGATGGGGCTTATGGTTTGCAAGCTCATATTCTATTTAAGGAAGAGGATGGCCACCATATGAAGGTTATTGATGTATATGATATTTCTAAATATATGGTCTATTTAGACATATATATTTCTATTTTTGTTTAGCTAAGATAGAGTGTTGTTTAACACAGGGTGTTCCTGATTAGGAATCCCACCTCTTCCATTTAGGAGCTCTTGGAGGAGTCTTGCACTACATTGTCCACTATCTAGCTTAAGGCCAAGATTATTCTTTCAACTACAATGCAAATACTGTTGAGGGTTTGGTTGCCACTTCATTGGGAGGACAATATTGAAGGGCTTTGAGCTTATTGTAATATTCCCACTTTAGCACACGGCTAAATGGAATATTAAATTTTGATGTTTACACATAGGAGGTAAATAAATGGGTAAGGAGGCCCATACATTTTCGGAGAAATAGGAATAAACACTACGAAAAACCACATTGGTAGAGGTCATGCTTGTGACGGACCTTTAAAAACGAATCCTTTTGTAAGTGTATATAGTGATGGTCCTTTATGGTCCGTCACCAAAGACATTTTCAATGACACTTTTGGTGAGGGTCGTTAAAGGCCCCACCACTAATTCTCCTTGGTGACACTTCTAGTGACGAACTTTTAATGACCCTCACCAATGCTCTTTTTGTTACTTTTGGTGACGGTCAAAAAATGTCTGTCATCATTGATAATTAAAAAACCGTCACTGTAAGTGTATATAGTGATGGTCCTTTATGGTCCATCACCAAAGAAATTTTCAATGACACTTTTGGTGAGGGTCATTAAAGTCTCATCACTAATTCTCTCTTGGGTGAAACTTCTAGTGACGAACTTTTAATGACCCTCACCAATGCTCTTTTTGTTACTTTTGGTGACGGTCAAAAAATGTTTGTCATCATTGATCATTCCAATGAGATTTTGATGACGCTATGTGCCTGTTAATATAGTTTTTGTCAAAAGATAACGATTTAATGCCATTATTGTGGAGTATTTTTATAATATGTCCAAGGCCATAGTGGTTAGGGTCAGTCAATTTTTTAAGAAGTAATTAGTGTGTATTATCTCCCTCAAGTAATGACTAGTCAAATAGAGATTTCCTATGAGTCAACACATGATTCATATCTATTATGTTTATTATCTAGAAAATTCCCTTTAGATAAATTTCCACTATTGTGTGTAGGAAATATATTATTTAATACATAATCAAGCTATGACAATTCTATTAATGAGAAAGACCTAACACTCCTCAACAATATGGGCACACCTTAAATTAATGCTTTGGCACACACTAACATTTCTTAGCACCCCACATGTCTTGGAACATCTTTGTACCTAGAACATCTTGTGATGACACTGGCGCCCAAGCACATGGTGGCATGCACTAGCACAACATGGAACTCTCCTAGCATGTGTTGGCATGTTGCATATAGTCCCTAGCATGCCCTGGAACACCTTGGTTGAATGCATTTACATACATTAGCACTTGGCACACAATGCCACTTGACATGTACCCAAATAGAATATTTGGATTCCTTGCGAAAATCTACCCAAATGGAAGAAAAAAAAACCGGTCGAATCAGAGCTTGGATGAGGGAGATATCATTGATTTAAAATTAAATCTTTTTTAGAAACTTTTTGTAATGTCAGGACAATTACAATGTGCACGAGTCAAGAACCTATATGCATGCAAAGCTTTGAAGAGAAAGGCAGAAGTTATAGACTTGGTGGTTTAGAGGGAGCATACATTACCTCTCAACATGCATCCTCATGAGAAGCAGTCTCAGAAGGTTGTGGAGTAGCTGCCACAATTGGAGAAGTAGAGAGGATACCGAGTGGAAGCGTCCACTCAAGCAGAGACCTCCATGAGGGGGGAATTTCGATCCAGATGGGAAGAGGGAGCAGCCATACCTCGAGGTGTAAGGTGGGGTGATTTGTAGACATAATCCCAAGATAAGAAATTTGGGCAAGGTCCATTGAGATGGTGTGTCTCATGGATCGAACTTGGCTATGAGGAGACCACAGTACAACAGTAGTAGGATGGATCAGTTAGATTGAGGTAGTCAGATGTCAGCAAGATAGAAATTAGAGTGAAATATGTCAAATACTAGAGTAGAAAACAGAGTTAGCAACAGTTCAAAGGGCACGGATGCAGATGTCAGCAGCAGCACATAGAATCCAATACTAGACAGGTGCAGTAGCTAGCAGCAGTCAGAAGAATCTGATGACAGATGCATTATACTGATTCAGTTGTTCGGAGGCTATTCAGTTTCAGGATTTGCAGGTGCAAACAACACTAGAGAAGTGTAGCATGCAGAAAATTCCAAAGGTACCGGATGGGGATAGATTGAATTCATTTCTTGTTGAGAGGGAGTGTTGAAATTTGCAACAAGAAATAGTGAAATTGGAAACTAGAAAGGACAAAAGAAAATGCACCCACATTGGTGAGGAATTTTGATGTACCAGGAGTGAGGAATGTGAGGCGTCTAATTTATTTTTCCCTTAAATAAATTGGACAATAAATTGTAATTTCATCTCATAACAACTTGTGTCAGTTAACCAAGTCATGATGATTGAGTTAGCTCAAGAAATTCAATTTAAGGTGATCGAGGTGGATATTGGTGGCCACCCACCTATTCCACTTGGGCCCCCACCATTGTCTCTTTCAGTTTTTCAGTTTCCTTATTTATAGCACAATTTACTATTTTTGTCAATTTTTCGGGTCCTAAACTTTCGGAGCCATTTTGAGGCCCTAAACGACATTTTTTGGGCATGAAAGGTTTAGCTATTTCATAGAAATCGCATTAGCAGTTGTATTCCTCGGAGAGATCTTTCTAATGAGGTATCATGTGCGTCAAATGAAGATCATATGACCAAGTTACGACCTCGGGAAGTTGGCTGCCCAACTAACCCCAACGGGGCCATAAACCCTTGGTGTTACATCTCCTCAGGTTAGGGTTTTGGTTGTTTAGGGTTTTCTCTTATTTTAAATAATAAAAAGGCCCCTGATCCTTATTGTAACGCAGTTTAGAGGAACATAACTATCAGTTGTATTTATAGAAAATTTCCCATGTGCAATTATAAAGTCATTAGGATGCCATGATGGATTGCACAATCAAGGAAGGTCAATTTTCCTAATTAATATGGAGATAATTCCATAGGAATTGTGTGAGCAAGGCAGGCTGAAGGAAGGCTGAGAATTGGCTAAGTACTAGACCGATTTTGCCTAGATTAGGAGGAGACAATTGGCAGAGTGTTGGAGAATCTCAAGAGAGATTAAGCATTGTATTGTTTAGTGATTCCTTGACTTAATAAAAAATAGAGACAGAGGGTTTTGAGTAGTTGCTTCCCCAGATACATCTTGCGTTGTGCGATTGATAACTTGTTTCTCATACTTACATGTGATTCATGTGCGATCGTGTTTTGTTTCCACAAATTGTAGGAAGGATTCAGTATCTTGTTTTAGTACATTACAAGATTAGATTGAATCCCATTGGTTAGATTTTCTACATGAAATAGAAGAGAGGGTTGATACCATCTTTCCTTGTGGTGGTTAGTAGGCCACAAGGTCTGTGATAAAGACCAACATAAATGGAGGAGGGCTTGCACTGTAATTTAGAGCCATAACAGAAGTCGACGTAGGCGTAATATTAACTAAGTTAACCCTAGTTTGAGGGTTGACATTGAAATCTGAAGTTCATGTCAAGATTCAGTCAAAGAAATGCCCATAATCTATGGATCCATATGAGTTAGGTCGAGTCCCTTATGGAGGAAAGAGTCGTGTTTTTTCTAAGGTTGGATATGGTTTTTTCTACAACAATTAGAAGTACATAAGTATAATGCCCTAGGTAGGACAGTTTCCTAGCATGTTTAGTTCATAAGGTATGCCCTTAAGGTTGTGACAAATTTGTGTAGAAGAAGACATGTTATGACCCTTAGAGCGAGGTTTATTTCTGCAATACAGACCGCAAATCTGGAAGATGGTTTGCAAATTCAGTATGTGTGGAGACAACAGATCCAAAGGAGGGTGGAACCTAAGCAGAAGATTAAGCATGCAGAAGAAATGTGCCATATGAATAATGGATTGATATGCAAAGGACTTGATTTTGGTGGATTGTCCATAGATTTTTAGACAAAGATCTGAAGCAACCTATAAAAAAGTATCCATTGGATTGTTAGTGGTTTATTTGTGACCCTAGTTCAGTCATCAACAGATTGTTAGAAGGATGATAATAGGAGTAGTTCATATTTGTTCATATATTTGACAAAAAAGATCAAATTATCGATACACAAGAACAATGACTTTGAGAGGACTCAAACCATTGTTAAGTGGCAGATTTGAAGAGCCTTGGATGAAGACAATATTGTGGGCCCTAGATCAGTAAAAAGAATTTATTGTGGTTGGGCAGATTGATGTTAGTCCAAGTACAGTTGGAGGGTTGTTAGGTGACTGTCATAGAAGAGCCCTAACTCTTGTTCTTGTGAAGGACAACAAGATTGGTAGAAAGGCAGGTGCTCCTTAGATCACCTATAACTCACTCACACGTCCTATCACAATCTCTTAATTGTTCATTTCAATGCATTATTTTCACCTAGTGCTCCCTTGTGTGTCTCTAGGACTACCTAACGCTTCCTAGCATGTGTTGGCACACCATGGCACCTAGCACATCTTGGCCACATGCCACTCTGGCACACTAGCATGAATTAATGCTACCTAGCATACAATGTCACTCCCTCCTCAGAATACTTGGAACTCGCTGACACTCCATGTCACACACTCTTATTCATTCATTTCCATGCATTTTTACGTAATGCTCCCTTGTGTTTCCCTGGAACTAGCTAACACTCAACACACATTGGCACTTGGCACATCTTGGTATGCTTCCCTAGCACTCTAGAATGCCTTGGAAATATCTAACATATCTTTTCAGTCCCTCCTTAGAAAACTTGGAACTCCATATAATTCCCTATAACTCACTGGCACATATTGGCTCTTGGCACTTAGTGGCACTTAAAAACTATTGGTATGTGTTTGGATGCCTTGGAATTCCTTGGCATGGTTAAAGATAAAATTTATTTGAGATCAATTATTCACAATTAAGAGAGAAGTAATAGAGGATGATTTGGCACTTAATACAAGCTAAAATATGGCCCTTGGCATGTATTGGCACTAGTGTTGGTATGCCTAGCATTCCCCTCTTGAAAAGGTAAGGTCTTGAATTACTAACCCTCATATGTGTTCACTTCTTTTCATTTCAACTTGGTATTCCCTTTTGTCACCTGAAACTCCTTGACACATGTTCGCATACCCTAACACATGGCACATTTCGTCATGCCTTAACACATGGCATGTCTTGGCATGCCTGGCATTTATTGACACTACCTGGCACGTATCAGCACACCCTGGAACTTGTTTAAATTCCATAGAATTCCCTAGCATGCCTTGTCACTCCCCCTTTGGCACGCTTGACACTCGCTGACACCCCCAACACACCCTCTTATTCATTCATTTTCACTTGATGATTTATGTTTGATGAGGTGCATGTCTAGAAATAGTTCCTTTAGGAGAATAAAAAAATGAACGCACCATTGGTAGAGGAAGATCGAGTTTAGTAACCTAAAGGAGTTGAGTTCATTGGTAGAGAAAGATTGAGGAGTTGCATAATGGAGGCCAGGAGGACCTTCCAGATGTGTTCAAGACATGTGGATTGAAAGGGATATGTGTGTCCACCATCAAAAAATGGGTTAAGTGTTGTCTTGTTCAAGGTAGATTGGTTGTCAAAGGAGTAACACCAAGCCCTAGTTGTATTCCTTGTATCAGTGTGATTGTAAAGGGCCATGATCCCTGGTACGAGAGCTCTAGCCTATTCTATTATAGTTTTTAATTTAACCAAGAATGGTTTGAAAAATTTAAAATATTTCATCTGAACTAATTGATTCCCTCATGTTTGTAGATTTCTTTGTGCAAAGTAGATGTGTTGTGGCACATGAGTGTGTTTTCATCAAAGATTCTAAGACCAAACCCAGATTCTCATGTGTCGTGGAAATTCAACATATGCGTTGTTCACCTAAGAACTACATGTAACTCATCTTAGACTACTCATGTCCAATATTAACTGGTCCCACTTAACAAGTTACCAAGACAAGGCTCATCACATCCAACTGTGGTCGTAAAACAATTAAGCAACATGGTTTACATCTTAACATGCCATAACACCTGACATGTCTTAAATTCCTTGGCATTATGTGGCATGTGTTAGCATCCCCTACATTTCTTGACATGCTTTTACACTCTCTAACACAGCCTAGCACTTCTTGACTCACCTTGGTATTTTAACATACCTTGGCATTTCATAGCATATAACCTTGTCACTCCCTCCTTAACACACCTAGAACTCATTGAAACTCCCTATCACCCACTCTTATTCATTTATTTGCATGCATTTTGATCTAGTGCTACCTTGTGTTTACCTGACACTCCCTAACACTCCCTAGCACACATTGGCACACCCTAACACTTGGAACATCGTGGCATGCCTCCCTAGCACTCTATCATTCCTTGGAACTACCTACCATACATTGTCTCTCTCTCCTTAGCACACTTATAGCTCATTGAAACTCCCAGTAAAAAACTCTTATTCATTCATTTCCATGCATTTTTAAATAGTGCTCCCTTGTCTTTCCATAAGATTCATTAACACTCCTTGGCACGTGTTGGTACACCCTAGCACCTAAGACATTTTGGCATGTCGCCTTGGCCTCTAGCATGCCTTAACACTTCCTAGCATACCTTGTCACTCCCTCCTTAGCACATGTGGAACTCACTGACACTTCCAATCACAAACTCTTATTTGTTAATTTCCATGCATTTTGATGTAGTGATCCCTTGTGTTTCCTTGCAACTCCTAGTTAACATTCCTTGCACGCGTTGGCACATCCTGACCGCATGCCTCCCTAACACTCTAGCATTCGTTAGCATTGTTGCTAACACGTCTAAAATTATCTCTATTCTACTAGGGTCGGAATATATCTATTATAATAGAAGGACCAAGGGTCTTGTTTTATTACTACAATCGTAGAACATGTCGAGATTAGGAAATCTCAATTCTGAGCACAAATATGAATGTAAGCCAATATGATTGAGGTTATTGTAAGCTGAATTACGATACAAGCTAATAACAACCTGACTCTCCATGATGATGATCTAAGTTATATTTGATGAAAAATCAAGGAAGAAGCATAAATTTTAGAGTTTTTTTTTGTATACTGAAGGAAGAATAACATAGACCAAGCCTCATAAATCCAAAAAAAATCTTACTTGATGGAGTTAACATAAGCACTAATATGAAATTTTGGAAAAGGTAACACATGAGACGTGGTATGTTGGGTCACCACTTTAGTGGGAGACACTTTGAATAGGAACCCCCTTTTGGGGGATTGTTGTGTCTCCCTTGCAGGTGCTTCCTCTCTATGCAATTTTGATGATTTTTCACTCGAGTTTCTTGCTAGTTCGATTTTGTTAGTTGGAAATTAGTTGGAATGTTGTGAAGAGTCACAACCACATTTTTTCAATGGTGATGGAAATTGGTTGCGTGTGCAAAGAGTGTGACTCTATAATGAGCTAGAAGTTGGGTTCACCTCAAAATTGGTCATGGGTCAATTATAGGGTGGTCGATTGTTAGTTTTCTTGGTTTTCACACCTGGTAACACATGAGTATTATGTTGGATCAAGAACACCTTAGTGGGAGGAAATTTGAACGAAAACTTGTTTTGGGGATCGATGCGGCTCCCTCGTAAGGGCTTTGCCTTTGTATGGTTTCGAGGATGTTGGATCCATGGTGGATGGGTGGAATTGTTAGTTTGTGTGAAGGGTAATGCAGTATAAGATTAGTTTTTCAGACCCATTTGAAGATTTACTAAGGGCCATTTGTAGGGTGATCAACTCCTATTTTGAATATACTAGGCCCAAGTCTCTTTGAATGGGGAACTTGATAGGGTGACTAACCTATCAAAGAAAGACCATGCAACACTGTCGATGAGTCAAGTTGTTTGGGAATGTAACCCTAATTGGGTGGTAAATTCAGTCCAAGGCTAAATATGGACAAGATACTGATAACGAACAAGTATTGTGAGGAAAAGATGAAAAGGACTTTGAAAAGAGAGTTATAGTGCTTGATTGTTGGCATTGGTATTGTATGTAGAATTTCAGTGCCAATTCTCTAGAATAACGTTATCTATAATGAGAAATTTCCTTGCTAAGAGGGTTCTGAGGCAAATTTAAAACACAACACATAAAGGGCCACTATTCAAAGCCCAATTTGCACCCCATGTTTGTTGCATTGGTTTCCATGTATTGAGGTTTCCCTAAAGAGATGTGAAACACAAACCTGTTATATAAACTTGTAACCCTTGCATAATATAATTGCAATAATCAATGTAGTCTATACAATGGGAAATTAATTAACTTTGTAAAGCACCCACCTAGTTTAGGTTGCATCTCCATTTTCGTATTCAATAAGGAGCTTCCTCTAGTAAGTACTTGAGCCCGCATTAACGTGGAAGGAAATATTCACAAGGCACCCTGTATTGCGCAAAATGGTCATATATAAAAAGAAGCATTACAAAATAAAATAAAAGACTACAAACCATTTTTGAAATTCATCTATTTTTCTCATCTTCAATCGAGAGAAGATAAATTCCTTCGAAATAATGTAGACATGACTCTAACATTGAGCATATCTATACCTCTACGAGGATCAGATGCCATACCTTTCAATGTAGTTCTTCTAAGAACAAAATATGCTTTCCTAGATGATTCGACAGTGACCAAAATAGTAACGTAGCCCATAGTTAATTTCCTAATCCAATTAGAGTTGGAAAATAAAGGAAATACAAATTTTCATCTCATTGTTCAAGAAACGTTGAATGTTAATAGAGCTTTAAAAAATCACCACCAAAAATATAAAATATATTCATGAAATGGTCTTTGCACTTGTCTACATATTGAATTGCAACCATACACTGGCTTGACATCATTAAAACCTAGACTAAATTAAAATTATTGTGCTCGAAATGACATTTTTTTTTTATTGTGGAGGAAATGCATTTATTTTTTCTTAAGTTCATTCTTTTTAAATATTTTTTTTGAAAGTAAAGTTCATCTTTAAATAACAAGTGGTCATTTCTTTCTTTCGTTTTCCAAGTTTGGGATGCAATAGGAACTGAACATTGAGGTCCTAGTGGGTCCCTTATTGAAGAAGTTGCTCTAGCTACAACAAAAATTGTAAGACATTGCTTTGAATATTTCAATGGTTATGGTGAGGACTTATGTATGAGGAAATTAATTGGTTTTGTAATCATCTAAGAAGTAGAAACAATATTTTCTATGCTTAAAATAATGAATGTCAAATGGTTATGGTTATTGTCTAGAAAAAGATAGTTTCCATAGCACTTTTTTCTATATTGTTTCTTGTCACACAATTTGTCTAATCAAATCCACACGAAATCATAGAAACATACATTTTAACAACATCCCTTGCGCCAACAAGGAAAATTGTTAGTGTATTCCTTTTCCATCCACTATTAGGATGGATCTAGTTCATATCTCCATCTCCTAAAGAAATGATCAATGTAAGACTAGGGCATATTAATGTTTTTGTTGTACGAATGGAATATTGCGGGGGAAAATCACACAAAAGACCTGCTTTTCATCCCTACTAGGTACACCTTCAAATATTCTTTGCCCTCCAAGAAATGATTTATCTCAATTAGAACACACGATTTAAACTCATTGAAGATTCACTCAAGAACTATACTCTACCCAACAATGTCATCAATTGTTCTAATATCAAACTTAGTCTAGTACTTTTGTAATTGTAAATTCTTTGGCTTACAACACCACCTTCATCCCAAATAAAACGTCAAGCTTAGTAATGGGAGCTTAATACCCGAATATGGCTAAATATACCATATCCTCCTCTATCCACTTAGATAATACTTGAGTAGTATTTAACTACTCCAATTGCCATAATGCCTTAGTCACAAATTCATCTATCCCGAGATAGAAATTATACATTAACATAAAAAACAAAGTCCTAAAAGCAATATTTCTTTTCCATTTTTCCCAAGAGCCAATAAAATGACTTTTTTTCCTCAAGCATCTCTTCCCAATGCCACCTTCTACCTTTCCCAACGCATTTACAAGGATAACTTGCATCCTAAATAAGCTTAGGAGAAATTTAGGGTCATGGTTAAAAACAATCAAGTCGCTTGAAGAAATTTTGTAGGTTAAACCGAACACCCTCGGTAATTGAACCCTAATTTAACTCATCTACCATATTTGAAAGATTTTAGATGATTATTTCCCATTATTGAGTGTTGGATTTATCATAGACTCAAGGTTAATGGAATGCTTCTAAATATGGCCTATTGTTGTCTAATGTCCTATTATATTCCACCTAATAGGGGTTAGAAGGTCTCACTTGAGACACATATAATAATTCCCAATAAGTAACGTGCAAAATGTTAAATATTTGAGTGGGGATCACATTCATTATGATATTATTAGCATCCATTTAAACCACTATAACAAACATCATTATGAATAAAAACTAACATAAATCACCCAAATATAGTACAAATACAAACACATAGGTAGAATAGTAATCCATTATACTAATAACATGCATAGTATTACCTAACTCTAATGTAGAGTGAACACCAAAAACTAATAACAAATGCAACCCCATTACAACTTCTCCCTAATATTCAATATATTTATGTATGTTATAGACCTTGCATATATAGGAAACTAGAGTGACCTCAAAAAACTCGAAATTATAATAGAGAATTTACCAACTATAAGCCACTCACCACACAAATAGACTACAAAAAGTCTATTTCTTTAGAGAGATATGCAAATTATCTAGAAAACTAGGTGCAAAAAACATATGCGCTAACTCTTTAACCTTATATACTCAACCTTTTACATATTTACTTCTATAATTTCATATTTTTTTTTAAATTGAATTTTTCTCCGTACTAAAACTTTGTAAAAAATGATCCTGCCTTCCTACTCACCCCTAAGTTGGATTCTATCCTTCATATATGTCTTCTTTGTGACCCCAAAAAAAAGAAAAAAAAACACGCATTCCATATCAAAATATCAAAAAATTTCAAATATCCAATTTTTTCATTTCCCTTTTATTGGAGAGTCAAAATATAAAAAAAAATTCAAATATCATTTTTTTTTTCATTTCCCGCTGCTTTGTCCAGGGAAAGAGGAGGGCTGCCTCAATTGCGGTGATTTCTTTCATCAGAACGAATCTGAACAATATTCCCCAGCCTGGGGGCACTGGCCCATCCGTAACCTCCATCTCTCTTCGCAACTTGATAATACTTCTGGACAAGCGCTTGAATTGCCGTAATCAAGGTTATCCACTCGCTCACCAGAGGCCAAAGATTTGATCGAGGGTCTCCCAAGAAGTTCAAGGAAGGTGCCGGTAACGAAGAGGCCGAGGTATAATTCTTTTCAAGGTTCAGTCTGCTGACAGAAATTCCTTTTCACTCTTAAACCCTTGCTGTCTGTTGAAAAAATGTAATACTTAGGTGAGATGCCCTATAGGCTATTGTTCTTCAATTTTTTTCCAGAGAAATGTCAAACTCTCTTCTTCCCTTATGTGTTATTAGAGTTTACCCTGGGTTTAATGTTGGTGATACAGTTGTTACAATATTTGAGAAAACGATACCCCCCTTAACAGCATTTACTCTGTCATGCCTCAAATTGTCCTGCATTCTGTCTGGTCTGTTTAGTTGTTGAACATCCAGACCACAGGATGCCAGAGCTGTGGCAGATTCTGTTCCTTGATACTCGAAATTGTGGCATGTAAAAGCAATCCTTGCTGAATTAAGACCTTGAGGGGCATATATATCCCAATACATCGGTGCAACAAATGCAGTTTGCCAATCGTGGCAATGAATTATGTCTGGTTTCTTTCGAGATTGTAGAAGAAACTCCAATGCAGCTCGACTAAAGAATGTAAAACGTCTGAAATCGTCACCCTCTCCATAGAACTGTCCTCGCCAAAAGAACTTTGCTGGATGGTGAGGCTCAATGAAGTACACAGGAAGACCTTCAACTGTCCCTAACCAAACTTTGCTTTTGAACAACTGACCATCAAAATATGAATCAATTGCATGTCCAGAACCTTTAATTTTTTTACCCGGCTGTAATCCATGCAATCATATTTTGGAAGTATGATTTCCACAAGATGCCCCTTTTTCTGTAGTGCTTTGCCAAGGCTAGTCACAACATCTCCTAAGCCTCCGACCTTGGCAACAGGAGCCATTTCTGCTGCAATATGCACCACGTGCAATCCTGGCCTTGTACTTGCTTTTATGAGTTTCGGAAGGTCGGAAATTATATCCTTCTCATTCTTATCCTTGCACTGTGCATAAGCGTCCCGAATGCGTGATTCCCTGCGCCAAGCCATATCCCTTAATATTTTTGCATCATCAAAAGCCATCTTCTTCTCAAGCATCCAGCCATCTAGAGAAAGAAGTAGATTGCTCCAAAAATCCCAAGGCAAGTCTTGAACAGGTCCATCTAAAAATCGTTTGTTGTTTTCATGCTTCAGCTGTTCAAGACTCCTTTGAAATGCCTGTACTTCTTCTTGATATATTTGAAGCTGTGCTTTTATATCATTGTCTGATTCAAGAAGCCGCTGCTCTAGAATTTTAATCTGCTCATTTAAAAGTAAATTTTCTTCCTATGTCTGTTCTAATAAACTTTTATCCACTTGAGCTTGAGCCAGAGCTTCTTCTAGTCTGTCAATCTTCTCCTGAAGAGCTTGGTTTTTTCTTGTAATATCATCTGGCAAAAGCATTCTCTCAGTCGATTTCTCTAGCTCTGCTTGTAAGTGTTCGACCTTTCTCTGTAAGACCTGGCACTCAGACTTCACTTTTGCAAGGTCACTTGCATTTTCCTCGGCAATCACAAGCTTGGACTGTAATTGTTTAGTACTTTCCTCCAGAGCTAACCTGTCTTTCTCCATCTCTGCAATATATTGACCATTTTTGCTGATTTCAATTAGTTTTGATTTTAAGACTTTTACCTCTTCCTTAAGTGACTCATTTTCAGCCTCTAAGGCCTTTAGCTCACTAGCAATAATAGGGGACTGACTAACATGTTCCTTGATAGTTGTGTTGTTAACCTTTAAATCTTTTCCATCTTTCCAAATGCTTTCTCTTTCAGCAATCTCTTTTTTCAAAATCTCACTTCATCTGCAAGAAGCTCAGTTTTTATCTTTTCCTGTGCAGCATACTTTAGTTTTGCATCTGTTTCTGCTAAGCGTGTCGATAAGAGATCAATTTCCCCTTGTAAAGATTTTTTCTCAGCATGAACCTGATCAAGCTCTTTCAAAGCGCGGGCATGTGCTTGGTTGAGTAGCAGAATATCTTTTTCTGCATCCTTTATCATGTTGATCAAGTCCTCAACTTGGATCCCAGAATGCCTTTTTTGGTTATCATTCTGCCTCCTTTTCACAATCTGGATGTCTTCTCCAACCTCATCCATATTTGACTTCTCCATGACTTCTGCACCTCCAAAGAGTTCCGTGTTACCATTGAATGTGGCCAACTCTGGATCATGTGTGATGTCATTTGGTGAAGCACTTGGAAGTTCAAGGTTGTTTTCTGGCACACTTTTTGTATTGTCCATGGATGACCTATCTAAGCCAACAGTTGGACTCTTCCGAGAAATCTTCCTTGTTTGTGCTCGCTTTTGATGGGGACTGCTTTGACCAGGATCGGTAGTATTGTGATTGTGACCTCCTAACTAAAGGCAGCTCATCATCCTGAGAACTGCCCTATGTTCATAACCCCATATCCAAATGGGTGCAACAAGGTAGTCTACCTATTCTCGTGGTAGACAACAACGATTTGAGTGTGTCCTATTCTCGTGGTAGACAGCAACGATTTGAGTGTGTCCTATTCTTGTGGTAGACAACAACGATTTGAGTGAACACGCGCCAAATCTCTGGTTTTTTGTGAGGTTAGGCGAGTTCTCATAATAGATGAAGTAATACTCACTCCAATTTCACTCACATGCTGATGAACTAGTCACACGCATAATGGAGACTATCTGATTTAAAATTCAATAAGAGAAACTTGAACTAGGGCCTTTTCTGTTGGTTGAGAAAACATGCTGATGAACTAGGCACATGCATAATGGAAACGGTCTGATATAAAATTTAATAATAGAAACTTGAACTAGAGTTTTTTCTATTGGTTGTTCTCACAGGTCATAAACCCGCAAAAAATACATAGCAGAAAATCTGACTAATTTTCGATAAACAGATTTTCCATCCAGAGATGGGTTTCTGTTGTGGGTTAATATATGGGTTTTGTATTTTATGGATTGTGTTTTGTTTGTTCCAGTTTTCTATGGATTCATGTTTTTTATTATTTAATAGGAAGAGTCGAATGTATTGAATCAGAAGTCACATATCTTGTTTTTATGGATCTCTGAAAATCAATAGCTTGGCCATATAGAATAAGATACTCACACAGAACAACATACTTAATTTGAATGGCAATGGACCCTCCTGACGATTTCAGGATAAATTATCCTTTTTATTATCCACTGCACAACACGAGTAGAAGTGGAAGTAGCAACAACAGTAGCGAGAGTGAGAGAAGATGCAGGTAGAACAAGAAGAGTTCACATTTAGATATATTTAGATATTGATGGAGAATGTTAACTGCCATATTTAAAGGAAGCATCTCTTGATACAGTGCTGATCTATAGCCCTAATTTATGTAGGAATGGTGAATTATCAATTGAAAATATGTATCATATGCTCAATAACACTCCTCCTGAATAAAATACTGGAAGATGCAGCCCTAGACCCAGAGTAGTGGGAATCCACCAAGGAAAACGGTGAATATTCCGAATGGCCATGAAAAATGAGAGGTGGAGGAAGATTATGGATCAGGGCGTGGAGAAATGTATCCTGAGCAATGAAGAGTCATATCCACTTGAAGGATTTAGGCTCTGCAAGCCTGCGCACTAGTCTTACACCTCAACTTTGCAATCGTAGCTCGAATCTTAGCAGCCCCATCACATTACTCTTTAGCTTAGTGCACCTCACCAAAACAATTCTTCAGCCACGCCATTTTTCTGCTCCTCAAAACGGCGGCTCCTGCAACAAATTTTATCAAATAAGCGATACCAGATCGTTATTTAATTCTTTTTCGTAACTGCAATGAAACTGGTAAGAAAAGGGAGATAGCCAGTTCTGCAGGTATGTCCATGATGCTTAGTTATGATATGGGAGCTAAGCACAAACGTTCGCGTTTGAATCTGGGTGAAGTAGTTTCCGGCCTGTGCAGAGGTTTGGGCTTGTTCGAATTAGGAGAACAATCACAACTGGCCTTGTCGATGAAATAGAATGTTGTAAAAAAAAAATACTTTGTATCATATATTGGGTATGCTAGAGCTTTGTTGGACATGAAAGTTAGACTGCATAATATGTGTATTGATTCCTCTGGACAACTCAAACACTGTTCTTTCAACTCCAGCAAGGTTATTCCCAAGTCTGAAACAAATAGGGGACCTATTCTATGATTTCCAGCCAAAATACCAAGATGTTGATTTTTCTATGATGCCCAGAACAGAGAATAGCAGTGTTACTTGCATACCAAGCAGCACAACCATGCTTGCCAACAAAAGAGACTGAAACAGTAAAACAAATTGGTTAAACCAGCGTTAACAGAGTAACCGCAAAACATAATGTTGAACTTAGTTTCCCTTCTTATTATCTTGCATGTGTTTTATAGCAAACCCTGCACTTTCAACAATAAACAATACTTCATTTTATGGCTAACCTGAACGTATTCACTTGGTATTAGATGAATTGGAGCAAGCTCATTAACAAGCTAATTTCCCCATAACTAACATACTTCAAAAACATGAATGATATGTGCGTTGTTCCTAGTTGAATTCTAAGTGGAGGCATTGTTGCTATTTTGGGTTTGTATACTGTATTTCAGTTGGTGAAATGTGGGAGTATTTCCTTCTAAGCATTTGTATTTTGGACTAAAACTCATTTAACTAGGTAGTTTTCAAGACATGCCTGGTTGTGAGATTACTTAAACATTTCAGCACACAAAAATAGGGGTGTTATCTTGGAAATTAAAAAATGGAATGGAATCTGAAGTTGTCCAGCACCATGCCCTCATTGCCTATGAATAGTGTGCTTTATTAATTGAAACTGGGCTTCCTTTATACTGCATAAAACTGCAGCAACATTTTTATATACTTTATTGTAGTTGGTGATGTTTGGAAGTATTTCCTTCTTGCACAAAAAGGTGAATTATTGTAAGTCCACAAGATCTAGTCTTGGTTAGTAGAGTCCTTTATGTTTACCGGTGTTCCACGGGGTCGCGACTCCCAGGGTCGGGTGCACGCACCCCTCGCACCCCTCGCACCCGGGACGGGGAGTCTCATGGGGGTGCGTTTCCCCACGCACCCTTTTTGGGGAGTCTTGGGGAGTCGCAGGGGGGTGCGTTTCCCCAGTGTGGAAGTCGCGACTCCCCAAAAAATGAGCTTCTGGGCGTCCCCCCTAAAAAATGAGCCTCTGGGCGTCGGATACGCCCGCGGGTTCAAAAAAGCGTTGTTTTTTTATTATAAAGGGGGGCTTTTGCTCATTGTTTTTCACCAATTGAGGAGGATTTTTCAGGAGAGGGAATCAAGCCTATGGCCCTAGTATTTATATATGATTCATGGTAATGTTAAATTCTTAAAGTAAAAGTGACATTCTCCTTAATTTTCATTTTCATCCTTTTACTTAAATTTTAAACATTACCATGAAATGACTCAGGATGTTTGAGAGTGGTTCCGACCTCATTGGATTTCATATGGAGAAAGTAGAATTTTAGATCTCATTCAAAATCCAGCAGACTTATCAGTTTTTCAGGATTTCAGGATTGGGCTATTGCAATGTTTCCATCGAATTTTGTCATGTATTAGGGTATGGAACTCATATTTAATCAAGAGCACCAATCCATTTGGCAGTGTTCTTATGTAACACATTTTGATTCTGATGACTTAATGAAAAAACTACAGTATCTTACTATCTTCAATCTTGTCTTTCTGAGTAAATTTGACGATTTTATCATGTATGGTGTATCAATGTATCATTGTAATTTGTATTATAGTATCAATGATGATGTATGACTCATGAGTATCTAATATCTATGTTTGAATCAATGAATTTTGTATGAATTTGTGCAAAAAATATCTAATTTTTAATATATATATATATATATATATATATATATATATAACGTAACGTATCCCAGAAGTATCCTGTTCCGGGGTCACCGTACCCGTATCCGATACTTCGAATCCCGGTATCCCCGTATCCCCGTATCAGGTGACTTAGATTTTTACTTTTCAGTTGTTGACCTCACACTGATTCCTAACTCTTGACTCTTAACTATTTTTGAGTTTGAAACTTTGAGTTATATAAATTTACTATTTACTATTTAGTGTTCAAAGTTCAAACTTAGTATCTACTATCTACTTCTAGTATGTTTTGCTTTCAATTTCGATTCTAGAATGATGAATGATGAAATTAATTTTTAAATCAATGTACATTGTAGATTGTAGAATGATGAATGATATGGAATCATGGATCAATGTATTTGAAGATTTCATTATTGAATTTATTTATTGAATGATCAATGATTATGGATGAATATTAGAATAATGAGTTTGTCATATGAATGATGTATGTATCAAAATGAAAGATGAGGATGGATCAATGTATGTCATTATTCAATTCAATTATGAATTTAAATTTTATCATGTGTAGATCAAATTTCAATTTTCAATGTATTTACTATTGGTATTATATATATATATATATATATATATATATATATATATATATAACAATGAATATTATATATATATATATACCTCGACGACTCCACTTTAGAAATTTCCCTAAAATTTCGGTACTCCAATCACTTGTCGTCTCTCTCTTTGCACGTCCTCACTTTTGCAAATGGTGGAACATTGATATTTACCTTTAAAATTTTATATACTAGCAATTACACTGAAATGGTACTATAGAGGAAAAAATCTTAAAATTTCAACCAAAGTTAGACTGAGAAGATCCGTCTGCCATGATCAATATTTATTGCCTCCCTTCCCCTTTCATCTACTATGTTCTCCTTTTTTTTCAATACCTTGATTGTGGTTGTTTTCCTTAAATTTCCTCCATTGTGCCCCCTTGAGGCATTGACAGGGATTTCTGTAATATCCTCTATATATGGCTCATGTTCTTAAGGTTCTGATATGACCAAGCCTTTAATTTCGACTTCTGTAGGGAATAGCAGTAGAGATTCTGGTAAGCCCTAATCTTTGGAAGTGCTTCTTTTCAGTCGGTTAATCAATCAGGATAACATCTAATTTTCTTCGAGAGCCACAAAAAGTGTCTTTTTAAGGTTCCCACAGAGACCTCATGCTTGCTATTTGCAGTACCCAAATGAAACACCTGAATCAGATTCCAACACCTAAACTTTTCTTTAGAACAAGCCTCCCATGCAGCATTTATCCAAACATGTAAGTCTTCCCATAACTCTATCAATAACTATCTTCAAGTATCTCATGCGACATTTTTCCAAACCTACAAGTTTTCCCATAATTGTATCAATCAATAACTACCTTCAACTCAAACGACCATTTACTCATATAGATTTAGTAATTTGATAAACTTCCTGCTAAAAGACAGCTCCTCAGTGAAGCTGCGAAAATTCCTGTGTTATTTTGCAAGCAGTGACTGATTACAAGGGAACGAATTTGTAATTTATGCATCCGTCTTAATTGTGCAGGAATAAAAGACCTTCAAATTCTCTCTATAGATTTTAATTTAAGTGAAACTTTAAATATAAATCATGTGAAAAAGGAGAAAATATATTTGAATTTACGTTAAATGCATGAATGATTTAGGGTATAAAGGGGAGCGTGCCTAATCTATATGCTATGCATTTTGATTGAACCTTTTGGTGCTTATCAAAGAGCTACTTATGCAATATATTATTTTATTTTTATTCCAATTTTAATCAAACGTATTTGTTGATTTTTTTACCTAAATTAATTTATAGTGTCTATTTTCAAAATAGGAAGATATTAAAGAGTTCATTAACTTTATGAAATTAAAAAGATTGGGGTGGTAAAACACACTGTATAATATTACAAAATATATATACAAATTAATTAATCAATAACTATCTTCAACTCAGAGGACCATTTACTCATATAGATTTAGTAATTTGATAAACTTTCTGCTAAAAGACAGCTCCTCAGTGAAGCTGCGAAAATTCCTGTGTTATTTACGGCTTTGGCTTCTAGTTATGCCTAGGTTAAAGAGAGTTCCTGAGCGAAGCTATGAACATTATTTTGTGTTTATTTATGACTTTGGCTTCTAGCTATGCCCAGGTTAAGGAGACATCTATTCATAAGTTCCCACTTAAAGTGAGTCATAAAGTTTTTTGAGCAGTTTTATTTCAATCCTGTACGTAGCAACTGCTAGGTAGAAAATATTGGAGGTAGCAAGTTACACTTTCACATTGATCAAAAATAGCATGTCAGTTGGGGTTTTGTTGTGAGTTCAACCCCTGGTCAGGATGATTGAGCCAAAGAGTGGCTTAAGGGGAAATTACAATTCCACAACTTCAAACCAAACCATTAAGGGAAAATTATCAATCCACAACTTCAAACCAAACCATTAAGGGGAATTACCAATCCACAACTTCAAACTGAACCATTAATGATATATATTATGAATACGCGGTGGTAGAGCATCCCATTAGCCAAATGCAGGGTTGTGTTCAATTTCTAGCTTGTTGAGTTTTCAATATAAAATCCATTGCAGGATGAACTCTTTTTCTGCATTCTGGAAAAACTATCGATTTTGATTATATTCGTCTTTCAAAGCAGCTAGAGTTGTGTTAGGATTACTGTAATACAACCCCAAAAATGTGGCCATTTCTGACTAGGGGCCAGCCAGTGACTGGCTATGCATGATGCACCTATTAAGGAAATGGCATGGATTCCAGCAATGAACTTGCTTGCAACTGGAAGCTGCGACAAGACACTTAAGTATGTATATGATGGTTTTCTTTGATTCCGTCTCTCTTTGCTTATTTATGTTATGAGGTTGCTTGTAAATGTTAGTGGAGTTGCGACCTTATGAATTTTAAACCCATTTGAGCACAGTGCCAAAAATTTAATATCTTTTAGGCTTTGAGAGAAATAGAAACTTCTCATCTGGCCAATTTTTTTATAAAATTATATGAAATTATTTTTATAAAATTATATGAGATAAAGGGAAAAAAAAATTGTTAGATTAACCCAGGTCCTAGATTAACTACTCAACATTCTTCACTTACTGCCATAGCCTCATACCTATGCAAACCTTGTTAGAAACAGAGACACCTTCCTTTTAATTTGGATCAGCATTGTATTCTGAAAATCTTCATATAAATTGTGTTGTCCCTGGTGATAAATTTTAATGCCTGGATCTCCTGCTTGCAGCTGTCTATCACTCTCTCCTTTTATTCTATGCACTGCTCCACACGTACAAGACCAAAGGTTGACTGGAACATCAACAACTTGAAGTTATTTAAGACTGCATCAACCTCTCCTCCAAACTTGAAGCAAATTTTGAAAGCTTCCTCAGCCTTTTCCTCTAAGGCTCTAGCCCTGTCGAGACATTTACAAGCTTCAGAAAAACATATTATTTTCTCCAAGTCACAGAGCTGAGGAATTCCTACCCCCTCATCAGGATACTGTATTTGCCATTGAATGATGTCATCTAGCATATTTAGAATATTCTCCAATTCTTCCTTGACAGGCACCATCCTCTTTATATAATCATCAAACTTAGGAGTTTTATCTTTGATGCCCTGAATGCTCCTGTAGAATTATTTTTGAACCGTAATCAGTTCCTCTTGGATCTCAAGTGATTTCCCTTTGAACTCTTTAACTGAGTCTAGTTCACCTTGCTGCTGGAATTCTAGCTCTGTAATTCTTTGCTTAGCAGCACTGAGTTACCACCAATGAAAACGAAGAAGGGCTCATGCAAAGGGTTCATATTTGATCTCAATAGGTTGACGCGAGGATAATATGAGGATCCTGTTTCCCATATAATTTCGATCTTTGAGATTTTGTAACTTCAAATCATAATGTCTATCCAATTTTTTTTTGCATGTTGGAAACTTCACAAGTTCAACCAAAGGCATTGGAACGTTCACAATTGTTGTCTAGCATGAAATACCATAATCTGAACTTTTCAAAGTTGATGTTTCTGTAGTACTTTGAATTCTCTTAGGAACTTCACTTTGACTTTTCTCAGGAGGAGGAGATGGTTCTTCTTGACCTTAATTGGATGTGCCCTTTTTCCTCCTGCCATAAAATTATAAATCACGGATTCCCTATACCCTCACAGTCCTTATGAAGAGATATAATTCTGCTACATATTCTAGTGTCACAAAGATGGGCCTTATATCATCATAATAAATTCTGTCACGAAGTAGCATCCCTTAGGTTTTCGCACAGGATGTCACTAAACTATGATTCTTGATGATTCAAAAAGTTTTGTATGTCTTTGTATAGTTCATATCACAAATATACATGTTCTACTTGTCATAGAGATGCTCAGAATTTTCACAAATGTAAATTCTGTAAATTTTGTCCTTGGTGCTAGCTCTGCTGCAAGTACAGTGTATGATCCCATGCTTTCCTCCAAACAAGTGAAATAGTTCTCAAGTTTCCTTGGGCTTCAACATGGTTTTCACTGAAAGTTTCTTTGTACAATATAATTGTCTCAACAAAAGGAGTTAGGATGGTAGTATATGAGAAATTAATTTGTATGTGTCCATATTTGATGTCCATTTGCGTGACAACAACATTCCCTTGTTGCACGAATGTCCAATACTACTATGTCTATAATGATGAAGACATTAGGCTAAGCTGTTGGATGGACTTGGAGGTTCTTGATCAAACCCACTGAAGGAATCTCTCGGGAATCAAATTCACATACATTTCGATAGGGTCTTGAAGTCTTCAAATCCATTTTCTTTGGAACTTCGAGTGCCATTACATTCATGGCGTCTTCAGAGTCTAGCTTACAGTTGTGCAAAATCCAAACTGTTACCACCAATGAAATGAAGAGGGCTCATGCAAAGGGTTCATATTTGATCTTCAATAGGTTGACGCGAGGATAGTATGAGGATCCTCTTTCCCATATAATTTTGATCTTTGAGATTTTGTAACTTCAAATCATAATGTCTATCCAATTTGTTTCTTGCATGTTGGAAACTTCACAAGTTCAACCAAAGGCATTGGAACATTCACAATTGTTGTCTAGCATGAAATACCATAATCTGAACTTTTCAAAGTTGATGTTTCTGTAGTACTCTGAATTCTCTTGGGAACTTCACTTTGACTTTTCTTAGGAGGAGGAGATGGTTCTTCTTGACCTTAATTGGATATGCCCTTTTTCCTCCTGCTATAAAATTATAAATCATGGATTCCCTATACCCTCACAGTCCTTATGAAGAGATATAATGCTGCTACATATTCTAGTGTCACAGAGATGGGCCTTATATCATCATAATAAATTCTGTCACGAAGTAGCATCCCTCAGGTTTTCGCACAGGATGCCACTAAACTCTGATTCTTGATGATTCAAAAAGTTTTGTATGTCTTTGTATGGTTTAGATCACAAATATACATGTTCTACTTGTCATAGTCATGCTCAGAATTTTCACAAATGTAAATTCTGTCATTAAGTGCAGCTTCAGACTTGGAATTGATCAGAATCTTGGCTTTTATTCACAGTGATGATTTTGGTCCCTTCTATAGGCAATGTACCTTAGTCTTTTGGTCCTGTAACATAGACTAGATCGCAGACTTTTGATTCATTTTGCACAAAGGTATAGAGATGCTCAGTCCTTTATGTCACAGATAAGACTTGTTTTGCATGTCTTTAAGTTCATCATTTGTACATTTAAATGCCTCAGAGACGATCCACATGGTTTTGGTTTCTTTTAACTTTAGATCACAATACACTTCTATCCTTCGTCTCACAGTGCCACATATTTTCATTGATTACGAAGATGATGGTCTTTTTAGATGTCAAAGATGGATAGTCTCCCAAATGAGTCGAGCTGCCTTATATAGTGTTAGATAGACCTTGTATCGTTTCATGTTGGTGTCATCATTGATGCCTTGAATCTTCAAATATTTGTTGCTATAGTAAGCTTCAGATACCTCATAGAAGTGTCACAGAACCTTTTTGTATTGATCTAAGAACAATACCTCAGATATTCGTTTTTTCCCAAACAAACTTGCTTCAATCATTATGGCAATTTTGGACTTGTTCATACTCTCAGACTAGCCTTTGAACTCAGCGGTAATAGATGTCAGCTACAGTATTTTGGTTACTCAAACTATACAAATATCATGAATACACTTGGTCTTTTTGATTCAGAAAGGAGTGCACAGTCATGCTCAGATTGCCACTGAAAGTATTGTCACAATAGGTTGTCTTCTTTTAACTGATTTCATATAAGCCATTTGCTTTTTCTTTGAGTACTTTGTAGATTATAAAGATAATGAATTGTATGCTTATCATAGGAGAAGGTGCCTCTGAAATTCACATTAGTACAGGAAACTTACTTCATAAATCAACATAGAGACTCAAATATGTGTACCTATGCCAAATATTTTGTCGACAACAAAGATATGAATTTCATCCTTGATTTACAGAGATAATGCCATAGAGTCTTTGCATGTATTATAGGTCTCTTTTTCTAGCCATTAAGTATTTCGGTCCTTCCTTTATTGATGAGCTCGGTTCACAGGAATATTGATGTCTTTCTTCAACTTGAATCACAGAGGTACTGTGCCTCTTTCAATTCGTATTTTAAGAAAAGGATGTCACGGAATTTGTATGGTACTCTGCTTAAGGTGCCACAGGGATAAGCAAATAAGCCAACAAACTATTATATTCAATATTCCTTTCCTTCAACCTATCTCCGATACCATGTTGAGAAATCAAGATGCTTGTAGATTAGGGTAGATTTCTCTTAACTTGATAATTAATTGTGAATGTTTGTTGACTTCTTGTTACTTGTGTTATCTTAGCTAGTCATGAAAATGTTTGAAGGAATGCCTGAATTAGCTTATGAATTGTCCCTGAGTGATCTGGTGGAGCAGAAGGCTGCCATGCAGAAGAGATCAAATGAGGAAGTGCAAACAGAAAAACATAAAGCAGAGGAGAGGAGTTCAGGAAAGGAGGACAAGAGGAAGACAAGTGGAAGCTATATAAATGGGTCGAGTAAGAGTAAGGGAGAAAATACTAAACCATTTCTTCTCAATATATTTATTCCCAGAAGCTTGACACACCGATTTCATTCTACCTCTAGGTCAATACCCACAAGTTGTTCTCAGGTGAAGAGCCATGATTCAGAGAAAGGATCAGGGAATACATATCTTGTTGCAAACCTGTATAAGATAAAGGCGTCCTATTCTCCTATTGGTTCTTCAATTGGCTTCTCCAAGGTGTCTCCTAAACCATTTTCTGCCCAGGATGGTCAGTCTTATCAGGTTCTCCCAGCTTCTACCATACATACTGGTTATAATTTTGGCCTTTGGAAATTGAGCATGAGTCGATGCTCATTCTGTTGCGGGTACACTTTCTTCTCCAAGACTATTTTCCAGGTGCTTCTACTGTATTTCTCTTCACGCAACTTCTGAATTTTCAATTTCTGACCATTGAATAGATTTTATCTTAATTATGAACTGGAAAACCCCAGGGTTCAAGCTTAACTCCATGCTTAATAACCACCCATGGCTTAAGAAGTCCACACCAGTCACTTAGAAATTCCGAACATCACAATCTATCTACTTACAATTTCACTTATAACAGCCCCAGTGCCTTGAGATGCTATCTTTTACTCTTAAAATGTGGGAACAAAAGATTATAACTTAACGGGGAGGTAGCACCTTCATTAAGAACTGATTATTTTATTAAACCTATCATTAAGGAGTGGAAAGATGGAACCTTAAAAAGTTTGCTTTAGATGTTTCTT